>OY757022.1:80070795-80656250 GCA_963580285.1 Lucinisca nassula | reverse complement strand
AAACCCCAAGTATAAAACTTCCACACAGAGCTGAAACTGACCACACATGAATACTTAGAAGGACTAAGCCGGTCCAGGCAAAGTGATGTGAGTCCAATGCATATAAGTCTTTTGGTCCATTGGGCTGCAGAGCTTGAGAAGTCATTTCATCTCAATGTCGGGTAGAAGACACAAAATGGAAGCAACGTCTCCAAAATGACCTAAATAGTGTTGACGGAGACGTTAAAGCTCTAGTCCTGCCACCCAATGAAACCCAAAGTGGTTATATGCATGGACGATCCTACTCGCACGATTTCTGCCTGGGCAGGCTTAGAACCTCTATGCGGTTTACCAGTACTCATGTGCGCGGTCGGTTTCAGCTCTGCCTGGAAGCATAGTGCAGCCCAATCTATTTTTTTCAAGATCCTATTGGCGGAGCGAAAATAATAATAAAGGAAGAAATTAAGAATGAAATAAGATAAAAAGAAAAAGGAGAACTTTTTTCTATAAGACAAATATTATCGAGTCAAAGCTTTTCAAGAATATGGGGAAAAATGAAAAATGAATGAATTAGAAAGAAAAAATCTTAATAAGGAAGAAAAAAGACTTTTGGTATTGGTATAAAAGAAATATTGACTGTTGAAAAGAAAGGAAAATATACATAGTCTGCAGAAAGAAAGGCTTATTTTCTGTCATCGGTATTATTTTTCCAATAAATAAGACTACTTTCTAGGTACATGTATTAAGCTAAATGCCCATTTCACTATGAACACCAAGTGCACTAGGAAATCAAGCTTAAAATCCATTAAGCAAGTTGAGCTTCAAGTGCACTAGGGTTTGACAACGACCACATTGTTAGCGGCCTTATCTGCTGGAGCCAAAACAAACTTGCGAGGATTGTGGTCAAGTAAAATTGATTTAAGCCCCCCCCCCCCCTCCGCCAGTGGAATTCGTTTCACTGACCGTTCCAAGGCGGTTCTTCTGTCGCGGTTTATTTTTGTTATGGTTTGTCTTTGAGTGTTTGTATCGCTTATTATACTATTTTGTTTTGGATAGCCATTTTGTGGGAAAGTGTCTGTCCTTTGGGCTTTCCGCTATTGATGTTTCCATTAGGGTGTTGTTTCATGTGTGTGTTTCTTTCCCTTTGGTGTCTCTGATGGGAGCTGTGGGTTAATTCTATCGATTCCTGATCATTGCCTTCACTTCTGTTTTTTAAATCTCTTCTGCCACAAGGTCTATAGGAGCCAGAATTTTATGGTGACTTAGTATATAAATTCAGATAAAATATATACTTTATGACTTCAGCAACCAATTGCGTAAAATCATTCTGCGATATAAAATGATTTGGTACAACTTGAATGTTATACGACAGACTGCATGCATGGTAGTTAACCCAATTACGGTTGACAGCTTTGCTTCCCTCTTTAATTGCACGCCGGTGGGTCAGGCCTCAGATTCGTTGACTGTTCCAGCGTAAAGGCTTACTGAGAATTAGAATTTAATGTTGGTGCCCGATGCTCTGTCTCTGGTCGGGCTTATCGGAGTCTATCTGTTGGTTTTCTTTTGCTCCAGCATTTCAGGGTTTTTAGCTGTCGAGTCCTCAACGTTGTTTCATCTCTTGAGTTTTTTTGTTGTTTTTTTTGTGTACTCGGAGATGTTGCACGGATGAGTGAGGAGACCTTCATGTGGACTGAACAAATTATTTGTCTAAATCGCGACGGAAGTTAGGACGAGGATTGCGGCTACATAAAATCTATCTAAGCCCCCCCCCCACCCCCAACACACACGACACCCCATGAAATTCTTTTCATTTTCCGTTCCAATGTGGTCTGTCTGTCGCGGTTTATTTTTGTTATGGTTTTGTCTTTGAGTGCGTGTATCGCTTGTATCTTTTTTGTTTAGGATAGCCAATTGGCCATTTTATGGGAAAGTAACTGTCATTTTGGCTTTGCGCTATTGATGTTTCAATTAGGGTCTAGTTAGTTTATGTTTGTGTTTCTTTCCCTTTGGTGTGTCTGATGGGAGCTGTGGGTTGACTCTATCGATTACTGATCATTGTCTTCAATTCTATTTTGCATTTGCCATCAAAATAATTAAACATTGAACATAGCATATATCAGTTACATGTATCTCTTATGAAATATTAACAATCAATCCACTTCGTGATGAGGGGAAACGAAGTTTCTGACAGAGCCCAAGCTCTTGAAATGACACATGGGATGTCTTATGTCTAAATTATACTGCTGTAACATAAAACCCACCCGATTTTATTTGTTTTTCTTTTTATATGCATGAAAGTCGGTGGATTGTGATCACTGAAAACGACAATGGGTGTAGCTGAAGCAGTCAGATAAACTTCAAAATGTTGAAGACTGATTCTTGCTCTTCAACTGTCCCTGTTAGAGAATTAATCATTCTAAAATAAAAGTGGAGGCAATGATCAGGAATCGGTACAATTAACCCACCACAAAGGCTGTATACGTTTTGTCCTTTGAAGTTCTGGTATAGGAATACCAGGAGAACTCCGTTCCAATCACTGTCCAGCAAATACTGGGTTTCTTCTTAAAGATTGTTTGTGTCATTGGGTTCATTTTGTAATGGTGTTGTTTTACAGGTTTAGAACCATCAATGTCCACATCATGGAATATTTTCTCTGTCCGAACTGGAATATCCGGAAATAAGTGTTCATATAAAAAAATCAACTATTTCAGTTCCTTTTGTTGATCTGTCTCTAGATGTGACAATTTCTGGTCAAGATCCCTTAGAATGTCAGAATTCTATAGTTTCGATGACGTGGGATCAGATTTCATTGACTTAATATCCTCCCATGGTCATGGTTCAATTGGAACAGAGCTAACATGATTGAATGATGTTATAGATGAATTGTCCCTATCTGTGTATTCCTTAAGCATGTTAATATGACACAGCTGCTTTAGCTTGCGCCTTCCAGGAGTGTTAATTATGTAATTTGCATCACTGATTTTTTGTCAGCAGTGAATGGACCAAAATACCTGGCTTGCAAAGATTTGCCAGGAACAGGCAAAAGAGCAATTAAGTACCTTATCACCTGGTTTAAAATTTCTTTGTTTTATACCTATGTCTTAAATTTGTTTTATTTTTCTTTGGGTTGGCTGAAGGCTGGTCCGAGCAGCTTCACAAGCTTTTGAAAAATAGATGTAGAGGCAATGATCAAGAATCGATACAATTAACCCACAGCTCCCATCAGAGACATCAAAGGGAAAGAAACAAACATGAAACAAAAGACCCCAACGGAAACACCAACAGCGGAAAGCCAAAAGGACAGTTACTTTCCCACAAAATGGCCAATAGGCTATCCAAAATAAAATAATAAAAGCGACACAAACACCCAAAGAAAAACTATAACAAAAATAAACCGCGACAAAAGAACCGCCTTGGAGGGGCTTAAATCGATTTTACGTGGCCACAATCCTCGCCCCTACTTCCGTCGCGATTAAGACAAATAATTTGTTCAGTCCGCCCGAAGGCCTCCTAACTCATCAGTGCAACATATCCGTGAACACAAAAATCAAACAACCACAGAGATGAAACAACGGTGAGGACTCGACAGCAAGAAACAACAGAAATGCTGGAGCAAAAGAAAACCAACAGTTAGACTCCGATTGGCCTGACCAGAGACAGAGCATCGGGCACCAACATTAAATTCTAATTTGGAACCGTCGTAGAATCTGAGGTCTGACCCACCGGTGTGCAATTAAAGAGGGAAGCAAAGTTATCAACCGTGATTGGGTTAACTACCATGCATGCAGTCTGTCGTATAACATTTATGTTGTACCCAATCTTTTTATATCGAAGAATGATTTTACGAAATTGGGTGCTGAAGTCATTCTGGTTATAAATTTTTCTAAATTTATAAACTTAGTCACCACAAAATTCGGGTTCCGATATACCTTGTTGCAGAAGAGATTTAAGTCCAATATTGAATTTTGGAATTACATCAGAATGACGTCTATAAAATTTTGAAAAGGCTTTGCGTAGTTTATGGTACGGATAACCCTGATTAAGAAGTTAAGCTGTTAACAATTTATTACGAGTGTTGAAAACAGTTACATGACTACACACTCTGGCAAATCGAATTAATTGTGAAATATAAACGCCCTAGGATGGCGCACGCGGAACATCACCATCCCAAAAAGGAAAGTTTACAATTTCAAAATCAAAATCATCGCGTTTATCATAAATTTTGCAAGAAAAACAAACCCATCCACGATAGATAGATGTAAATCCCAAAACGGGGCCTCGGTATCAGAAGAATTTGCTTTATTTAACTGAAGTTCTCGGGGGTGGGGGGGTGGTAAATTTGACTTATCAAACCATCGAAATAGGTATTATCAATATTTAATAAATCGTCCGAATATCTAGAAGTGGAGCTAAAAGCTTCAATGATTTCAGACTGGTTATCAGCAGAAAGAGAAATCATGAAGTGCCTCTCATAACAAAACAAAAACAAACAGCCACAAGTGGTGCGCAATTAGTACCCATCGAAATACCCACAACTTGTCTGAATAACTTAGTACCAAATCTTATGTAAATATTGTCAAATAGAAAGGTGAGAGCTTCACACACCTTCTGACATAACCATAAAGTATAGTTTGTATGCTCTTCAGAAGTGAAAAACGCATTTCTTACATTACATGCAAGATAGAGTGAGTCTTCCCTATGAAATGTCCATTCAGTTGAATCATTAAGTTTTTCTTCATAAGATTATGAGGAAGTGTAGTGTAAAGGGTGGAAAAATTATAAGTAGACAGACTTGAAGCACGAAAACGCCTGGATTTCAATTTATTCAAAACTTCATTAGAATTTTTATAGACCAAAACAGATTTCTACCTGATCTTTCGAATACTTTGTCGCAATATTTTATCACATGTTTTCTGATGGCAGCATAACATGAAGTTAATAATTTTGAGAGTTCAGTGGTGGTAAAAGAGCTTGAATTTGCAATAAACCGTGCTTTGTATGGTCTTTTATGAAGTTTAGGTAACCAATATAACGTAGGAAGCTTGTTTTGTTCTCCTGTAACACAAACAGCAAACTTGGTGGCTGAATGACAAATGTGGTCATCAACTAAAGCCCTCTCTACAGCTAAAGGCTAAAGTTCATAGGCCTTAGTGCCACCAAGTTCTTGCTGAAGAGTGTTAACATACTGAAGCCGTCAAACATCGACCGCATTGTTAGCGGCCTTATCAGCTGGAGCCAAAACAAACTTCCGTGCCGTGTTGTGCCGTGTGGCGGCCGTAAAACGTCTCCCCGTACATCAACCATAGTGCAGTTTATATTTTACTTTTGGTCCTTTGAGATCAGCGTGAATATTCTGAGAAATCAAAAATAAATTATTGGTTTAGACTCATATTCTAGACAGGTTTTTAATTATCTGGACCCCATTTTGATTTATATCAGTCTTTGAATCGACTGCCTATTCGAAATTCGCAAAATTGCAGTATGTTTCCTCTGGCATTCGTTGTCGGATCATTACAGGGTCACTGATGAGGCTTTATTAGCCGAAACTACGTAGTATGACCCATCTTCTTTCTTATGAATGTTTTCATTGCTCTTAAAGGAACTCATTTTTGATTTTTATTTTCCTATGAAATTCTTGAATACCTAGTTTAAAGTGACGTAAAGACGTCTTAGGTTTAGGAGGAAATAAGTTCGTATTTTTCGAATAAAAATAAATGCGTTTGTCCAAAAAGTTTCCATTCTTTCAGAGCTTTATGCTCAACACACTCTCGTTTACATCGATTACCAAATTCATTCAAGGCAGCATCGATTTCATCTCTACATTTATTGAAATCAATTTTAGAAGGAAATCGAGATTTCGGTCCTTTAGAAATTATATTACGTATCCTAGAATCAGGAATTTTTTTTTAATTGCCAGTAATAATATGACCAGCAGGAGGATAGCAATACACTGAATATTCACAATCACATGTATCAGGAGTGTTTGTGTCAATTTCAAGATCAGAAACAAGTTTATTGAAATTAAAAATGATAGATCTAACAGGTTGATTGTATTTATAGCAAATTATGGGTGTTTCAGTTTTTTTAAAAATAAGCAGGAATGGACGAAATAACCGAACTGTCCCGGAAGATACTAGGTAAATCTATAAAATCCAAACCCTTATTAATGAAGCATATTTTGATGTAATGACGTTTGGGATTAATTTCCGAATCGATGAAAGGACGAAGAGCATGCTGAGTATAACCTCTAGTTAAAAGAGCAGCGTCGTATAACTGATTAGAACTATCGTAGAATTTATTCGCCTCGGTATCCAGAATCCGTAATACAGAAATGGGTAATGAACTTAGAAAAGCAAGCATTGAGTGGCGCCCATGATTCAATAATATTATGGACAGTCACTTCAGTCTGGTATTGTTTCTTTTAAAAGCACGTAATTTACGTTTATAATTATAATTTTTTCTGGTGCCGTGCGATCTAGTTTTAAGCTTTCGAAAGTCTAATTTTGAAGTCCAACTTTAGTAAGTTTTAGGAAGTGTCCTCATTAGAGAGAAAGTAGAAGTAAAACAAAGATCAGGAATTGATACAATTAACTTGCTCCACCCATAAAAGACACCAAAGGGAAAGAAATACAAACATTAAGCGACCAGACCATAATGGAAACCTAAACAAAGGAAGGCCATAAGGACAGTTACTTTCCCACAAAATGGCCATATGGCCATCCAAAATTAAAAGACACAAGTAATACACACAGTAAGTAACAAACAACAACATAAATAAATCGCCACAGAAGAGCCGCCTTGGAACGGTCAGAACTTTCAAAGGATTGCGACAGTGTGGCCAAATACTAATTTCAATGGACTGAGGCCAAGAGATTCTTGTACAGATTCTCAAACAGCAAATAAAAGCACATGAATGCCTTCATCCCAATCTTTCTATGTGCCAAACAATAAGATCTTAACGTGTTTTTTTAATTTTTGATGGAATCTTTAAAGGGCACCTTGACTTACAGAATAGTATAGTGATGACTTATACTTAACAATGCCAAGTTCATGCATAACTTGTTGAAAAATTCCAGACATAAAATTTGACCCTTGGTCTGAATGAAAAGACTTGGAAAGTTCAACAAATGTGAGAAACTTCCCTAAAGCCTTAAAAATTGTCTTAATTTTGATATTTCTAAGTGGAATGGCTTCAGAAAAACATGTTGAAGCACACATAAGATATTCAAAAGATACTCACAACCAGGCTTATTTTGGGCAAGGGACCTACACAGTCTATAATTACTCTACTAAAAGCAGGTATGGGCTACAAATGAGCGCAAGGTATAATCTCATTGGGTTTTCCTACCATTTGGCATGTATGGCAAAACGTATAATGTTGAGAAACATCAGATTTTAATCCAGGCCAATAAAATGATTAAGAATCTTGTGTTAGATATGTACAAACGTTTTGGGTAAATTTTTCAAGATTTGCTCACATCCAAAGGTATTGTATTGCCATCTGAATGGAATGAAAAGGATATTTTGTTTGGTTCGCTAGTCTATGATTCAATGATAAACCAGTTGCTTCAAAGCAAAACAATTCATTTATGCTAAGAAATTTGAAGAATCTATACCTATGTTTGGTATTTTTAAAATATCTGTTTAAATCCATTACCAGCAAGAAAAATACAATGCAGTTAAAATTGGAAGATTGGAAAAATATCGAAAAAATAAAAAATGAAACTCTTAAACATATTTATTGCAATAGTGATGGCAAAAATGAATGTTGAAATTGGGACTTCTTGAGTAGGTGCTGTAATTGTCCAAAATTTTGGGACGAATTTTGTTTTAAAATAACGTGTCCAAAATGCTCAGATGGACTTGACAGGTAGTTGACCACTGACGTGGGTCTATGCTATTTGTACTGCTCTATTTATCCCATTTTCTATGATCTGTTTGGTGCTTTTGTGAACTGTACTGTGTATAGAGCTGTTTATGTTAAATTTTCTTGTTCCCTTCAGTTTCGGCCTGGTTTCTTTGATATGCATAATTATGAGGACTGGTGGTTTAAGGGACCTTACATCCGGTGGTTTAATGATGTGTTTGTTGGCTTTGGGGTTTAACGTCCCCGTCAACACTGTATAGGTAATTTTGGAGACGTTGCTTCCAGTTTTGTGGGACTTTTACCCGACACTGAGATGAAATGACATTTAAAGCCCTGCCTCCCAATGAAACCAATAGGGTTTATTTGCATGGACGGTCCAACTCGAAACATTTTCCCTGGGCATGCTTAGAACCTCTAAGCGGTTTACCAGTATTAATGTGTGGTTGGTTTCAGCTCTGCGTGGAAGCATCATGCAGTCCATTTATTTCTTCAAGCCCAAATTGGCGGGGGCGGAGGTGGTTCAAGGAACCTTAGAACAGGCCTAAAGAATAAAATCATTTTTTACTTAATATAATGGTCGAAAATGTCTCTCTCCGGTGGTGTCTATGGGTAAAATAGAGAATGTTCGAAATACGTTTCCGTGATGTGAGTTTTGGCCTCTGCAATTTTGACTCTTTGTGTGTTTTTTGGCGTGCTTTATTTCCCTCCTTTTGTACAACTATTTGTTTGCAAAGAGAAAGAAATATAGTGGAAAATATCCACTCCCGTATATTTACATCCATGTTAATATTCATAATGTAGTTACATTTGTAAAATTTTATGGTAACGCGACATCATTTGATGTAAAAGTGACAAAAAAATTGAACCATGGCTCTCTGCAATATGATTGTACATTGGCGACATTAACGAGGTCTCGCTATTTGCAACATACTTTTGCTAGCAAATTACATGGAATATAAATGATGTTTGAAGAAAAATGGCGTGTTTTTTTCTCAGCCTCTTTACGAGCTCCTAAAGCATCACGCAAGATCGATAATATTAAATATGAGAATTGAATTTTTCTGATGTCCATGGAGGTATGGGTGACATTGGGTCGCTAACAAGTTATATATGAACCCCTTTGAGGATCATCAACCTTGCACACGACCCGGTGTCTTTTTTCATGCTTCCATGAGCATCGGCGGTGTGAAATTTATTACTCAAATGTTTACATTTGTAAAGTGACTTCTTAGACGAACTTTTAGATTTGCATAACCGCCCATACCTTCATGAACAATATTCGATCACGTGACGTCGTTGGTTGGAAGCGGTATATTTACACAAATGTCGCCATTGGGCGCTGTGGCGTTTGACTGGTGCCACATCATGACGGCGGATGTTTAACGTTACTGCCTAGCAGGCGGTTTAATAATATCTTCGTTGAGTATTTCGCAAATAGTTCACAGAAATGATATTGAGGGTAAATGTGGCTATGGGACACTATTTTATTTATTTTTTTTTTTTTTTTTTTTGATGTTCATGGAAGTATGAGCGCGGTGGGTCGGGTGCAGGGTTAACGTGACGCCCAAAGGGCATCACATGCTTTGCATGCGACCCATTGCGTTTCGTGTTTCCATGAGCATCAGGAGAATGAGTTTTTTTCTGTAATTCACGCAACATACTATTTTGAAAAAAAAAAAAAAAAAAAAACAATTTTAGGAATAATGTATCGTCAATGATGATCTCATAATTGGTATTTCTCTTTTTTTATTTTTTTTAGATAAGCGTTAACTAGAACTAAGAGGGATTACCCGGCAGAATATTTTCTGAATATTGTATCGGGTTGCTAGCCATTGAATTTGCTTCTCTGTAAAATCACTTGCTTCGGTAACATAGCGATTTGTTCTGTTATAGAGAAGCTTTGTGAATGGTGGTAATAATGTAGGAGATCTACATTATTATAATACTGCGAAATATATAAATGCATGTATGTCGATATATGGTTGTGGAATAAAAAGATTATCTTGTGATAGGTTTTATTTACACCTAAATGGCCGGACATGGTAGATTCGTGCACCAAGTTCAATATTTCGGGACGATAAACCAGCGGAAACATATCTGGTGATTAACAATCCACTCGTCTTGTGCTGATACATCTGGCGGATGCCATTTTCTCATCAAAATACCGTTGTTGACAAAATAACAGACTGGTACCTGAGATACTTCATGCTCATCTAAAGCCCTTTCAAATTAAAGTGAAAATTCAAGAACCTTATGCTGTTCTATAGAAATTGTGACCCGGACATTTTTTCATGACCTAGATCAAGAGATGAGTGAATCTCATGAACCTCTGTCTGCTTGGCAGGCAGACTTGAAGACAGAGACGTTATCTCGTAATAAGAAGACTGACCCAAAAAGGTATCAGTTAAATCAAAATCATGTTTCCCATCAGTTTTCTTGGCCTTACGTACCATAGCCTTTGTAACTGCACAGTGCGGATAAAGATCAGGAATTTTCTGCTCAATGGGATCAGGTGGTTGGTCAATGCAAGGCTTAGAAGTCAAAAGTGGGTTTTCCACAACCTTATCTCCAGCTAAGTCATTGCCTAGCAATAAATGAACACCTTTAAAAGGTAAAGGTCGAATACCAACAGCCACTGAATCAGATACCAGGTCAGATGACAAATAAATATTATGAAGGGGAACATTAACAAATCAAGATTCCACACGCTGAAATTGGCCAAAAGAAGTCGTCTCGGAAAATGGCAGAGTATCTGCTAAAATAAGAGATTGAGAAGCTCCGGTGTCTCGTAAGATTTTAATAGGGTTAGGGTGAACATAACTTGTCGCCATTTAATGACACAAAACCATCTGATTAGAATGGTTCATAAATCTCCATAAATGAATCAGTCTCAGATAATTTGGTGTCAGAAAGAGTTTCCTCTCTTACATAAGACTGTGGGTTTTGCCTTAAAGAATTTAAGCCTGTAGGCTAATAGTGCAGATTATATGTTCTGGTCATTTGGGATCATTGATTTCATTTTGAATCATTTTAAAAATAGAGTTCTGCTTAAGCCGGCGCTAGAGGGCGGGGCCGGTGTTGCAGATTTCAGTACTGGTCATGAACAGACTCAATTAAACCGAGTCTGCTATTTTCGTTTGTTTGGTGTATTCTTTGCCACCAAAGGATTTAACTATTCAGAACTCATTAAGCTCCTCTTGTCTTTCTCTCCTCCTCTTCAATTTTAAGCATTCAGATATCAAATGACCTGTATTTTTGCAATAATTACAAACTACTTGATTTTCTGGTCATTATTTTCACCAGAAGGTTAGGAAGAAACTTGGTTTCTGTTTTCACCAGAAGGTTTGGGTATAGGAGTAAATGTATGGCTAAAACTGCCAGATGGATTTCTAGGATAGAATCTTGGACCTGTCTGTGGGTTATAATGTTTTCTACGATAAGGCCTGTTCACTAATGAAACTTTATGAGTCAAAGCATAATCATCTGCCAAACGAGAAGCTTTCTTCAAAGTTTCAACCTATTTTTCAGCAAGAAAAGACTTATATTATTTTGTTTTGGATAGCCAATTGTCATTTTGTGGGAGCGTGGCTGTCCTTTTGGCTTTTCGCTAACGATGTTTCAACTGGGGTCTAGTTGTTTCATGTTTGTGCTTCTTTCCCTTTGGTGTCTCTGATGGGAGCTGTTTGTTAATTGTATCGATTCCTGATCATTGCCTTCACTTTTATTTTGCATATCAGGGCTGTTTTGTTTTGTCGTATGGTGGCTGTAAAAGGTTTCCTCGTACATGCATTCAATGCTCTTATTTTTTCCAATCCTCAGGGGTTGCATTTACAACTGCTTTTCACCATTCCTTAATCCGACATCTGAAGGTCTTTATTAGTCCGTTGTTCGTACCTCGTTGTATAACAATTGCTTGTTTGACATCTATGGGCTTTTTGTAGGTAAAGCTGTTTTGTGTGCTTTTGTTATACCCGCCTTCTATTTTAAGGATTTACCTTCAGTTCTTACGTATACTGTTTCACTTAAGGACCGGTATGAATATAGCTTTAGTTTTGACGGTATCGCCCCTTTACACACTTGGGTATCACAAATAATTTAAACATTCAATATCTCCCCTAAGGTTTATTTATGTTGTTGTTTGTTACTTACTGTGTGTGTCACTTGTGTCTTTTAATTTTGGATGGCCATATGGCCATTTTGTGGGAAAGTAACTGTCCGTATGGCCTTCCTTTGTTTAGGTTTCCATTATGGTCTGGTCGCTTAATGTTTGTATTTCTTTCCCTTTGGTGTCTTTTGTGGGTGGAGTAAGTTAATTGTATCAATTCCTGATCTTTGTTTTACTTCTACTTTTAATTCCGCTTCTTCTGTATGGATTCCCCATTCTGTTAATAACTTTAGAGGTATTGGTCAGACCAATAAACTTGTTTTCTGCCGCTTCCGTTAATTTCGGTGGAGCAGGCATTACCAGTTTATTTGAAAATAACTTTAGAGTTAGATTATCTCCTATCAAATCGCCCATTCAAAGAAAATATTCCAATGCTTTCAAAAGGAGTGGAATGTATCCTAGTATTTCTAAGTGCAATGCTAAGAGGTGCAGGTGCTGTTCGCATTTATGCACTGCGTCTACCGTTTCATCTGTAAACGGTAGACGCTTTTCTGTAGTTAACATGTCCGATTTGACATGTAAGTCATCGGATTTAATATATGTGATAGCCTGACAGCCTGCAAATTGTAAAATGCAGTACGTCGGGCAAACTAATCGCTTGTTAAAAACAAGATTTAACGAACACTATCGTAGAATGTGTAATATGTTCTATAAAAGGGTTATCCTTTGGAAGCAAGGAATACACCACAGAACTGAAAAATATGGAGTGTACATGTTTTCTGGGCCAGACTAGCTAGTTTCGGCCAATTAGGCCTCATCAGTGACCCTCAGATATTTTCAAATTACTACGATGAAATCAATGATCCCAAAGGACAAGAAAATATAATCTACACTATGATGTAGGGCAGGGAGACGTTTTACCGCCGCCACAGATTCCCACACACCAGCTGTAGTGAAGTTAAATATGTTCTATAAAAGGGTTATCCTTTGGAAGCAAGGAATACACCACATAACTAAAAAATATGGAGTGTACATGTTTTCTGGGCCAGACTAGCTAGTTTCGGCCAATTAGGCCTCATCAGTGACCCTCAGATATTTTCAAAATACTGCGATGGAATCAATGATCCCAAAGGACAAGAAAATATAATCTACACTATGATGTAGGGCAGGGAGAGGTTTTACCGCCGCCACACATTCCCACACACCAGCTGTAGTGAAGTTAAATATGTTCTATAAAAGGGTTATCCTTTGGAAGCAAGGAATACACCACAGTCTTGAAAAATATGAAGTGTACATGTTTTCTGGGCCAGACTAGCTAGTTTCTGCCAATTAGGCCTCATCAGTGACCCTAAGAATATTTTCAAAATACTATGATGGAATCAATTGTCCCAAAGGACAAGAAAATATAATCTACACTATGATGTAGGGCAGGGAGACGTTTTACCGCCGCCACACATTCCCACACACCAGCTGTAGTGAAGTTAAATATGTTCTATAAAAGGGTTATCCTTTGGAAGCAAGGAATACATCACAGAACTGAAAAATATGGAATGTAAATGTTTTCTGGGCCAGACTAGCTAGTTTCGGCCAATTAGGCCTCATCAGTGACCCTCAGATAATTTCAAAATACTACGATGGTATCAATGATCCCAAAGGACAAAAAAATATAATCTACACTATGATGTAGGGCAGGGAGACGTTTTACCGCCGCCACACATTCCCACACACCAGCTGTAGTAAGTTTGAAAAGCCTGACACTTTCTTGTGCCGTCATTTCAAACGGACAGGTCATTTTGTAAATAATATTTCTTTTCAGCAAGTGGAAAAAAATACTATGATGTAAATTCTACATCTAGGTTTTAAATTATTAAACGACGTAAAACTGAATTAAAATGAATTAAATTATTACAGACACATTTTCCACTGGGCTTTAATGACAACATTTATCATGAAGGTAATATATCTAAAATGTCCGATTTTGATATTTTCTCGCTTCTGGACTGTCGAAGGCGTAAACTTAGATCGCACGGCGGCAGAAAAAATGCTATTGCACGACCCGCAGAAAAAGCGACCGAATGAAGTCGGTTGATTTCTAAGAGTGCCCTAAAACCACCGTGTCATTCTGTCAGTCTGTCAGTCTGTCCGTCCGTAACCCGTTTGTGAAAATTGGTGATAGCGCTTGGAATATTTAAACAATTTTTGGCATACTAATAGATATCAATAAGATCTAACCAATGAACTTGCGAAATATTACATTCCATTTAGTATAGCCTCGCCGAGGCGAAAAATGTGAAAATTTTCGAACTGCTTCTCCTCGGAAACCGTTGGGCCGATTGAAGTCAAATTTCATATGGAGCCTCTATGGGATGGGGGAAACCAAAATTTGCTCATGGGGTCCAGGTCTCATGACCAAAATGGCCGCCAAGCCATATATGGTCTGTCTGTCTGTCCGTTCGTAACTCGTTTGTGAAAATTGGTGATAGTGACTTAACCACTTGGAATATTTAAACCATTTTTTGGCATACTGATAGATATCAATGAGATCTAACCAGTGAACTTGCGAAATATTACATTTCATTTAGAATAGCCTCGCCGAGGCGAAAAATGTGAAAATTTTCGAACCGCTTCTCCTCGGAAACCGTTGGGCCGATTGAAGTCAAATTTCATATGGAGCCTCTATGAGATGGGCGAAACCAAAATTTGCTATGGGGTCCAGGTCACATGACCAAAATGGCCGCCAAGCCATATATGGCAAAAACTCTTCAAAAATAGTCTTCTCCAGAACCACTGGCAGATTTCCACGAAACTTGATAAATAGCATCTGGGACGTAGGCCCATCATAAATTGCTAAAATGGTGACCCTGGGTTGACCTTGACCTTCTTTGTGTCTAGGTCAAACTTTGACACATATGCTTTTGTTGGAATATTAAAACAATTTTTGGCATACTGACAGATATCAATGAAATCTAACCGATGAACTTGCGAAATATTACATTTCATTTAGTATAGCCTCGCCGAGGCGAAAAATGGGAAAAATTTCGAACTGCTTCTCCTCGGAAACCGTTGGGCCGATTGAAGTCAAATTTCATATGGAGCCTCTATGGGATGGGGGAAACCAAAATTTGCTCATGTGGTCCAGGTCACATAACCACAATGGCCGCCAAGCCATATATAGTCTGTCTGTCTGTCTGTCCGTTCGTAACTCGTTTGTGAAAATTGGTGATAGTGACTTAACCGCTTGGAATATTTAAACAATTTTTGGCATACTGATAGATATCAATGAGATCTAACCAATGAACTTGCGAAATATTACATTCCATTTAGTATAGCCTCGCCGAGGCGAAAAATGTGAAAATTTTCGAACCGCTTCTCCTCGGAAACCGTTGGGCCGATTGAAGTCAAATTTCATATGGAGCCTCTATGAGATGGGGCAAACCAAAATTTGCTCATGGTGTCCAGGTCACATGACCAAAATGGCCGCCAAGCCATATATGGAAAAAAAAATAGTCTTCTCCAGAACCACTGGCAGATTTCCACGAAACATGATAAATAGCATCTGGGACGTAGGCCCATCATAAATTGTTAAAATGGTGACCCTGGGTTGACCTTGACCTTCTTTGTGTCTAGGTCAAACTTTGACACATATGCTTTTGTTGGAATATTAAAACGATTTTTGGCATACTGATAGATATCAATGAAATCTAACCGATGAACTTGCGAAATATTACATTCAATTTAGTATAGCCTCGCCGAGGCGAAAAAATGGAAAAAAATTTAACTGCTTCTCCTCGGAAACCGTTGGTCCGATTGAGGTCAAATTTCATATGGAGCCTCTATGGGATGGGGGAAACCAAAATTTGCTCATGGGGTCCAGGTCACATGACCAAAATGGCCGCCAAGCCATATATGGAAAAAAAATAGTCTTCTCCAGAACCACTGGGCAGATTTCCACGAAACTTGATAAATAGCATCTGGGACGTAGGCCCATCATAAATTGCTAAAATGGTGACCCTGGGTTGACCTTGACCTTCTTTGTGCCTAGGTCAAACTTTGACGCATATGCTTTTGTATTGGAAAAGTGAGAATGCATTTTATCCTGCGAACGATTCAAAATACAGTACTAAAGTATAAGATATATTTTTGCTCCTTACGATAAGGCGCATTTAATGGGGGGGGGGGGGGGTTGATCGTTTTAGGTCCAGGTCACATGACCAAAATGGCCGCCATACCCATATATGGTAACACTCATAAAGCTAATGCATCCGGCGGGTCGTGCACTTCAGCTGAAGCACTGGTTATATTCGTAAATTTCGTGCTTTTAAACGTCACAATACCAGACTGAAGTGTTTGTCCATTATATTATTGAATCATGGACGCCTGTCAATGCTTGCATTTCTAAGTTAATTACCCATTTCTGTATTACGTATTCTGGACATGAGGCGAATAAATTATACGGTAGTTTTAATCATTTATACGATGCTGCTCTTTTAACTAGAGGTTATACATGCTCTCCGCCCTTTCATCGATTCTGAAATTAATCACAAGCGTCATTACATCAAAATATCCTTCATTAATAAGGGTTTGTTTTTTTACAGATTTACTTAGCATCTTCCGGGACGGTTCGGTGATTTCATTTATTCCTGCTTATTTTCAAAATACTGAAACACCCATAATTTGCTATTAAAAAACAATAATCCTGTTAGATCGATCTTTTTTAATTTCAATAAACTTGTTTCTGATCTTTATATTGACACTAACACACCTGATACATGTGACTGTAAACATTCAATGTATTGCTATCCTGCTGCTGGTCATTACATCAAAATATCCTTCATTAATAAGGGTTTGGTTTTTAAAGATTTACTTAGCATCTTCCGGGACGGTTCATTAATCTCATTTATTCCTGCTTATTTTCAAAATACTGAAACACCCATAATTTGCTATTAAAATACAATAATCCTGTTAGATCGATCTTTTTTAATTTCAAAAAAAAAATTGTTTCTGATCTTGATATTGACACAAACACACCTGATACATGTTACTGTAAAAATTCAGTTTATTGCTATCCTGCTGCTGGTCATATTATTACTGGCAATTTAAAAATTATTCCTGATTCTAGGATACGAAATATAATTTCTAAAGGACCGAAATATCGATTTCCTTCTAAAATTGATTTCAATAAGTGTAGATATAAAATCGCTGCTGCCTTGAATGAATCTGGTAATCGTTGGTGTAAACGAGAGTATGTTGAGCATAACGCTGTCAAAGAATGGAAACATAGCATTCTGAAACTAGTGAACAAACGCATTTTTTTCTAATCTCAAAATACGAACTTTTTACCTTTTAAACCAAAGACGTCTTTACGTCATTCAAGAATTTCATAAGAAGTTTGTTTTGGCTCCAGCAGATAAGGCCGCTAACAATGTGGTCGTTGTTTGACGGCTCCACTATGTTAACACTCTTCAGCAAGAACTTGGTGGTACTAAGGCCTATAAACTGCAGCCTTTGGCTGTAGTGACGACTTTAGATGATGACCACATTTGTCGTTCAGCCACCAAGTTTGCTGTATGTGTTACAGAAGGCCAAGACAAGCTTCCTACGTTATATCGGTTGCCTAAACTTCGTAAAAGACCATAGCAAGCACGGTTTATTGCTAATTCAAGCTCTTTTACCACCTCTGAACTTTCCAAATTATTTACTTCATGTTTTACTACTATCAAAAACATGCGATTAAATACTGTGACAAAGTCTTTGTTTTTGTTTGTTTGATTTGAGGTTTAACGTCCCCGTCAACACTGTAAAGGTCATTTTGGAGACGTTGCTTCCAATTCTGTGGGACTTTTACCCGACATTGAGATGAAATGACATCTCAAGCCCTGTCGCCCAATGAAACCAATAGGGTTTATTAGCATGGACGGTCCGCCTCGCACCGCGGTTCCTGGACAGGCTAAGATCCTCTAAGCGGTTTACCAGTACTAGTGTGCGGGCCGTCAGCTCTGCGTGGAGACAAAGTCTTTGAAATATCAGGGAGAATTCTGTTTTGGTCTGTAAAAAATTTTAATGAAGTTTTAAATAAATTGAAATCCAGACGTCTTCGTGCTTCAAGTCTGTCTACTTATGATTTTCCACCCTCTATACTACACTTTTTCACAATCTTATAAAAGAAAATCTTAATTATTTAACTGAATGGTCATTTCATAGGGAAGACTCCCTCTATCTTGCGTGTAATGTAAGAAATGCTTTTTTCACTTCTGAAGGGCATAAAAATTATACTTTATGGTCATGTCAGTGTGTGAAGCTCTCACTTTTCTACTTGACAATATTATCATAAGATTTGGTACTTAGTTAGTCTGACAAGTTGTGTGTATTCCGATGGGTACAAATTGCACACCCCTTGTGGCCCTTCTGTTCTTGTTTTGTTATGAAAGACACTTCATGATGTCCCTTTCCGTTGAAAACCAATCTGAAATCATTGAAGCATTTAGCTCGCCTTATAGTCATTTGGATGATTTATTAAATATTGACAATACCTATTTCGATTGTTTGGTCAGTCAAATTTACCCCCAGAACTTCAGTTAAATAAAGCAAATTCTTCTGATACCGAGCCCCGTTTTTGGATTTACATCTATCGATTGTAGATGGGTTTGTTTCTTGCAACATTTATGATAAACGCGATGATTTTGATTTTGAGATTGTAAATTTTCCTTTCTGGGATGGTGATGTTCCACGTGTGGCATCCTATGGCGTTTATATTTCGCAATTAATTCGATTTGGCAGAGTGTCTAGTGATGTACCTGACTTCAACACTCGTAATAAATTGTTAACTGCTAAACTTCTTAATCAGGGTTATCGGTATCATAAACTACGCAAAGGCCTTTTCAAAATTTTATAGACGTCATTCCGATTTAATTTCAAAGTTCAATGTTGGACTTAAATCTCTTCTGCAACAAGGTCTATCGGAACCCGAATTTTATGGTGACTTAGAATATAAATACAGAAAAAATAAATGCAATGACTTCAGCGCACAATACCGAAAAATCATTCCAGGGTACAACATAAAGGTTATACGACATTGGAAGCCTCCGTGGTGCAGTGGTTACGCTACTCGCCTTGTAAACCAGGGATCGCAGGATCGATCCCGGGCTTCACCAGACTTTCGGATGAGTCTTTAAACCGAGGTCCCGTCTCCGTATGACCTAAGCTGTTGGTGGGACGTAAAACTCCAACACTCACTTATACGACAGACTGCATGCATGGTAGTTAACCCAACTTTGTTTCCGTCTTTAATTGCCCGTCGGCGGGTCAGGCTTCAGATACTATGACGGTTCCAGCGTAAAGGCTTACTGAGAATTAGAGAGTATCTATTTCAATGTAATGTTGGTTGGTGCCTGATGCTCTTGGTCTGGTCGGGCGCATCAGAGTCTAACTGTTGGTCTTCCTTTGATCCAGCATTTCAGTGGTCGGGTCTTCACCGTTGTTTCATCTCTGTTGTGTTTGATTTTTGTGTTCACGGAGATGTTGCACTGATTAGTTAGGAGGCCTTCATGTGGACTGAACAAATTGTTTGTCTAAATCGCGACGGAAATAAGGGCGAGGAGTCTGGCCACGTAGAATCAATTTTAAGCCCCCCCCCCCCAATCCCCCCCACCCCCCGCCTGACCGTACCAAGACGGTTATTCTGTGTTATGGCTTGTCTTTGATTGTGTATATCGCTTATATAATTTTGCTTTGGATAGCCAATTGTCCATTTTGTGCGAAAGTAGCTGTCATTTTAGCTTTCCGCTAGTGTTGTTTCCATTAGGGTCTAGTTGTTTCATGTTTGTGTTTCCTTCCCTTGGTGGCTTTGATGGTAGCTGTGGGTTAATTGTATTGATTCCTGATCATTGCCTTCATTTCCATTTTTAGATCCTCTAAGCGGTTTACCAGTACTTGTGAGCGGTCGGTTTCAGCTCTGCGTGGAAGCATCAGACAGGCCATCTATTTCTTCAAGCCCCGATGGGCGGGGTCCAAAATGCAGTGGTTCAACTTGATTTACTTATTTTCTGTGATGCCTCACAACCTCTATGTGAGCCCAAAAAACTATGTATGTTTTGAACAATATTCGAATCCAGTGTGAAGATTTGGGTCCAAAGCACTCCAAATGCGTATCCTAATGTCGTCCACGGGGAAACAACCACAGTAAGGAATTATTCTTAATTCTCACTTGACTTAACTCCCCTGCTGAAATCTACTTGTTATTGAAAATATCATAAAGCAGTCTTAATAGGAAGGGATACACCTTCAGGGGAGGCAACTCCTACAAAAGTATTTTTGCCTCCCATATCAATATGGGTCAAATCGTAAAGGAAAGAATTTGCTCCTCAGGAGCAAATTCTTTCCTTTAAAAGTAGACCCGTGTTCAGTGGGACAGTATTCATTTACGCACATGCGGACGGACAACCCGAATTTTTGTATCACAATCAAAGCATTGGAAGCACTGGTGGGTCGACTGTCCCTGGATGTGGGCTGGGAAAATAGTCCTGAACGGATACTTAGACTTTTATGTTTAACCATTAAGTTCCTGTGCTTTAAGCAAGCCGTAGAGACCCTAATCAGAAGCAGCGTCTCACGGCGTTTAATCTGGGTCTACGCTGCTAATGTCCCTAGCACATGAACCCAGTCCAGGTTTTGCAGACAACCCATTTTGCGACGTCTGATCTAGGTCTACATTGTTTGCCGATGTCCCAGAACATAAACCCAGTCCAGCCTTTCTACACAGCACTCTGGCGTTACACAAGAAAAGCGCGGTGTAACGTCAGAGTGCTGTGTAATTGCACAAGAAAAGCGCGGAGCCGGCCTCGGTAGCTCAGTCGGATGCGTGTCTGGCTGGTGATCAGGAGGACACGGGTTCGATACATGCAGGGGTTGGCAACATTCTTTCGTGGAGATTGATCATGAAATCTTTTCTACGGTCCTTCTCTCCTTTCCGCTGATTCAAGAAGGACAGTTGAACAATCGACTGATAAAGGAAAATATTAGGCAGACATGTAACCATAATAAACCCCTTAATGAGGCGATTCAAACGAGCACCAACAATCTACGAGTATACTCGACATTCAATATTTGGAATTCTTATGTTACCCTTATTATCTCATCCCCCCTCCCCCCACGCCCCCCCCCCCCACCACGCCCCCCCCCCCCCCCCCCCCATTTAATACTGTAAAAGCAATGAAGCGGTTTGTTGCCGTTTCGTTTTCAAGACATTTCACCTTATTTTCACGGAGCATTCATGATTGTTTATAATGCGAAGACGAAGTCTATAACTGGCCCTTGGGTAACGCTTTAACAAGGTATCTTCCTCCTTATATATAGCAGGAGTCCGTTTCAAAAATTATGGGTATCAGGCTGTGTTTTCTTCATAATTGAAATATGAAAATGGCTGAACTTTTTGCAAACAGTGTAGGCCCTGATCTGACGCCGCGTTCTGCGGCGTCTGATCTGGGCCTGCACTGTTTGCCAGGGTACCCGTTTTGGGGTATCTGGTACTAAATGGGTTAATGTTTATTTGTTTGTTTGACTTGAGGTTTAACGTCCCAGTCAACACTGCATAGGTCATTTTATAGCTGATGCTTCCAATTTTCTGGGACTTTTACCCGACATTGAGATGAAATAATATCTCAAGCCCTGTCGCCCAATGAAACAAAAATGGTTTATAAGCATGGACGGTCCGACTCGCACCGCTTTGCCTGGGCAGGCTTAGTTCCTCTAAGCGGTTTACCAGCACTCGTGTGTGGTCTGTTTCAGCTTTGCATGGAAGCATCGTGCAGTCCATCTATTTCTTCAAGCCCCGAAGGGCGAGGGCCATAACGCTTTAATGTATTCAGAAAATAACATTTTACTCTGCATTAAACATAACCCATCGCCCGCCCACCGAGGCTTGGAGAAAAGATTGGGCTGCATGATGCTTCCACGCTGAGCTGAAACTGACCAAACATGAGTACTGGTAAACCGCTTCGGCCCCCGCCCGTCGGGGCTTGAAGAAATAGATGGGCTGCATGATGCTTCCACGCAGAGCTGAATCCGACCCGCACATGAGTACTGGTAAACCACTTAGAGGATCTAAGCCTGCCCAGGCAAAGCGGTGTGAGTGTCGGACCGTCCATGCTTTTAAACCCTATTGGTTTCATTAGGCTACTTTGAAGAAATACATGGGCTGTATGATGCTTCCACGCAGAGCTGAAACCGACCCGAACACGAGCACTGGTAAACAGCTTAGAGGAGCTAAGCCTGCCCAGGCAAAGCGGTGCGTGTCGGCCCGTCCATGCTTATAAACCCTATTGGTTTCATTGGGCGGTAGGGCTTGAGATGTCATTTCATCTCAATGTCGGGTAAAAGTCCCACAAAATTGAAAGCAACGTCTCCAAAATGACCTCTACAGTGTTGACGGGGACGTTAAACCTCAAATCAAGCAAACAAACATGGGTTTATATTACAAATAATGGGGGAGGGGGACCAATTGGTAACTACTTTATTATTTGATGCTGATGTAGGGAAGGACAATTTCATTTGAACAGTGGTGATAACTACAATATTTTTGACACATGTTGTTGTTTCCAGTTTCCCCGTGTCGCGGGTCGTCAGCTGGTGGGGTCCCAGGGAACTTGACACAAGAAAGAGCTGTACGTATTATGGTGACAGCTGTGACTACTACTCAATATTGACTCTAAAGTTGGATTTCTCGTGTGGTCCTAGGATTTCGGATGCTCTAAATATTCCCGAATTTCAATAAAGAGGTCTTGGTCGCGTTGTTCACTTGTGAGCAGCCTGATCTGGGTCTGCATGTTTGTTATGGTTGTTTGTCTGGGAGACTGGGATCATAGAGGAATTTAGTGTGTTGGTGTAGCATGGTGGACTTAAAGTGAAAATTTAAAGCTAGTCGTGTGGACTCCTGGTCATAGAGACACTCATTCGCACACATTTACATTTGAAACTTTCCTCGGATGTTTGTTCCATGTTTATTTTGTTTGTATGTTTTTGACTTGTACCCCGGTTAGGGGTATGGTCAATCAATAAAAACTCTCAACAACTCTCAAAAACTCTCAGTAACATGATCGAGGACAGCTGGAATGACTTACCAGCTGACGTTGTAAATACATCCTCTATAAACAGGAATTAGTGTTGGATAGGACACCCATATAAATTCAATCCGTGGTGCTACACCCCGGGCGACAGAACCAGATATCGACCAGCCTACCAGAATGCGTCGGACCTGGAATGACGTCGACTAGGAAGAAAAGTGAGAAATCCAAAGGTCACGTGGGAAACTCGACAAAGCCTCGCTTCCCAAGGACCGCTGGAACTTCGGGTTGGGATTTCGCCAACTGAACAACAATGATGGATTCTATGATGGGCTGAAAAGTTCTGAGCCTGACCAAGAAGCAGGCATCGAACAGCCATGAAATTTTGTATTCATTAAATCCAAACCTTTATTACTTAATTTGACTCAAATGAGTTCAAGTTTACCTGCAATAACGTAGAAATTCTAGACAGTGAAAATTGATACTAGCACGTTTTTGAGAAAATGGACAAAATCTGGCATCGTGGTGTCATCAAGTACCTCCATAAAAGGGGGTTAGCTCCTAAGGACATTCATGCCGATATGGTTGCTACATTAGGGGATGATGCTCCTTCGTATGCAACCGTGAAAAGGTGGGCAGCAAATTTTAAGATGGGCTAGGACAGCCTTGAAGATGATGACCTGTGTGGTCGACTCACAACGGCAACACCTGAGGAAACCATCAGCCAAGTGCACAGGGCCGTGATGGATGACAGGCGTTTAACTGTGAATGTTAGCTAACACTGTTGGCATCCCCCGTGAACGAGTAGAGAACATTCTACACAGTGAATTAGGAATGTCGAAGGTTTCCACCAGATGGGTGCCACGGCTTTTGACGCCTGACCAAAAGTTGACCAGACTGAACCTGTCACAAGCCAACTTGGCTATTTTTGAAGCAGACCAAGATGGTTTTCTTGGCCGTTTTGTCACTCAGGATGAGTGTTGGGTTCGTCACTTTGAGCCAGAGACCAAAAGACAATCCATGCAATGGAAGCACCCTGACTCACCCCCTCCAAAGAAGGCAAAGGTCGTCTCCTCTGCAGGGAAGGTGATGGCATCAGTGTTCTGGGATGCCAGGGTTATAATATTCATAGATTACCTTCAAAAGGGCAGAACAATTAATGGGGAGTATTATGCAGATCTGCTAAAACAATTGCGAAAAGCAATTAAGGCTAAACGACCCGGACAATTGACAAAAGGGGTCTTGTTCCACCAGGACAATGCGCCTGCTCATAAATCGGTTGTCGCAATAGCTGCTGTGCATGACTGTGGCTTCACACTTGTCGATCACCCTCCGTATTCACCTGATCTAGCTCCATCAGATTATTTCCTGTTTCCAAACATGAAAAAGCATTTGGCTGGGCAGCATTATCGGTCAGACGAGGAGGTGATAACTGCTGTGGAGGAGTTTTTTCAGGGCCAAGATGAGACCTTCTATTCCACTGGGATCCAAGGACTCCAGCATCGCTGGAGGAAGTGTGTGGACAGGAAGGGAGACTATGTTGAAAAATAAGGCACCTTCAGCATGGACAAACCATTGGATCTTGGTCAGGCTCAGAACTTTTCAGCCTACCTTAAGGTCAGGGGGTCTGGTTACCTGTTTTACCAATATTGATAATGTGTTACTATGGGTGTGTTTTCATTCTCAAAATTTGCATATTCTACTCTTTGATATAATATATCAAATGAATACGGGTAAATGGTTGTCCATGATGCTAAATGACTGCATGATTGCTTCACACCTAGTTACAGACTTATAAACTTATTGAAGATGAATACCCATTAACCGCAGGTGTGTCCAATCTCTGATGTACCGATATCTAATTTGTTCCGTGACCGCATAATGGTCTAGGTGTTTATTTGAAAGAAAAAACAAATCTCAAAGACATACAGTTAATTCTAAGCGGTTTACCAGTACTCGTGTGCGGGTCGGTTTCAGCTCTGCGTGGAAGCATCATGCAGCCCATATATTTCTTCAAGCCCCGATGAGCGGGGTCTGTCTAATATAAACCCATAATATGCAATAAAATCCACACAAAATGGACCATGATTGCATGATGGGTCTATTCCACAAAGAATCAGTCCCATCAAGATCCACAGTGGCACTGCATTAAGAGTAAAGTATACCACAGATAGTTAAATATTTCCGAAAGTCCCCTGAAATTTCGTTAAGATTTTCTGACAGAACATCACGAAAACTCGCCCATACAAAAATATTGAAAAATAAACTACAAAGAAAAATGAAAATTTTGTGATAAAAATTCGGATATTCGGCCATCCCCGCCCCAAACACAGATCGCGGGCACCTGCTAGAACCGCTTCAGCGAGGCGATTCCACGAGTACCCACAACACATGACCCAGAGCAGGAACAAAGAAAATGAAGTTTACCCCTGCAAACCCCAGTTCCACTATATAAAAGTGGGGTTGAAGGGGGTCAAAATTATATAGGCGTGTTCTCGCGATGATTTGGACACTTAAAAATGTTTTGAGCAACCCCAAATCCACAACATCACAAAAAAACACAAATCAAATCAAATCAAATTAGTTTATTGTCTCAACACCTATACAAAGATGTAGGGGAAGATAAAACCTCAAATCAAACAAATACAAAGATGTATGACAAAATTACAAAATATACATACACTGAAACAGTATACAAGTTGGCTTCTTTAAAAAGAATCCAAAGGAAAGGTCTGCTGCTGTCTAGTCAGCAGAATGAACAGAGCATTATCACAATAGTAATGATAATACTAATAAACATAATAGTAATAATAAACGTGCGTAATGTTTGTCTTTTGCAAACATGACCAACCCTTAACTATTCGCTTTAGACCCTTAAAATCAAGAATGATCAAATACCACTGTCATTTGGTGAATCGCTTTTATTTTTCAATAGCAGTCATACTTAAAACTAAGATGAGAAATTCTAAAGTTGGTATAATTTGCATTTCCTGGTTTTAAACTTCGTTTAGCGAAAGGCAAAGAAAAAATAGAGAACGTGGGCACGGGGTCATGGATACCATCGGCAGATGCAACCATGTATTGCAAAACACAATTTTTAAGTTTAAGACCTTTTTCTCAATTTCTAAATAGTAAATTTTTGATCTTGATCTGCTGACAGCAGTATCTTTTCTGCACCAATAAAAGTGTCTACATATCAACCCTAATCGTAGGTTGAAAACCACAACAATACAAAAAATTTAACATGACTATCTCAAGAAAAGTTCAAAGTGTGCGATCTTGACAGCAGAAGTCAAATCAGTGTTACTGTACTTTGCCAGCTTTCAAGTAATACCACATATCAACTTCCAATAACATAAAAGAAAGAGATCAAATGTTTTACATAAACAAGTAACATGAATATTACGTAAAGTCCTGTCACTGTTACTTTACCTTCCGGTTCAGCTGGAGCAGCAGCCACGTGACTGTAACTATACATTATCTGCTGTCAATTATAATATATCATACAAAACCCCAACCAACACGATGAATGCCAAAACTATACAATGACCATTCAATTTATGCGACCATGACCTTGTGTCAGCAGCAACAGCAGCAGCAGCCACATAACTGGAACAATACTCTATACCTGTCTTTTTACAACTAATACCCGTTAGGCATTATAAGTTCACACTGCAAAGTTAAAGGAAAAAAATAAATCTGGAAATTACCAATATCGCTATATATGCTAATTACTGGCGCTAGCCAAACCCGGGCACTTGACTCAGGAGTGTGACCGACTCCTGTTTAAGGCAATGCCAAAAAACACGATATACCAAATAAAAATGTTTTAGACAAGTGATTAGCAAGATATTAGAATTAAAGCAAAACTTTGAAGTTAAGTGTTGACGGACGTCCACACGTTCTCACCAAACAGTCAATATGTGACTTTTCGTAGACAGGACAAATCGTTATGTCACCTTTTTGTGTGACAGCCACTTAAAAAGCTATTTGTTCTCATGGAATGAGCGTTCAATTGATAGAATGTATGACGAAAAAAAACTGCAAGTGACTGTATCGCAATAATTCTATAGAAACCAGTTAACAATCATTTCTTGAGCCAAGACAGACAGAAGGACAAACAGATGGAAGAAAACAGACACAGGACGAAAACAACATACAGCTCAACATTCTCCTCGTGCCGGGGGAAATTATTAAAATATTCCTAGCAGTTTGAAAGATATATGTCCATCATCCGCTGGTGAAAAAATTGCCTCGGCGAGGCTATTTATATAAAAAATATTGCATTATACAAATCGGTTAGGTCATGCCAATATACATCTTCATGCCAAAACTATTGAAATATACCTTGCGGATAATATATCTTAAATCAGTTATGATTTTACCCCGGAGAGGCTATCAATATCAAGAAATTTGGCATTAAACAATATAATTAATTAGATCTTGTCAATATATATCTACCTGCAAGAACTTATCAAAATATTTCTTGCGGGTTGAAAGTTTTAACGTCTATGTCAGTTAGTGAATTTTTGCCTCGAAGAGGCTAATTATAAAAATATCAGCCTGTATACAAACACATTTGTTTGGTCTTGTCATTCTCTCTGCATGCCAAAACTTAACAAAACTAAAATCGCGCAGTCGATGGCACGCCATTGCATATCCCCATTCCACGACATAATCTACTCATCATGCCGTTTGCTTTGATATGTTACACGACCATGTTCTGGAAATTTTGATTTTTGAACCCCGCGGGCCCCAACCCCTGGGCCCACCGCTAGGGGTGTGATCGAAATTCCGAAAATGTCATGTACTCCCCAGACCAAAGATTAATCAGTTCCAAAAGTTCCAAGTTTCTATCTGTAACCGTCTAAGAGAGGTTATCCGGTAGGATTGACGGACGGACGTACGCACGGACGGACGGACGGACGAACGAACGGAAGACGAATACAATTACAATAGCGCCACTTTTTCTTCGAAAAGCGTGGGGGATAATAATCCTACTTTTGTCTTAGCCAGGCTTCTTGTGAAGAAATCAGGCATTATGATGCAGCCTAATTGGTCAATGATGAGGCCTAATTGGCCGAAACTAGCTAGTCTGGTCCAGAAAACATGTACATTCCATATTTTCCAGTTTTGTGGTGTATTCCTTGCTTCCAAAGGATAACCCTTTCAAGAACATATTAGACGGTCTTGTCAAACTACATCTGTTTGCAAAATCTTATCAAAATAAAACTTGTATACCTGCAATCAGTTTGTGAATATTTTGCCTTGGAAATGCCATTTATATAAAGAAATCAGGCATTAAACAACATTGTTGACTATATCTTATCAATATATATCTGTTTGCCGAAAAATTGTATAAAACGGTTTGAAATTTATACGGCGGTGCAAGATAGTGGAAAATTGCCTCGGTGAGACTATTTATAAAGGCATCAAGCATTAGACCTTAATCCACAGCTTCCAGTACTTTCCTTTGATGCTAGCAGTACTAATAAATTTTGATAAATGTATTGATATCATGTACTGATATCATGTACTGATATCATGTACAGTTTTGAATGGACCAATCAACTGAGCTACAATTAAAATGGGAAGGGGATTCTAGCTCTGCATGACAAAATTAACATTGTGGGTATTCCTTAAAATAGCCTCGCCGAGGTTATTTGAATGAGTACCCATATTTAAAATAGCTTTTACTTAATGGCAAACAGTGCAGACCCGGATCAGACTGCTACCTTCTGATCTTAAAATTTGAAGGGGCCTCTAGCTCTGCATGACAAAATTAACATTATGGGTATTTATTAAAATAGCCTCGCCGAGGTTATTTGAATGAGTACCCACATTTAAAATAGCATTTACTTAATGACAAACAGTGCAGACCCTGACCAGACTGCTCCTTCTGATCTTAAAATGGGAAGGGGCTTCTAGCATGACAAAATTAACATTGTGGGTATTCTTTAAAATAGCCTCGCCGAGGTTATTTGAATGAGTACCCACATTTAAAATAGCTTTTACTTAATCAGTGCAGACCCTGATCAGACTGCTTCTTCTGAATAAGTTTCTCCAATTCTCCATAAAATCGAATTGTGGGTACTCGCTAGAACCGCCTCATCTAGGCAATTCCAACGAGTACCCACAACATGTTTTTGTGGGATGAGGCTGTTCAAAATGAGTACCCACAACATACCTTTTTATGGAGAAAAAAATATCCCTGAATTATCACAAAATACACTCCCATTTACTGGTGCCAAACATTTTATGAAACATTTGCATGCAGCAAAAACACACATCTGAGTTCAAAGTAAGTCCTACACTTGAAGGTTCAGCATTAAAATGTTCCAGTGATAAACATCAGGTTAAAAAAGCATGATCAAATAACCTGTGGTCAGTTGGATTTAGACCAATCAAATCCAATTGAATATTAATGAAGCAGAGAAGCTGACAGTGTCCTTTCAGACAGGACAATCCATTTTCCAGACGGGGTAAATCAGGTCAAATAAAAGAAATTGAAATTAACAGTAAATAAAACAAATATGCTTTAATAGGTTTTATCTATTACCTTTAAGTGGAAGTTACAATAAGCTGTGGATTAAAACAGATATATCCAATTGTTTTTGAGAAATATTGGTAAATATTTGTACTGATTGACATCTGTACAGGATAATTAGACTCGCCCTGGCGGGCTCGTCAAATTATCCTGTACAGATATCAATCAGTACAAATATTTACCAATATTTCACAAAAACAATGGATATATCTATTACATCTTACTGGTAAGGTCTTGTCAATATGTATCTGCATCCAGTTTCTGAAAATGTTGCCTCGGCCAGGCCAGAAATCTGGCATTAGACTGCTGAAGGTGCTGCTTGACGTAGAGAAATCAGAAATAAATTATTGGTTTAGACTCATTCTAGAAAGGTTTTTAATTATTTGGACCCCATTTGGATTTATATCAGTCTTTGAATCGACTGCCTATTCGAAATTCGCACAATTGCAGTACGTTTCCTCTGGCTTTCTTTGCCGGATCATTACAGGGTCACTGATCAGGCTTTTTTTAGCCGAAACTACGTAGTATGGCCCATCTGCTTTCTTATGAATGTTTTCATTGCTCTTAAAGGAACTCATTTTTGATTTTTATTGGAGCTGCCTTCTTGGTTCTGGCTGGGGGCTGGACTGCGGAGATCCTAACGTCAAACGACAGTGACACTCTGGTGCTGAAGGCCTGTGGTCACTTCTGGAATCCCATGAAGTCGGCATGACTCCAAGAAAGCCACAAGTGGCTCTGGAAGTACTCTTTCATAAATCCAGACATGTTGTGATATCGATCTGGACTAGCTGCTCAAGAGCTGAACAGAGACTAATGATGATGATGACACTGCTACGTTCGTTCGTGCGTTCAAGCTAAGGCATTTTACGTCTGCCAGGCTCCACAGCGAGACGTAAGGTATGTGCTTCTGGGCTGCGAATCGCGGCAGTCTGTCCAACAAGAGTAAATCGCGTTGGACTGCCTGTGCCCTACCGAGTAAAGTGAAGCACTGCCAGTTTTAAAAAAATTGAATGCTAGTCTAAATTGAGCCAAAAATGTGGAGTAATCAGTGACAAATCGGTTGCATATCGCTATTTCTCTACTGTGCTCGAGAGCAGAAAGTAAGCCAACGGTGCTCTCTTTTGGGGCCGCGCGATTTAGGCCATCGGACTTAGGCTGCAAATGAAGCATGCCTTTGCAAGTTTCCATACAGAAACATGCGGTTAGTGGTCCAGGAAGAAGACTTGTCGCAAAATAGGTGGAGGCAATGTTCAGGAATCGATACAATTCACAGCTCCAAAATAGAATTAGAGGCAATGATCAGGAATCGATACAATCAACCCATAGCTCCCATCAGAGACACCAAAGGGAAAGAAACACAACCATGCAACAACAGACCTAATGGAAACACCAACAGTGGTAAGCCAAAAGGACTGTTACTTTCCCACAAAATGGCCAATAGGCTATCCAAAATAAAATAACACGAGCGACACAAACACCTAAAGACGAACCATAACAAAAATAAATCGCGACAGAAGAACCGCTTTGGAACGGTCAGCGGAGACGAATTCCCCAGGGGGGGGGGGGGGGGGGAATGCTTTTCCCAAGTCCCATTCCCAACCTGCAGGCAGGATGAGTGTGCAATCATCCAGATTTTGGTACAAGCCCTCAGCATCTCCTACCGGCTTGGCAATGCAGAAGTGCTGCTTGTAGAACCACCGAGCTCCTGCGACGAACTCATCGATCCCCGCATCCGATGACCTCGACCCGTACAAAATGCCGTTCTCTAAATGTGACTGTGGCCTAACTTGTACACGTACGTGCAATACACTATACCATGCCTAGGCGCCCTCATTAACTTAGACACGAGCATTTAACAACAACTTTAGTCTGCCTGAGCAATCAATTCTATTTCCGGCAGAGTACTTGTTACTATTATTTCGAGTAGTGGTTTTCAGTAACTGGATATCAGTATGTTACACGTAACTGCAATGAAGTTAGAATTACACGGATTACATTAGTTTTCTTATTTATGTTATAAAACGTAGGTCGTGTTGCGCGTTTAAACGACGCTAACAAGAATCAATATAAATGTATATTGGATTCGTGTCACCCATAAGAAAGATTAGTTATTCCCAGCGGGCACATGACGTCCATGCAACGTCGTACCAACGTCAATGCAACGTCATGCCAGTAAAACTGATTATACTGAGCCTCCGCAATTGATTCGCTTATGCTGATAAAACGCCTTTTTCTCGTTGGAGAAGAGGCAGCTGATTACTTTCCTTTCCGTTGCATTCTTACTGTATATCAAAAAAATTGGTTTGCCCTTCCTGTTGGTGCCATTGGTATTATGTTTTCTGTGATTTCCCCTTTTCTGGCCATCTTCATTGGTATATACCGGCCCCGATAGTTCAGTGGTAGAGCGTCGGCTTCGGGAATGGGCGGTCGCGGGTTCGATCCCCGGCCGCGCCATACCAAAGGCGTAAAAATGGTACTAGGTGCTCCCTTGGCTGACGTTCACATTATCAGGGGTAGTCCTAGGAAGATAAATGAAGGCAGGTAAGTATTTGTTGAAGGATGCTTTGTTTGTCGCAATAAAAGCTTATGCTATTTGTTTCGGATATGCGACGTTAAATAAAGCTCCTTTATCTTAATCTTTATCTTTAGTTCGCTTTTTCTCAGTTTAAATATATTGTAAATTAGCGTCACGCATTCGAAAAGGACGTTGCCAGACGGTTCAACAATTTGCGGAACCTGGAATAAGGATACATTCAATTACAGATATGCTGTGCCGCATGTTAGCGTAAGGCAAGCTTTTTGTGAAACCTCATACTTGTAAATGGTAACTTTCATTTATAGTCATTTCGCCAAATAGACACACTACATAGAAAAACTGAAGTATCCCAGCATAGTTTTGACTGGTTCACATTGTTTCTTCATATTGAATATGATTGCAAATAGCAAATTATAGCGAGAAGTCTGCACTGGAGCGAAAATGCTTCAAATTTCACATAAACACTGTGGAAAGGTCCTGAGGGACCTTTCCAATAACAAACAGGCCGAGTAAAGCACGACACTAGAAACTGCACCACGAACTGTCTTTCCCAACACAAGAGCAAAATACCAATAATGTACCAAGTACACGGTGTTCCACATCAATATTTCTATATATGTGCATTTATAAGCATACACATAAATGTATGGATAACCATGTATATACCCATACATATATATTAAACCTTGTCCCGCTGAATACCCTAACATGCCACACCGACTAACGGTTATCAGCCAACCAAATTACTTAATGCAAACCACCGCAACAAATTTACAATCTGAATGACAATGCAAATCCCCATCAGGTGGCTTCTGAAGAAGCCATCCGACGTGGAGCCTCATTGTTTGAAAGATAAGACATATCCGGGCTCAGCAGCACAAGGTTTGACAAACACCCATAAATGTAGGTGTACAAGACACTCCAGGCTAAGTACCCCAAATTACTGTTAAGGCTTCAATCAGATTACTTAAAGCAAACTATCGCAACAAATTTACAATCTGAATGCCAATGTGGATCCTGATCAGATTCAGAAGCCATCCGAACTGGATCCCCATTGTTTGAAAGATAAGTCATATCCAGTCTCGGCAGCACAAGGGTTAACAAACACACATAAATATAGGAGTACAAGTTACTCCAGGCTAAGTACCCCCAACTTCCAAGTCAGCAAAATATATGGGACACATCTGGGTCTCATATGGGATTCCATGTGGGTCCTATATGGGCATTCCATATAGGGCCCACGCGGAATTTGTAACACGGTTCCACCTGGGTCCCACATGGGCCAGCCAATGTGGGTAGCATATGGGTTCTATGTGGATAACCTAATTTGAGGTTACCCACATAGAACCCATATGCTATCCACATGGGTTCTATGTGGGTAACCTCAAATTTATAATCAAGTGAAGGGTTTATACAAATAATTACAAGTCTTCATTGTTCCAGCCCACTTGATGGGCTGCATAGGTCCCAACAGAGAGAGATACAGCTGAGATGCCTTAAAGACTAAGGCATTCTTTTCAATAATTAGAAGTGGTAAATTCTTGCGTGATTATATATCGCCCTCAATTTTAAAAGTAACTGGGAAAAACAACGAGTTCTAATAAAAAAAACATGACCTAAACAATGTCCATGTCGTGCAAATATCTAAATGGAAGTTAAAAGATATTTTCATTTTGTGATGTATAAAACCATTAATTTTATTTTATTATTGTCGTCAGTATCTGCATTTATATCAGAAAATTTACGTTTTTTATATTAAGCTTACCTAATGGCACAGTTTTATTCCCTTATTACCCACATCAAGCCCATATGGGCCCCATATAGTAGAAAGCCGATATCATGGGAATAATTGGGTCCAATATCTTTACCACATAGGAGCCATTTGAGGCCCTTTTATGTATCCTGAAGTTGTAAGGTATCTTAGATTATTGCAATTTCATCTCAGGTGTCGAATGTTGCATATATGGGACCCATATGAGTCTCGTATGGGCGAAAAGTCCTATATGGGACCCATGTAGGATCCAAAATGGGCTAAATGCCCAGAATCTGCCCATATGGGTCCCATATACACATGCTTGCTGGGTTACTGTTAAGGCGTCCATCATATTACCCAAAGCAAATTATTGCAGCAAATTTAGAATCCGAAGGAAACTGTGGACCCTGATCAGATGGCTTCTGGAGAAGCCATCTGATCAGGATCCTCATAGTTTAAAGACAAGACAAATCCAAGCTCAGCAGCACAAGGGTTAACAAACACCCATAAATATTGGAGTACAAATTACTCCAGGCTAAGTACCCTAACTTACTTCACTTCGATCCAGAAAAGCATCATTAATGAATTCAATTAGCAGAATTGTAAATTCAGCATCAAAATAATGTAAAGTATCAAGGATAAATTCTTTATCAATACTCAAACTGACGACATGTCCCTTATAGTGCCAAAATATTTAAGTCTAAGTGAATCTTATAGACTACAACTCAACAGAAAGTGTAAGTCATTAATGACAGATTTCATCTGTCTATTCTTGCTGTGCTGCACGTTTAAAGTAATTCAGACTTTTTATTCCGGCTTTGACCGCCATAGAAATATGAGTCCGCACAAAATGTAGTCCGGTTTGGCGCAGTAAACAAAATTGTACGAGCGTATTAGTTATCCTGTAAGCGTATTACAAACTTTGGAAGCAGACGACTTGACGATTCAGTATTTCATATGAGAAGACTGTATACCCAGATCAATGAGGCGTCTGCTCAGCAGTCTGCTCAGGTTTTACACTGTTTTCTATCAGTGCTGTCAATATTTAATCCTTAAAGACCGGCCTTCTGTTGGACCAGGTCAGCTGTTGACAAGAATATTAATGGGTTTTCTTTCTGACTTTCGAGGTCAAGTTTAGGTCAGTTACAACTTAGGTGTATATTGCCTTTGCGTGGAGAAATTGAAAAGAGAGGCTGTCCCTTTCAACCCTGGAATATGGTACAGATACTTAGTGTAGGTCCTGTGATATAATTCTAGGTGCCATATATTTAGCAGAACCTCAGTGGCGGAAGAGTGCACTCCAGAATCCCAAGGCAGTAAATAAATCAAAGCACTGACAACACTCATGCCGATTGTCTCTAAAAGCAGACTGGTCATGAACGGGGACTTGGACTGATTCGTTTAAACTTAAGATGTTAGTAACTAATGCAAAAAAGTGTAGAACAAGATCAGTACCGTGTTGTGTGGCTTTTGAACTGAGTTTACATTGTTTGCCAGATCCAACATTTGATTCATGTGCAGATTTTACAGATAACACTTACATGTACCCAACACTGACAAACGACGCGGCTATGTTTGGGTTGATTGTTTGGCATTCGACCCGAAGTTGATAATAAGAAAAGCGCTTCAGTCCTAATGTCTACGTGACTATCGCTGACTTGTCAGAATAACTTTTTGTCTTGCAGAAAATAGCCGCAGTGAGATCGGGGTATTCCATAAGACGGAAGAGGGAGTTATCCTGGAATCATAGGGTGAGCTTGGCAAACAGTGTAGACCAACATCAGACGCTGCCGAACGCGTCTTCTTATCAAAAATCTTCACTATTTGTTTGGAATTCCAGAGTTAAATGAAACAGTTTAAATCTTTGCCCAGGCCTATTACTCCAACCTACACCCCACACTCTCAGTGCTTTGATTCTGAAACCAAACGATTACAACACGCTTAGGCACCATGCCCTTAAGCTAAAAAGGTTAAACCAATCAACCGTGACGTCTGGTTACCAGTCCGACCACGTTGATCCAGTGCACCAGATTCACACCAGTACAGATAGAAACCACATGTTCAGGATCAAACTTTTGATGTGTAATGTAAGGTCGTGCCTAGAAAAGAAGAAACTGAAATTTGTTCTCAAAAAAGCATTTAGTGAGAGCGTATTGCAACATTTTTCTTTAAAGGATCGTAAGCGTGCCCCTGGACAGTTAGAAGCTGGTCGGAAAGCGGGTGTCGTTTTGGGTGCCACGTGTGTGATCTATCGTCTATTGGAGCGACATCTTACTATATACAGAAGGCGCTACTGGACGTCGATGTAGCGGAAGACCGACGTCCGTACGTCAAGATCGATTCGACCTTCAGACGCATATGCGAAACAGATTTCCGCCGGCAGCTGGTACACTGTGCCTGTAGATAAACAAGGGGTCTCAACTACGACTAATAAGCACTGACACTGATCGTCGCCCTTATGCGATGCACGTTTGAGACTTAGACGTCCCTGTCGTGACCAAAGTTAACGCGTCGACACAGTACGGAACACTTACGCCAATGCATGAAATACGTAAATTGGCGTCTAAGCGACTGACATATGCCTTTCAGTGACAAATCGCACTTCAGCGTGAATCACGCCGGTTGTCGTTTCCGGGTGTTTCGACGTATAGGTGTAAGGTATGCCGAGGCGACGAGTGCGTAATAGAGCATGACATAAGCGAAATAAGCGTAATTGTGTGGCGAGCTATTGCGTGTAGTTAGCGAACGCAGCTTAGTCTCATTAAGAACATTCAAGATCATAGCTGAGACGTGGATTGAACAGCGAGACGTTACATCAATCAAGTGCTTCGGCCTCATATAGTTCCATTTATTTGTTTACGCTCAGAATCCGGGATACCTTATCCAGCAGGATTACGAGCGGGCTCATAGTGCTGTTCTTACTCAAAAATGTCTTCAAGCCAATGGAATTCATGTACTGGACTAGCCAGCCTTTCTCCTCCGGTCTCTTTCCCATAGAGTATCTTTGGGTAGAGGTGTCCACAACCGACCAGAAAAAAACTGTTACTTATGGACAGTAGCATTGTTAAGTAGAAGTAAAACAAAGATCAGGAATCGATACAATTAACTTACTCCACCCATCAAAGACACCAAAGGGAAAGAAACACAAACATGAAGCAACCAGACCATAATGGAAACCTAAACAAAGGACGGCAGGAAGGACAGATGCTTTCCCACAAAATGGCCAAATGGCCGTCCAAACCAAAAAGACACAAGTGATACACACAGTAAGCAACAAACAACAACATAAATAAACCGCAACAGAAGAACCGCCTTGGAACGATCAGTGGAAAGATTTCCACTGGGGGGGGGGGGCTAAAATCGATTTTACATGGCCATAATCCTCGCCCTTACCTCTGTCGCGGTATACACTAATTTTGTTTAGTCCGCATGAAGGCTTCCTAACTCATCAGTGTAACATCTCCAAGAACATACAAATAAAAAACTATAGAGATTAAACAATGTTGAGGACTCGACAGCATACGACAACAGAATTGCTGGAGCAAAAGAAAACCAACAGTTAGACTCCGAGGGGCCCGACCAAAAACTTGAATTTTAATGTTTGGTTTTGAAAACGTAAAAAGTTACTTTCAAAAATCTGAAACATCGAATGGCGTTTCATAAGACCACCGGTCTATAGGCATCTGCAAACATATCACATATTGGTATTTGCAGAACTACCTTTCTAAATGTTAAGCTCTTTAAGAAAGGTTTTCTGTAAGTTTTCACTGTGTTATGATTTTCTCATAGAATCTGTCATTTCAGTGCCTTTGGCGCTTTGATTTTCTACTGTGTTACTACAGAAAGGGCAATATCGGTCTTCTCGTTTTAATTTACTATATCTACCAACTTCAACCAGTAAAGTATGTGCACTAATCCTAAAGCGAGAAAAGGAACAGCGTGTATGTCTGTCCACATCGCGACACTGAAGGTATTTTTCTAATGTAAAATTGGTCTTAATCTTATTAAAAAAGTCAAGTTTTGAAAACGTTTTGATTCTACTATCCCACCAATTCATGTAATTTTGCTGCATTTTATGTTTAAGTGCATATATCAAGTAATCAATATTAAAAGTAGCCTGGTTATCCCAGACATGAAGGAAACCAAAGTGTGACAAGATCTTCTGAATACATAAAACCCAATTAGTATTATTGGAGGTTGCTTCAGAAAAGCTTTCATAAGCTAAAGAATTTTTAGGCAGTTGAAGTAAATGAAGCCAAAATTTTACTGACTGAATCATGATATAAATAGAGGCAGGAAAGGAACCTAGCTCTCCCCTAACAGCGATATTGGTGGAATACTTATTAACACCTAATAATTGTTTAAGGAAACGTAATTGAAACTTGTCTAATTTTAGTGTATCATATTTATCTTCAGTGGAAGAAGTAAGTCTCATATTTTGCACATTCATGGCAAGGGGGCCCCAGACCTCACTACCGTAACAAATAATATGTCTCAGCATACTGTCGAACAATTTTAGGCCCAACTGACCAGTCATTTCGTCAAATGAAAGCTTCTTTTTCATTAAAAAGGTAGCTTTTAAACCTTTCTTACATAAATTTTCAAAATCAATTTTGCCAGAGGAGCGAAATGTTAACCCTAAATATTTGTACTGGGATACCAACGCTAGTTGACAGGTATTATAATGAAACAACGACCGACCACTTTTATAAAAAACAATAACTTTAGTTTTATCTGTATTTAATTCTAGCCGCCACTTCATTAGGTAGCTGCTTAAATGATTAAGAGAAGTGTGCAAACCCTTTTCTGATGTAGACAACAGTACAATGTCATCAGCATACATTAAACAGCTCACGTTTTCATCATTTATGTACACAGGCTCACAAGAATCATTAATTAATCCACAGCTTCCAGTACTTTCCTTTGATGCTGGCAGTACTAATGATTTTGATGAATGTATTGTTATCATGTACTGACATCATGTACTGTTATCATTTACAGTTTTGAATGGACCAATCAGCTGAACTATAATTAAAATGGGAAGGGGCTTCTAGCTCTGCATGACAAAATTAACATTGTGGGTATTCATTTAAATAGCCTCGCCGAGGTTATTTGAATGAGTACCCGCACTTAAAATAGCTTTTACTTAATGGCAAACAGTGCAGACCCTGATCAGACTGCTCCTTCTGATCCTAAAATGGGAAGGGGCTTCTAGCTCTGCATGACAAATTTAACATTGTGGGTATTCATTAAAATAGCCTCGCTGAGGTTATTTGAATGAGTACCCACATTTAAAATAGCTTTTATTTAACGGCAAACAGTGCAGACCCTGATCAGACTGCTCCTTCTGATCTTAAAATGGGAAGGGGCTTCTAGCTCTGCATGACAAAATTAATATTGTGGGCCTTGGCGGGCCCGCCAAATTATCCTGTTCAGATATCAACCAGGACAAATATTTACCAATATTTCACAAAAACAATGGATATATCTATTACAAATAGAAGGGATATAATTTATATACAAGTTAAATAGTTTAGGACTAAGGACACAACCTTGTTTGACGCCAATATTAGTACTAAAACTTTTAGTAATGCGGCCATCAAAGGGGGTCTTTCATTTGTGCCCATGCATGTTTTTTCTTTAAACTTTGTATATTAATAACTCAGCATATACAACCTATAAAAATGTATTTAGTAAATTATATAAATCAAAGTAGGACTCAGGAGGCCACTCTAACTGACTGCCTCTATGAGCTGGTGTCTGTCTCTAAATAAGTGCATCTTAAATCTTATGTTTTATTTAGTTTCAAGATCTGTGAAGTGGATTGAATGCAGAACTCCATAGGCATTCCTTTGATACTAAAAAACCTTTTGAATTATTTAAAGTTTACATTTTCTGATAAAATAATTATCAACAATCTCATTTTTTAATTAAAATCTTAAAAAATTATCAAAATTCAATCCCTGAGATAAATATGTTCTAGTCTTTGTCAAGATTTCATTTTGCTAAGAAAACTTGCCGTATGTCTCTTCTTTGGCTATGCCAAATTTCATGAAAATCCGAGACCGGTAACACTGTAGTTTTACACCTTTAATGGATGTAAGTCGTTTCTGCAAAATTTACTATTTTATTGAAATCATCCTAGAACCTTACAAAAAGGCAATTCGTAACACTTACGTAATAAAAATGAGATTATACAAATCAAAATGAATACATATTGAGCTGATCTAGCTTAGAAACTATTAAAATATCATGAATTTCTGATATTTTTCTTTCATTTATACACTATGATCTATCCAAAATAGTAGATAGTAAAACACTAAATCAAAAGATATTCTAAACAACAAATTAGGCTTAACAACATATATTGCCTTTTTATTAGCAGCAAAATTATTGTGAACATGTGCAACTTTATTTAATGACTTTGCATAAGTCATGCTACTCAAATAGGTGTAAGGCAAGGAGATCCATTATTTTCATTTTCATACCAAGCTGGTATGCAAGGACGCAATGGTCAGTGGTTTGTTGTTACTAGTAAAAATAGTTCTGTTGTTAAATTCATGGCCAGATTAAGCCTTAGGGCGAGGATTGTGGCCACGTAAAATCGATTTAAGCCCCCCAGTGGAAATCTTCCACTGACCGTTCCAAGGCGGCTCTTCTGTGGCGATTTATTTATGTTGTTGTTTGTTACTTACTGTGTGTATCACTTGTGTCTTTTAATTTTGGATGGCCATATGGCCATTTTGTGGGAAAGTAACTGTCCTTATGGCCTTCCTTTGTTTAGGTTTCCATTATGGTCTGGTCGCTTAATGTTTGTATTTCTTTCCCTTTGGTGTCTTAAGACTTTTATGGGTGGAGTAAGTTAATTGTATCAATTCCTGATCTTTGTTTTACTTCTACTTTAGATATACTCTGTCTTTATGAACGCTTGATTATTATCCTAACAAAAAAGTTACACTAATTATTGGTTAGTATTTCCAAAAATCGAAATGTCACTGATATTGAGTTTCTGTTGCAAAAGATATCACTGATGGATGAGGCGTAGAATATTTGGTGTAAACAAAGCTGTGACATGACCTAGATAAATTCTGTTATTAGACAGGGAGAGAAACAGTTCACTTCCTTACAGTACACATACATAAATATGTCTCTTTTCTGCATTGGTATTGTAATTGATGACGTTTCTTTAGTGTCTTATTTTCTATTTACTTTGTCAATATAGTGGTGAATTTATCAGAAGCGAGTTTTTTAGTATTTTTTTCTGGTTGTAAAACTTTCAACCACTTCTTGAATGTTTCTGCTGAATGCAAGTTCACTCTTTTTTTTTTTAAGCACTGTTCTTGCTTGCTTTTTGTTCATTAATGATTACCAGAACATTTCTGTGCAATGTATCTCTCAGCTTAGAAAGAGCATTGCAGTGTTTGGACAGAAAAGAGCATCACAATGTATTTACTGAAAATAATTTAAAATCCTATAATTAATGTGATAACTACTCACAGATTGAATAATTATTTTTAAAAGTTTAAATGCTTCTTGATATCTTGCATAATGTGCTTTGTAATTACTGCAACAACTGCTGAGATAGGTAAATGAAGTAAAAGACCTATAGAAATATATAGACAACAAAATCATGATCACATAAGTTTTGGAACACTGACAAATGCACGACCATAAATGAATTCTAAAAGCAAATTCAAATGGCTTTGGAATACAGTTTCAGGAAGCCGTTTGATTTCGTTCATAGGGGCTATACAAAAAAGATAGATTGGCTAGTGCCTATGCAGATACAAATTCTGAAAACTTAATGTCCAGGAAAAGTAACCTCAAGTGTGGTTGATTTTCCCTAGAGTAAACCTTTCTTTTTAAATGGACAGTTATGGTTAAATAAACAAACAACAGCTTGACTTGAGAGTCATTTATCTTGAGTCGGATAACAAATCTCACAAAATCTGAAGCAACATCTAAAGTGACTAGTATGTTGTTGATTTGAATGTTAAATCTAAACATCACCTTAGCACCATTACCAAATTAGACAAGAAAGACAGAAAGAAAACTGTGCGTATGATTACATGGGTGCGTTTAATGACGTTTGTCATCAAAACCTTTGCGGTATAGTTCTGATGACAAAATAGTTTGTTCCATAGGGGGCAAATTTACCGAAATGGATGTTTTGAAACAATACTTATTATTATGCTATGAACTACTTACGTAAACTATATTATACTAAAGCCATCCAAAGCGAAAGCAATAGTAAAGTATTATTAAACAGCATGACCAAAACATGATAATCATATAATTTCACATTTTGCTGAATCAGGACTATCAGTATTCAGTCTGTTAAAACACATTGTTACCGGCCCTCAATTTCCATCAAAATTCATCAACATGTTCCTAAGATATGTGGGTAGTTTTTATGCTGAAATGGTGTCTAGACAAAAATTGGAACATGGTAAAAATGCATATAAAATTTTAATGAATACAAAAATAGGAGCTGAAATACGGGGACACCATCATAGAAAACTGAATGCCCAGCCACTATTCCTAGACATATGAGGTCATTCATAGTATGAACTAACTCACCAATAATGGATTTAATTCATAAAACATAGCAGCATTAGATATATGAAACTCGGAATACTGTAGACAAGTTTATATGAGAGTACTCTCTGTTGTGATAGAGGCTTCATAAAATATGCAATAAATTTACTACGGAAATAAGATTTAAAGGTGAATGCAGCGTAATTATAATGGTTATACCCAAGGCAATTATTGTGCATAATTTCATCAAAATCCAAGCGTGGGCAGAAACCAATGCAAATTTCCTATACCTTGAAAGACCCCCTTTGATACAGAACTGAACATCTGCATACATACTTTTAATTACTTGAAGGAACCTACCCCGAATGCCATATTGTTTAAGTTTATGTAACATACCTTCCCTCCAAACAGTATCAAAAGCCTTTCTCAAGTCAACAAAACAGGCAAATAAATTCCTTTTCTTAGAAATAAACTTATCAATGATACTATGCAATGTGAAAATATGGTCACTGGTTCGATATCCAGGTTTAACCCAATTTGGCATTTAGACAATATTTTTCTTCATCTAAAAAATTTTTGCAAACGGGAATCTAGAATTTTACAAAATAGTTTACTAAAACAGCTTGATATAGCTATACCACGATAGTTGGAGGGATCATCCGCTATCCCTGATTTATACAATGGTTTTATTATGTTATTACGCCAGATATCCGGAAATGATCCTGTGCTAAGAATAGAATTAATTAACTTTAAATAACAAGATGAGAAAACTGGCACAGAGCATTTAATCATCCCGTTACTCAAAATATCAAATGAGCAAGCTTTGTTGTTCTTGAGACTGGAAGCTGCGCAAAGCAGCTCTTTTCCTGAAATCTCAAAGTCTACCAGATTATTACTGACAATACTACAATCATAATAAGCATCATGAGGTGCAGAGTTACTAATATTTTTAGACATAAGTGACTTGAAATGGGAAAGCCAGTCCGTCGGTGAAATAACAGTATTGTAATCTAAATCAAACTTTTCTGCGGTCTCTATCTCTCTCAGGGTATCCCAAAAAGCTTTAGGGTTATCCTTCTCCATATCATATAATTTATTAACTAATGCCGCTCTAAAAATTCTATGCTTTTTGCGCAGCAAAGCTTTATATCGCTTCTTAGTTTTGTAAAAGACTTTAAATGTTTCTGGTAACTCACAAGCTTGATAGCCCTTCAGCTGGCGACTTAGATAAAACTACAGCTGTCAGTGAAACTGACTAGGGCCCCGGCAGTGCCATCAGAGGGGTTGGATTTTTTTCAAAGGGTTATAATTCTTAGAGTATTGTAGCTAGAGTTACGTAACTTGCCATGTATTTGTGTAATGATATTGTGACCTTATATAAAGTTTGAAGTTGATGCATTTGACGGTTTGTAAGTTATGAATAAAAACGAAAGGATACAGTAAAACCTGTCTTAGTGGCCACCTCTATTAAGCAAGCAACCTGTCTTAAGCAAGCAGGCATTCAGTTCCCAAGAAAGGCAGATGTGTTAAATTTCACCTGTATTAAGCAAGAACCTGTCTTAAGCAAGCATATTTTGACTATCCCTTAGGCACTTGCTTAATACAGGTTGAACTGTATTACTGTATGGCAACTGTCAATAACTTCAGTTTCATTTTCATTTGTATATCTTCATTGGTTATGAAATTTACGAGGAAAAAAGCCGATTTTCTTTTGTTTTTGTTTTTCAAAAGGCAATAACTCACAGAGTATTATAGCTAGCGTTAAATTACTTGCCTTGAAATGGTTTAATGATGTTGTGATCTTACCTTTAAAGGTTGAAAATGATGCTTTAGAAGGTTTTTAAACATGAAAAATGTTGATGGACAGACGGTCAGATGGACAGACAGAAGGACTGACAGACGGACGGACGGACGGACAGACAGACAGGGCATTACTATAGGGCAACTGTCAATAAATAAGTTTCATTTGAATATATATAGCGGTTTTAAAATAAAGACAAAAAGACGAAAAAAGCTGAATTTTTAAGTTTTTTCAAAGGGCCATAACTCTGAGAATATTGGAACTACAGTTACGTAACTTGTCATAAAATTGTGTAATGGTAATGAGACCATATATGTAAAGTTTGAAGTTGATAGGTTTGACGGTTTGTAAGTTATTAAGAAAAACAAACATGAAAAAACGGATTTTTTTAAAGTTTTTCAAAGGGCCATAACTCTGACAGTATTCAAGCTACAGTTAGATAACTTGCCATAAAATTGTGTAATGATGATGATGAGACCATATATTTTAAGTTTGAAGTTGACAGGTTTGACGGTTTGTTAGTTATTAAGAAAAAACATGAAAAATGTGGACATTTTTTTTAAGTTTTTTAAAGGGCCATAACTCTGAGAGTATTGTAGCGAGAATCACGTAACTTGCCATGAAATTTTGACCTTATATTTAAAAGTTTGAAGTTGATGCGTCTCACGGTTTATAAGTTATAAAGAAAAAACATAAAAAATGTAGACGGACAGACAGGGTGATTACTATAGGGCAGCCGCAAATAAATTTGAGGGGCCCTAATAAGTGTTTACGGAGTTCACCACAGTCTTTGTCAAACCATTTTTTTCCGAGGACGTTTTTTACGACGTTTTTATGAGCGAGATGAAAGCCATTGCAGCAAACCAAACCAGTTAATTTAACAGCCAAGTCAGATGCATTAGCATCAGAGTTCAGAAACAAATCAGATGCATCCTGTGTACTCTGTAATTGACTATGCGACTCGTATGTTAACTTAAATAAGCTGTTCCACTTAGGACAAGTAGGAGAAGGTTGTAAATCCTCATGCTTAAAGACTGCAGGTAAACAGTCCACCCTGAGGGACATAGAGAGCTGGCACTGGTCTGACATGGGAGAAAAATTCTCAACTCGAAAAAATACTACTGAATCAAGTAAATCATGATCAACCAGCCACCAGTCCACCACTGAAGAACCATTGTAACGATAACAAGTAAAATCACCACAAGAATCTCCCAATGTGCGACAATTAAGTATACGAAGTTGCGCAGAGTGGCAAAGATCAAGGATAATTTTTTCCATGCTCATCAGTGGTAGACTGGTCTCTAGAGTTCCTATTCAAGTAAACATTATCAGGAAAATAATCTGTTGGCAAATCAACAGGTCTGGTGCTATTATGGGCTATGTAATCCAAATCAGAGGTGTCTACACGGTCATTAAAGTCACCGGCAAGCATAACACTACCTAACTGAATATTTAGATATATCTTTTTCAAGCTGATCAAAAATATTAAAATCAGATAAATACCTAGAATAGTTAGAATTTCTAGGAGCTACATAAACCACACAAACATAGATATCTTTCGCCATGCCAAAGAAGCTTTACATAATTTAAACCAGTAGAATTCAGAGCTAGTTCGAGGTTCGAACTTAACACCGCGTCTGTAATTATCTTTAACTAAAATGGCTAACCCACCTGAGGGCTTCTTACTTACTTTTGACCGGCAGTTTAATAAACATTTGTATCCCTGCATGGCTACATTTTCACTGGCTAAACAGTGAGTCTCTGCCAAGCAGATTATGTCACTTTTAAGTTGACTAGCATAGCTGCTATTCAGCAACTTACATGACCGTGCCTTACCAACTCTTTCAAACAGCCCATTTACGTTTTGAAAACTAATAGAAATGGTCTTATACGACATTAGGTCATAATTTGAGTTAGATGAGACAAATAACATAAACGTATCAATCCATATGTATGGGACTTAAAGAGAATCTTACATGAGCGCTCATGCATTATTGGATCTATCAAAACACTGACATTGAATGCACATGTAAATGTAAAGTACACCACAGATAGTTATATACTTCTGAAAATCTCTTCAAATGTCTTCAGAATTATCTTACTGAATTTAGCCACTTTAAAAATGATTTGAGTATCCCTGGAATTCATAATATCATGAAAGACATTAACATTGGGTCTAGATGTAAGACCTCTTGGCAAATAGACCTTTCTGGTATCATCAAAATAGGTACATTCCAGCATGTAGTGAAACTCGTCACCAATTTCATGCAGTGTACACAACTCACATATTCTGTCATCCCTTTGAGTCCCTAAAAATCTCCCCCATTAAATTGGCATTCTATGATTTAGTGACCTAAAGTGGCAAAAAGATTTAGACAGATCATGGGGCAGAATATTAAAGTAATTTTCAAATCCAAAATCGTGTTTAAAAATTCTATAATTCAGACACTTCAGACTTTCAAAAACTTCTTCTTTCCAAGAAAGGCTATGCATTTCTGTTAATTTGAGTTTAACTGATTTTGAAATATTTAAGGGTACATGAGTCTGATTTAGCCAATTATGTAAAAGACCACTATCATTCAGAATATCCTTAATATACATTAATCATTTAGAATGGAAAAGATCTCCATTATGCATGGACAACAGAATACTATACAGTTTACTTGAAATTTTGTCAGGTTTGCCATTTACTAGTCGCTGCCAAAGTCCAATCATTCTGGTCTTAATGTCAATTGAGGCAGGACGCCTTCCAAGTTCTCCATACAACATTAAATTTGAATTGTTTTTTTTTTTTTTTTTTTTTTTTTTTTTGACATCCAGTATGATCTTATAAAATTGTAAGCATAACCTTTCAAGCATACTGTGGTTTTCAAAACCAGTAACTTCTGAACCATACAATAAAATGGGCAGCACCATGGTGCCAAACATTTGTAATTGAATGTCTTTGGTTAATTGTAACTTTCTCGACTTCTTCAGAACAGAAAACATAGCTTTTCGAGCTTGGTCGAAAAGCCGCTGATTATTTCTAGTAAAATGTCCATTATATGAAAAGATAGTACCAAGATAAACAAAACTGTCATCGACAGATACTTCTTGGCCATTGTACAAAAATTTCGGGACATGCTCAGTTTTCTGGTTACAGAAAATAGTGACTTGTTTTGGATGGGTTGACCTCTCAATCCCAGGATTTACAATACAAGAACATTGCATTTAAAGCTGCCTGAAGTTCTTCAGCGGACTCTGCAAAAATAACTGTATCATCGGCATAGAGCAGGATGTATAACTTGAAGTAAACTTCATTTTCATCATTACTAAGAAGAATATGGGCCATGTCAGAAACTACGTAGTATGACCCATCTTCTTTCTTATGAATGTTTTCATTGCTCTTAAAGGAACTCATTTTTGATTTTTATTTGCCTTCACTGCAGCTGGTGTTGTGCCGTGTGGCGGCCGTAAAACGTCTCCCCGTACATCAACCATAGTGCAGTTTATATTTTACTTTTGGTCCTTTGAGATCAGCGTAAATATTCTGAGAAATCAGAACTAAATTATTGGTTTAGACTCATATTCTAGACAGGTTTTTAATTATTTGGACCCCATTTTGATTTATATCAGTCTTTGAATCGACTGCCTACTCGAATTTCGCAAAATTGCAGTATGTTTCCTCTCTGGCTTTCGTTGCCGGATCATTACAGGGTCACTGATGAGGCTTTATTAGCCGAAACTACGTAGTATGACCCATCTTCTTTCTTATGAATGTTTTCATTGCTCTTAAAGGAACTCATTTTTGATTTTTATTTGCCTTCACTGCAGCTGGTGTTGTGCCGTGTGGCGGCCGTAAAACGTCTCCCCGTACATCAACCATAGTGCAGTATATATTTTACTTTTGGTCCTTTGAGATCAGCGTAAATATTCTGAGAAATCAGAACTAAATTATTGGTTTAGACTCATATTCTAGACAGGTTTTTAATTATTTGGACCCCATTTTGATTTATATCAGTCTTTGAATCGACTGCCTACTCGAATTTCGCAAAATTGCAGTATGTTTCCTCTCTGGCTTTCGTTGCCGGATCATTACAGGGTCACTGATGAGGCTTTATTAGCCGAAACTACGTAGTATGACCCATCTTCTTTCTTATGAATGTTTTCATTGCTCTTAAAGGAACTCATTTTTGATTTTTATTTGCCTTCACTGCAGCTGGTGTTGTGCCGTGTGGCGGCCGTAAAACGTCTCCCCGTACATCAACCATAGTGCAGTTTATATTTTACTTTTGGTCCTTTGAGATCAGCGTAAATATTCTGAGAAATCAGAACTAAATTATTGGTTTAGACTCATATTCTAGACAGGTTTTTAATTATTTGGACCCCATTTTGATTTATATCAGTCTTTGAATCGACTGCCTACTCGAATTTCGCAAAATTGCAGTATGTTTCCTCTCTGGCTTTCGTTGCCGGATCATTACAGGGTCACTGATGAGGCTTTATTAGCCGAAACTACGTAGTATGACCCATCTTCTTTCTTATGAATGTTTTCATTGCTCTTAAAGGAACTCATTTTTGATTTTTATTATTAAGACCATTATAAGCATGAGATATAAACTCTGACAGATCATTTAAGAATAATGAGAAAAGTACAGGAGACAAATTTTCGCCTTGCCTGACTCCGATGTCACTGGAGAAAGATCCAGATTTTAAATTTCCTATTCTTACAGAGGATTTGGCGTTAGCATACAGACTATGGATAATTTTAAACATTTTACCGTCAATGTTATTACTAAGAAGCTTTTGCCAAAGATAAGTACGATTTACTGAATTGAAAGCCTTCTTGTGATCAATAAAGGCCAAAATAACTTTCTACCTCGAAATAAGTAAAGATCTATTAAACATTTAAGGTTAAAAATATGATATGTGGTGCCATATCCCTTGCGAAAACCCTTCTTAATAAATTCTTTTTGGTAGGTTTTAAAGTGTTTGTTTACACATTGCACGACCCGCAGAAAAAGCAACCGACTGAAGTCGGTTGATTTCTAAGAGTGCCCTAAAATCACCGTGTCATTCTGTCATTCGGTCAATCGGTCATTCTGTCAGTCTGTCAGTCTGTCTGTCCGTCCGTAACCCGTTTGTGAAAATTGGTGATAGTTACTTAACTGCTTGGAATATTTAAACAATTTTTGGCATACTGATAGATATCAATGAGATCTAACCAATGAACTTGCGAAATATTACATTCCATTTAGTATAGCCTCGCCGAGGCGAAAAATGTGAAAATTTTCGAACTGCTTCTCCTCGGAAAAAGTTGGGCCGAGTGCAGTCAAATTTCATATGGAGCCTCTATGGGATGGAGGAAACCAAAATTTTCTCATGGGGTCCAGGTCACATGACCAAAATGGCCGCCAAGCCATATATGGTCTGTCTGTCTGTCCATCCGTATCCCGTTTGTGAAAATTGGTGATAGTGACTTAACCGCTTGGAATATTTAAACAATTTTTGGCATACTGATAGATATCAATGAGATCTAACCAATGAACTTCAGAAATATTACAGTCCATTTAGTATAGCCTCGCCTAGGCGAAAAATGTGAAAATTTTCGAACTGTTTCTCCTCGGAAACCATTGGGCCGGTTGAAGTCAAATTTCATATGGAGCCTCTATGGGATAGGGAAACCAAAATGTGCTCATGGGGTCCAGGTCACATGACCAAAATGGCCGCCAAGCCATATATGGTAAAAAACCATTCAAAATAGTCTTCTCCAGAACCACATGGCAGATTTCCACGAAACTTGATAAATAGCATCTGGGATGTAGGCCCATCATAAATTGCTAAAATGGTGACCCTGGGTTGACCTTGACCTTCTTTGGATCCGTCCGTAACCCGTTTGTGAAAATTAGTGATAGTGACTTAACCGCATGGAATATTTAAACAATTTTTGGCATACTGATAGATATCAATGAGATCTAACCAATGAACTTGCGTAATATTACATTCCATTTAGTAAAGCCTCGCCGGGGCGAAAAATGTGAAAATTTTCGAACAGCTTCTTCTCGGAAACCGTGGGGCCGATTGAAATCAAATTTCATATGAAGCCTCTATGGGATGGGGGAAACCAAAATTTGCTCATGGGGTCCAGGTCACATGACCAAAATGGCCGCCAAGCTGTCTGTCTGTCCGTCCGTAACCCGTTTGTGAAAATTGGTGATAGTGACTTAACCGCTTGGAATATTTAACCAATTTTTGGCATACTGATAGATACCAATGAGATCTTACCAATGAACTTGCGAAATATTACATTCCATTTAGTATAGCCTCGCCGAGGCGAAAAATGTGCAAATTTTCGAACTGCTTCTCCTGGGAAACCGTTGGGCCGATTGAAGTTAAATTTCATATGGAGCCTCTATGGGGTGGGGGAAACCAAAATTTTCTCATGGGGTCCAGGTCACATGACCAAATGGCCGCCAAGCCATATATGGTAATAAACCCTTCAAAAATAGTCTTCTCCAGAACCACTTGGCAGATTTCCACGAAACTTGATAAATAGCATCTTGGACGTAGGCCCATCATAAATTGCTAAAATGGTGACCCTGGGTTGACCTTGACCTTCTTTGTGCCTAGGTCTAACTTTGACACATATGCTTTTGTATTGGAAAAGTGAGAATGCATTTTATCCTGCAAACGATGCAGAATACAGTACTTAAGTATAAGATATATTTTTGCTCCTTACGATAAGGCGCATTTATTGGGGGAACCGTTTAAGGTCCAGGTCACATGACCAAAATGGCCGCCATACCCATATATGGTAACACTCATAAAGCTAAAAGCATCCGGCGGGTCGTGCACTTCAGCTGAAGCACTGGTTTCTTATAGGTTTTGCTAGCTTCAGTTAAAGCTTGCATATTATCATGGCTGCTCACTTTTCTTCTCATATTCTTAGCCCACCGAAATTTTTTGGTAGGCTTAGAACTGCATTCACCATTACACCAGGGTCGTGTTGGTTTAGACTTTTTACGAGCTAACCTGGGGTGAGGGTTAATCTGCTTAATCATACCAGCAGCATCAGCCGGATTATACAGTAAAGATGAACACTGAGTAGTAAGAAAAGTAGAAGTAAAACAAAGATCAGGAATCGATACAATTAACTTACTCCACCCATCAAAGACAGCAAAGGGAAAGAAACACTAAACATTAAGCGACCAGACCATAATGGAAACCTAAACAATGGAAGGCCATAAGGACAGTTACTTTCCCACAAAATGGCCATATGGCCATCCAAAATAAAAAGACACAAGTGATACACACAGTAGGTAAACAAACAACAACATAAATAAACCGCCACAGAAGAACCGCCTTGGAACGGTCAGTGGAAAGATTTCCACTGGGGGCTTAAATCGATTTTACGTGGCCACAATCCTCGCCCTTACTTCCGTCGCGATTAAGACAAATAATTTGTTCAGTCCGCATGAAGGCTTCCTAACTCATCAGTGCAACATCTCCGTGAACACAAATAATCAAAGAACCATAGAGGTGAGACAACGGTGAGGACTCGACAGCAAGAAACCACTGAAATGCTGGAGCAGTTGAACCGTTTCTTTCTCTTTTCACGATATAAAATTCCATTCTGAGAAAAAACAAACTTAATTATTTTTCACAAACAGCCATAAAATTGTTTGGGTATGTAGTTTAAGTTTCACTAGGTCACTAGAGTGACAACACACGGGTATTATAAGGTCGGTTTCATATTTTTAAGACAAATACATATAATATGATAAGAAAAAAAATCAACAATCAGTTACCTTCTATCATCAGCTATTGTCATTTTGATTGTTTTTGTTTGTTTGTTTGATTTGAGGTTTAACGTCCCCGTCACCACTGTAAAGGTCATTTTGGAAATGTTGCTTTCAATTTATTGGGACTTTTACCCGACATTGAGACGAAATGACAATTCAAGCCCTGTCGCCCAAGGAAACCAATAGGGGTTTATATAAGCATGGACGGTCCAACTCGCACCGCTTTGCCTGGGCAGGCTTAGACCCTCTAAGCGGTTTACCAGCACTCGTGTGCGGTCGGTTTCAGCTCTGCGTGGAAGCATCGTGCCGCCCATCTATTTCTTCAAGCCCCGATGGGCGGGGGCCTTCGACTATTGTTATTATCCAAGTCGTAGTCCAAATAGTAATTTAGCCAGATCCGGAATCTGGCTAGGCCAAATAGGAATGCTTATTTGACCAGGCAGATTCCGGATCTGGCTAAATTCTGTTTAGTCCAACTAAGAATTCCTATTTGGCTAGGCAGATTCTGAGCTGGTCAGAACAAATAGGAATCTTGGTTTAATGGTAATTGGCTTAAAAAACAATTGACACTCACCTTTTCGTCTTTAATGTATGTGTAGTTTAGACCACTCCGGCTAATTAATAACAATCTTTACATCTTTCGGCCCCACCCATCGGGGCTTGAAGAAATATATGGGCTGCATGATGCTTCCACGCAGAGCTGAATCCGGCCCGCATACTAGTACTAGTAAACCCCTTAGAGGATCTAAGCCTGTCCAGGAACCGCGGTGCGAGGCGGACCGTCCATGCTAATAAACCCTATCGGTTTCATTGGGCGACAGGGCTTGAGAGGTCATTTCATCTCAATGTCGGGTAAAAGTACCACAAAACTGGAAGCAACGTCTCCAAAATGACCTTTACAGTGTTCACGGGGCCGTTAAACCTCAAATCAAACAAACAAATCCTGAAATTTTTGTCTTACGTGCTTCATTGATAATCTGTCTGTTTCAAATATGCGTGAAAAGCAAACAAACGTTACGATAACTCACCCGTGCGACATAGTGCATCTTTCTTATCTGTCGAAATGGCTACTTTTCTGATGAAAATCCGTGATATGTTTCTTATAAATACTGCAAACATAGGTCGTGGGTGCTCGTTAGAACCGCCTCATCGAGGCGGTTCTAACGAGTACCCAAAACCTATGTCTTGGAGTAAAAATAAGAAAAATAACGTATACCCCCCTAAACCCCAGTTTTCTCTATATAAAGTGGGGTATAAGGGGTCTTCGTTTCACGGACTTGTTCACGTAATAGGCAGTTTTTATATTGACAAAAGGTGGAAGAAAACCTCTTAATTGTTTTTGTCCTAAAGTTTGATCAATACAAATGGTTTTAAAAACCAACTTGCAAATGACAGAACCTAAGTTTAGTCTTTATTATTAAGTTCCTAAAAATTCAGTTAAGAACATGAGATTGTCTTAGTTTATGAAGCTTTCAATAACTTCCTCACTGTAAATACTGTACATATCAATGGAATATGGGAATGTTTTCAATATTCCCATTTCCGCAACCTAAGGCAAAAAGAAAACAGAGAAATATCAATATGAGTGGATAATAACAAAGTTGAAGGCCCTCGCCCATCGGGGCTTGAATAAACAGATGAGCTGCACGATGCTTCCACGCAGAGCTGAAGCCGATCGCACACGAGTGCTGGTAAACCGCTTAGATGGTCTAAGCCTGCCCAGGCAAAGCGGTGCGTGTTGGACCATCCATGCTTATATAAACCCTATTGGTTTCATTGGGATGTCATTTCAGCTCAATGTCGGGTAAAAGTCCCACAAAATTGGAAGCAACGTCTCAAAATGACCTATACAGTGTTGACGGGGACACTAAACCTCAAATCAGCAATCAAAATAACAATAGTTGATGATAGAAGGTAACTGATTGTTGATTTTTTTTCTTATAAAATGATAAATCATATTATATTTATTTGTCTTAAAAATATGGGACCGACCTTATAATACTTGTTTGTTGAAGTGAACTTAACTACCTACCCAAACAATTTTATGGCTGTTTGTGAAAAATAATTTAGTTTTTTTTTTTTTTTTTCTCAGATTGGAATTGCACGACCCACAGAAAAAACGACCGACTGAGGTCGGTTGATTTTCTAAGTGCCCTAAAATCACCATGTCATTCTGTCATTCTGTCAGTCTGTCAGTCTGTCATTCTGTCATTCTGTCTGTCCGTCCGTAACCCGTTTGTGAAAATTGATGATAGTGACTTAACCGCTTGGAATATTTAAACAATTTTTGGCATACTGATAGATATCAATGAGATCTAACCAATGAACTTGCGAAATATTACATTCCATTTAGTATAGCCTCGCCGAGGCGAAAAATGTGAAAATTTTCGAACTGCTTCTCCTCGGAAACCGTTGGGCCGATTGAAGTCAAACTTCATATGGAGCCTCTATGGGATGGGGGAAACCAAAATTTGCTCATGGGGTCCAGGTCACATGACCAAAATGGCCGCCAAGCCATATATGGTCTGTCTGTCTGTCTGTCCGTCCGTATCCCGTTTGTGAAAATTGGTGATAGTGACTTAACCGCTTGGAATATTTAAACAATTTTTGGCATACTGATAGATATCAATGAGATCTAACCAATGAACTTGCGAAATATTACATCCCATTTAGTATAGCCTCGCCGAGGCGAAAAATGTGAAAATTTTCGAACTGCTTCTCCTCGGAAACCGTTGGGCCGATTGAAGTCAAATTTCATATGGAGCCTCTATGGAATGGGGGAAATCAAAATTTGCTCATGGGGTCCAGGTCACATGACCAAAATGGCCGCCAAGCCATATATGGTAAAAACCCTTCAAAAATAGTCTTCTCCAGAACCACTTGGCAGATTTCCACGAAACTTGATAAATAGCATCTTGGACGTAGGCCCATCATAAATTGCTAAAATGGTGACCCTGGGTTGACCTTGACCTTCTGTGTGCCTAGGTCAAACTTTGACACATACGCTTTTGTATTGGAAAAGTGAGAATGCATTTTATCCTGCAAACGATATACAGTACTAAAGTATAAGATATATTTTTGCTCCTTACGATAAGACGCATTTATTGGGGGAACCGTTTTAGGTCCAGGTCACATGACCAAAATGGCCGCCATACCCATATATGGTAACACTCATAAAGCTAAAAGCATCCGGCGGGTCGTGCACTTCAGCTGAAGCACTGGTTAGCTCGTTTGTTTTTTGAAAAAAAAACTTTCGAGCTATTGTCATCACTCCGGCGTCTGCGTTGTCGTCCTGCGTCGTCTTGCGTCGTCCTGCGTCGTTCCAAAAAAACTTAACCTTGGCCATAACTTAAAAAGTATTAGACCTAGCCTCATGAAACTTCATACACACACTCATCATCACAAGAGCTACATTTTGACCAAGGACCATAACAACATTGTTGATTTTGGCTGAATTATCTCCCCTTTTCCAATTTTTTTCTGAAACACATTTTTTGCTCTCATTTTAATACTATTCATAACAGAGCCTTCAAACTTCACATGAATGTTCCTTGGGACAAGACCTTTTCAGTGATACCACACTTTTTGATCTGTGACCTTGACTTTTGAACTTTGACCTATTTTTCGAAAATTTAACCGAAAACCTTAACCTTGGCCATATTTCCAAAAGTATTTGGCCTACCTTCATGAAACTTCATACACATACTCACCATCACAAGAGCTACATTCCCTACAAGTTTTATAACTCCATCTTGCAATTTGATTGAATTATCTCCCCCTTTCTCTCCGTTTTTTTTTTAAATTGTTTTTGTCTCTTATTTCAATACTATTCACAACAGAGCCTTCCAACTTCACATGAATGTTCCTTGGGACAAGACCTTTTCAGTCATACCACGCTTTTTGACCTGTGACCTTGACCTTTGAACTTTGACCTATTTTTCGAAAAATTAACCAAAAAACTTAACCTTGACCATATTTCCAAAAGTATTTGGCCTACCTTCATGAAACTTCATACACATACTCACCATCACAAGAGCTACATTCCCTACAAGTTTTATAACTCCATCTTGCAATTTGATTTGACTTAGAACTTTTGTTTTCCAAAAAGAAACTGCAGACGAGCGTTGGCACCCGCTTGCGGTGCTCTTGTTTTATATCTTGTTTCGCCTTTTGTTTCCTCAAACAACTTTTTAAGGATGTTTATAGTGCCAAATTCTGTCCCTAACACCAAGGAAAGAAGGGAGTAAATGTATTCAGCCATACATTATTAAAAAAAGATTCCTTTTTGGTCTGACCAGCTTAGCCAGGCCGGGATCTGCCTAGCCAAATAGGAATTCTTATTTGGACTAAACAGGGTTTAGCCAGATCTGGAATCTGACTAAACTAAATATCCGGAATCTGCCAAGACCATTTGGCCTAGTGGCTAAATTCCTATTTGGACTACGACAAGTATATTAAGTCTGTGGTACCTACACCTGTGGACACAAAAGCGTTCAAACTTTGATGAGCTTCATTTCATTCTGACTTGAAACATCATTCAATAAATCCTAACATCCTATCAGTCAACTTTTAGACAGAAATAAATTCAAAACACAAGGTGGTGTACATTTCATTGTTGACTCCTGCACTGTCCAATCAAAATACATCTCAAATGTCAATCAGAAAGTGTTTTCCAAAATAAGACCAATCAATTGCTTGATCTAGTTTTAGAATTCTTTCATGAATGACATTTGCTTGTCAAACTAACTTGATGCAAAGAGATAAATTGAAAGTTATTTCATAGGAGTTTGAACGCTTTTGTGTCCACGGGTGTAATACTGCATTACGAGCAGGACTTACTGGGTGGTAACCAGTACTTTTTAAGCAATGTAGATGAAGTGCCTTGCTCAAGCACACAACACTTTGGTCAGCGTGAGGCTCGAACTCACAAATACGATGCGCGACCACTGCACCAAAGCGCGCCACTCGTGATCCGCTGTTGGGTACCGTGATCCGTTACTGTGGTCCAACCCCGGGGTCGAGCTGTGGTCTCCTATGGGATTAAGAAAAAAATGAAGAGGGATAATTTGTCTATAAAATTCAGAGCAGCAAGCAACCGTACCCTGCTGGCTACAATACTCAATATAGACTTTCGGATGAGTCTTTAAACCGATGAGGTCCCATCTCCGTATGACCTTAGTTGTTGGTGGGACGTAAAACTCAAACACTCACTCACAACACTCAATGACGCGTGACTGATCCGTAACTGGGTGATGACTGTACTTTTTCTTTATTACCTTTCGTCGCAGACCATAGAATCTATGAATACTATGAATTTCGGCATGAATACCGCCTTTATTATTTTTATTATTTATTTATTTAAACAAAAATCACTAGACTAATGATAATTGTCAATTAACCTCATTGTCACACCCTGGGTCGCACCTTTCTAAACCGATATTGCATCTTGGGAAAAATACGAGGCGTAGTCACGTGACTTCTTTGTGTGCTGAGTCGCCGCGTGTGAGTCAGTGTACCAACGATTCGTCGATGTTTTGTATGAAATTTTCTTTCCTTGTGCCAATTTGAGAGGAATTTTTGGCTAGAAAGCTAGGGGAAACCCTGATGGAAGTGCTAAATAAAGTTTTGGATATGCTTTTACGATAGTTCATGCAGTATCAGTGTTCAAAATAGGCCTTTTTTAGGTCGATGTTGACAATGCCAATGGCGCTTGTGGCCCAAAGGCACGCTAGACAAATGATGGCATTTTCTGGCCCTCCAGCGCCCGTACCCTCGCAACATGCTATCCTCACAGCGGCCGTGGCTCTACCTTATTATCAAGTGGTTCCACCTCAGGATATTCAGCCAGACAGGCCCATTGGATACGGTGCTTTTGGTGTTGTTTGGTGAGTATCCCACCCACTTCGAATGAATGGACCCTCGGACAAAGGAATTTCAGCAAGTCCTTACGGAAATCATTGGGTCCACGTGGAGAAAAAAATAGTTCTATACAAATCTATAGCAAAAAATTAATGTCTTTTGCCATTTACAAGATGCATTACATGTCGAAATCGTTTGATAGTTTAGGTGAACAATTTCTTTGTTCTGACATGACAGTGATCAGCTGATTGCAAATGAGCAGAATGTTCGGACACGTCCTGTATCACGTTGAATAAGATTGGGCTTTAACTTATTGGAAGCAGTTGATTTTATCATTTTGCTATAGTTTGATGCCCACTTCATTTGTTTTTAATCTTTATGGGTATTTTACCAAGATCAGTTGCATAGTTTGTGTATCCTTGTGGTTGTTTACTTTATGGTGTTAGCTGGGGAGCGTTGTAGCTCAGTGGTTAGTGCACTTGTTGCTGATGCTAGAGGTTCCCCGGTTCGATCGCCGGCAGCGGCTATAAAATTTTGGGTGTCCAGACGTGCACCATTGGCATCATTTGCAGGGACAAATGTCGTAAAGTGCACCGTCATTCAGATTGGAATGTGAGGTAATTACATGATTACTGTGAAGGCTTTCATCCTGCAAAACCTGGCGTGTATGCAACATACACCTGCGAGTAATGGTCAAAATATGACCGATCGCAGTATCAATAGAAAGAAAGGTGGCAAATAGTGCAGTTATAGATCAGAATTCAGATTACACAGAATGCAAAATCTGATCTGGCGGGGCTTCCACTTTTTTTTTCAAGAGTAAATCATTTCTAAAAATAACACAAATTTCAAAAGATTAATAAACCCACTTTGCAGGGGTGTCATATTATTTTTTATACCCACCCAAGTGGGTGAAAAAAGGTACCCTCCCTACAGGGTTACCAGCCCTAATCAAGGACTGTGGCTTACACGATTAATTGATCAATAAATTCCACAAAAATGATTATCATTTCTGGTTTGCTTTTAATGGATTACTTGATAGGTACAATTTACTCCCAAAGTTATGCCTAAAAATAGGAGGATGTGTGGCAAACAGTGCAGACCCTGAACAGTGCAGACCCTGATGAGATGCCGCATTCTGCGGCGTTGCTCAGGCCTGTCTTTTCAAATATACATATGGTAAAGTGCAATAATTGGTAAGAGTCATGTTCAGACAGAAAGCCAGGTAAAATTATAACAAAAACCTCAGCGATTACTAACCGATTATCGATCGCAATGACAGGACTGATAATCAATTATATTTTCAGCTCCGATTAGCCAGTCCTAATTAGGACTATTGTTGAGATTTGGCCCACTATTACTTAGTGGTTACATGTAGATAACTTATTTTTTTACTGGAAGGAATAAATGAAGATAAATAAAACAAAACTTCTGTGTCGCTGTGTTTTTATATTTTTATGTAAAACTCCCGTCAACCCGATAGCTCAGTGGTTAGTGCACTTGCCTCTGATGCTTGAGGTTCGATCCCCAGGGGCGGTAATTATTTCGGTGTCTGAACACGCTCCATTGTCATCGTTTGCAGGGATGAATGTCGAAAAAGTGCACCGTCCTTCAGGTCAGTGTGTTAACTAGAGGCCCCCTGTTTCGGTTAAAGACTAATTAAATGATTACTGTGTAGGCTTTCATCCTGCATACCTGGTGTGTATGTATTTGTACACCTGCAAGAAATGGTCAGATATGACCGATCACAGTATAAGTAGAAATGTCCCTGCCACAGATTTTTCCAAACTGTGAACAAATGTCAGGCTGAGCCATTTTTTCTTTCCAATACAGCAGTGTTGATATAAGCAATAACATGTGTTCGATGTTTTCTGGTTTCACTTAGTGACTTACTTTGTACGGTGCAGGCCATACAAAACACTAATTGGGGAAATCGTCACAGAACCAGTCTGAAAACAAGCATGTAAACATCCAGTTGTAGAATAAAAAGATTTTCATACTGTAGGTAATAGTGTTGGAATTTATGCATATTGCTGGCCAGAAAAATGCACTCGCCAAACAGGGCAAGCTCAGGGCAAGTTCTCCTCGTCCGAAGGTGCAGTCTTGCAAATGATATCAGGCGAGTGGAATTTTACACCTCTGCTTTGTACTGGCAGCCCAAAATGGGAAAAAGAATGCAGCAGCTGATCAGAGCCGACACTGTTTGCGAAATGTTCAGACATTTTCCATTGAATTTGGAGGACTGACACCCCAAAATTTTAAATTGGACATGTCCTACATGTATATATAAGGTGGAAGATTCCATTGAGTACAAGATTGGCTAAAGTTAAAGACAAAGGTATAATTGACTGGTTCATTGTGATTTAGGTGAGTAACCCTGACATGAATTAAGTGTAATCTGTTTTACTCCAGTTCTGTCAGTTAGTTCAGGGCACTCACCTCTACTGAAATGATCCCCTCAGATAAAATCAATAAGAACAGTAGCCAGAGTCTGGGGCAAAATGTTGATACATTTACTGCTGTAGGTTTCTGTACTCTGGAGACTTTCAGGAGTCAGGTGCACCACAACCTCTTTATAACACTAATAATGGGGTCCAAAGCAGGCACCGTGTTAGTTAAACCGTGTAAAATCCAAAACAAAAATGTATAGATTAATTTATCCATTTATGGTCATTTTTCTATATAATGTATACATTTTTGGGATCCATCTTGAAACCGTGGCAAATCCAAAATCTTATTATAAAGAACCATGTTATAATAGGGTTGTGGTGTACTGGTGTTTTACTTATTTTTTTTTTTTTAGAAAATCAGCATCCATGCAGCTTTAGTTTAACCCATTTAGTGCCAGAAACACCAAAACAGGTACCCTGGCAAACGATCGGACGCAGCAGAACACGACATCTGATTAGGGGCTCCACTGTTTGCTAAAAGTACAGTTTTTTTGTTGTTTAATTTGACGTTTAACACCCCTGTCAACACTGTATAGGTCATTTTGGAGACGTTGCTTCCAATTTTGTGGGAACTTTACCCGACGTTGAGACGAAATGACATCTCAAGCCCTGCCGCCCAATGAAACCAATAGGGTTTGTATGCATGGACAGGCCAACTCGCACCACTTTGCCTGGGCAGGCTTAGATCCTCTAGGCCGTTTACCAGTACTCATGTGGTCTGTTTCAGCTCTGCTTGGAAGCATCATGCAGCCCATTTATTTCTTCTAGCCCCGATAGGTGGAGGCGAACTAAAAGTACAGTCATTTTCCAAATAAATTTTGATGAAAACACAACTTGGCACCCCTGAATTTTGAATGAACTCCTGATGTATATAAGGAGGAAGATTCCATTTGGTACAAAAAGGGTTGAGAGTCTCAGATAACTGTCCTTTTTCCTCCCATCGGTGTGAGGTCTTTGTAAGATAAGACACTGTTTTACATGGGAAAATATGCTGTTAGTCTGTCTACAGTGTACACTGCAGTTGGTCATTTCTTAGAACTTTGACTACAATGAAAAGCTGGAACACATTAGCTATGGGTACAGAAGAACTGACTAGAGCTTTTTATTGATTGGTAAATTGGTATCTAGGACAGTGATCCAGATTCTCTTCACTTCCTGTTTTTTTTTTAAGGGGAATGGTAACACCTGGCAGATTTTTCTGCCATTATTTCAAAGGGAGACAAAATTCGGGACTTCCTGTTCGCTTTTCTATAAGCCCTGTCCCGCTGAAACAGGGGGTCTACTCTTAAAGGAAAGAATTTGCTCCTGAGGAGTTTTTTTGTTGTTTAATTTGACGTTTAACACCCCTGTCAACACTGTATAGGTCATTTTGGAGACGTTGCTTCCAATTTTGTGGGAACTTTACCCGACATTGAGACGAAATGACATCTCAAGCCCTGCCGCCCAATGAAACCAATAGGGTTTGTATGCATGGACAGGCCAACTCGCACCACTTTGCCTGGGCAGGCTTAGATCCTCTAGGCCGTTTACCAGTACTCATGTGGTCTGTTTCAGCTCTGCTTGGAAGCATCATGCAGCCCATTTATTTCTTCTAGCCCCGATAGGTGGAGGCGAACTAAAAGTACAGTCATTTTCCAAATAAATTTTGATGAAAACACAACTTGGCACCCCTGAATTTTGAATGAACTCCTGATGTATATAAGGAGGAAGATTCCATTTGGTACAAAAAGGGTTGAGAGTCTCAGATAACTGTCCTTTTTCCTCCCATCGGTGTGGGGTCTTTGTAAGATAAGACACTGTTTTACATGGGAAAATATGCTGTTAGTCTGTCTACAGTGTACACTGCAGTTGGTCATTTCTTAGAACTTTGACTACAATGAAAAGCTGGAACACATTAGCTATGGGTACAGAAGAACTGACTAGAGCTTTTTATTGATTGGTAAATTGGTATCTAGGACAGTGATCCAGATTCTCTTCACTTCCTGTTTTTTTTTTTAAGGGGAATGGTAACACCTGGCAGATTTTTCTGCCATTATTTCAAAGGGAGACAAAATTCGGGACTTCCTGTTCGCTTTTCTATAAGCCCTGTCCCGCTGAAACAGGGGGTCTACTCTTAAAGGAAAGAAATTGCTCCTGAGGAGCAAATTCTCTCCTTTAAGAGTTGACCCCTCTTGACATGGGAGACAAAAATACTTTTTCAGGAGTTGTCTCCCCTGAAGGTGTTCCCATTCCCCTTAAGGAAGAGAAGAAAAAAAGGGTTGTTATTTGCAAAACTTGTAGGACTGATTGAGTCAGGTGAAAAAGATAGCCTTGATGAAAATATTCAGGATTTTTATGCAGCATTTAATTATTTTTTCTCCAAAAAAAAAAAATAAAAATAAACTATACTATCTTTTGGACATATGTCCATTCACCATCGGTGGCAAAAAGTTTGAGTTTTGTAAGCAAACTGATCACTGATACATACATGACACTGGACAGGCACACTTTCACACTTCATTTGTTCAGTTGGTGTCTATCAAAACAGTTAATTAGGTGCAATAAACAGGGGGATTAGCAGGAACCAGAAATGGGGACTGTCAAATAGACAACCAAGTGTCTGAAATAGTCCATATTTAAACGGGCATAACTTTGTTATTCTTGGGTCAATTTCAGTGATTTTTGTATCAAAATGTAGGGCAACATTTATTCTACCTGAAAAGGGCATGTCACTAGAAAACAGGGCATGGTGCTAGAGATAACATGTATGGTGCAGTCCCATGCTAAAAAAGGGCTGGGGGAAACACTAAAATGGAATCTGGCTAAATTTACACAGCTTTATCAGTGGAATGTAGGAAAGAAAGTATCAGGAAAAAAAGTATCCGGAAAAAAAGTATCGGAAAAAAAGAATCTGGAAAAAAAGTATCAGGAAAAAAAATATATACGTCATTTTGGAGACGTTGCTACCAATTTTTGGGACTTTTACCTGAAATTGAGATGAAATGACATCTCAAGCCCTGCCGCCCAATGAAACCAAATATGGTTCATGGGCATGGAGGCCTGACTTGCACACTTTAGTTTGTTTAATTGGAGGTTTAACCTTCCTGTCTACACTATATAGGTCATTTTGGATACATTGCTTCCAACTTGTTGGACTTTTACCCTACACTGAGTTGAAATGACATCTCAAGCCCTGCTGCCCAATTAAACCAAATAGGGTTCATCAGCATGGAGATTTGACTTGCACTTTACCTTGTTTAATTGGAGGTTTAACATCCCTGTCTACACTATATATAGGTCATTTTGGAGACGTTGCTTCCAACTTGGGGACTTTTACCTGACATTGAGATGAAATGACATCTCAAGCCCTGCTGCCCAATGAAACCAAATATGGGTCCATGAGCATGCAGGTCTGACTTGAAGTTTCTTTAATTGGAGGTTCAACATCCCCATCTACACTATAGGTCATTCTGGAGGTGAGGAGGAATTTTACCCGACATTGAGATGAAATGACATCTCAAGCCCTTTTATAAGATAAGGATTACAGAGATAGGTTGCATAATTGATTAGTAAACTGAAAAACAAAGCAAAACATAAAAAAGTATCCAAATCATTATATCATTGTAACATCAGAAGCCAATCTGGTTAAAACTGATACTTTTTTCCAGATACTTTTTTTCCTACCCAAAACTGATACTTTTTTTCCGATACTTTTTTTCCTGATACTTCCTTTCCGATTACCTTATCAGTGGAATGGGGGAAAAGAAATGACTAGATTTTGGTCACATAATTGGCACTTTCAAACTCAAATTCTGACCAAAAAAAAAATGAGTGTGTGTAAAAGTAGGTCCATTCATATACATGTACTTTAAGGGCTGACAATAGTGGGCTATTTGGGCTACACTGCCATATTATGTTATAGGAAGTGTCTGAGCAGACCTCGCCGCTATAGGAAGTGTCTAGACCTAGAAGTCTGCTGACAGGCGGCTGTCAGCAGACCTCGCCTATGTTATATAGGCAGTTACCGTACCTTGTAAAGATGTGTGTGTACCGCCAATCAGGGCTTGAAGAAATAGATGGGCTACATGATGCTTCCACGCAGAGCTGAAACCATCCGCACACTAGTACTGGTCATAGAGGGGTAACGATTCACCGAAAGTACGGTTCACCGCAGTACGAAGCTGGCGGTTCGGTTAACGGTCCGTTTTTGGTAATTTCAGTTCGGTTCGGTTCACCCAAAAAAAATTCTTCGAAAGACAAAATTAAGAAAAAAAAATAGCAGAGAAACGGCTTAAATGATGTTTTTATGTTGAATCCTTCTTAATATTGCTTTATTGATGCATTAATTATCGATGTAAGCGTCTTCTTTCGCCTTACAACAACTACCGTATTCCGTTCGGCTAAAAACACTCGCAACAATAGACTGTTCGGCTCCATAAAAACATCTCAATTTTCGTGAAAGAACTATTGTTTTAATGATTATATCTTCCATAACATGGTTCTATAATAGACCACAACATATGTTTTGGTTGAGATCCTCAGTTTAACATCAATTTCTCCTCTTATTTGGGAGGTTCACTATTCAGTGAATGTTTCTATTATCTTAGCATATACAACAACATCTTAGCTACAATCAAATTTGCTCATTGTTCTTATATCTTTTAAGCTTTCTTTTTACACATTATAGGCTAGCAGACGGTGGTAACAGTAACAGCTTTGCAACATGTAACCAAAACTATGCAACAAATATAGTAGGCTCATTGATGAGCTTATTATATGGAAAGGCTGTGTGTGTCAGTCTGTCTGATTAAAAGTATCGCGATACGTATTGAATAGTGAGGTAAGTATCACGATACGTATCCAGTGATTCATTTTGCCGCGCGTCCCGCGTCTTTGACGCATAGATTTGACAAAGGACGCATTGTTCTGAAAGATACGCATCATGAGGACGCATAGAATTTCAAATTACTTTGTTGTATCTTTCTTTATAATTGACAGCTTTCGAAAGCTGGACTAAAAATGGAGATTAAACTTACCTGCGCACCGCCGGTGGCAGTGGCGCGCGCATCGTATTTACTCATCGACTTGACTAATGCGTAATTTCATTGGACGGGCCAGGGCTTCCGTTAGGCCGACGTACGGCGTATATTACGTCCTGAAATCGCTTCCGGGCGCCCAAATTAAACATCAAAGGCGTCCCGCGGACTCCCGAAAATTTTTCTGTACGGCCAAAAACCTTTACCGAGACGTATAAACCCGCCCACTTTTAGCGATTTGTAAAAAGTTTGCTCCGCCTTCTTAGCTGAAACCGCTTTCTGTGTTTATTGAGTACTAAGGACGTCCCATTTTCTGCCTGCGCGGTATTATATTGACAGTCAGAATCACGTGCGTCGGCATACCTTTGATCGTCATCGGTGTGTGAAAAACGTGTCGAGTTGATTGCTCGGTGTTTGCATATAATTAAACCGATTAGTAGTTGAGGATAAACTAATTATCTCATTGACGATAATTGCTTTTTAATCCTGTAAACTTGTTACTGTTTAAATTAAAACGGATCGTAATTTAGGTGTTTGGTAGTGAGATTATCATTAGCGATGCAAAGTGTGACAATATTTTCAAAGATAGATACGCATTTTTTCTTGAGTAAATAGCAGGTGTTCACAAGGTGAAATGACGAAAATAATTTATAAAATCCCAAAATGTTGTCGCGATCGCATTTTGATTTTGGCGCCCTGAAAATACGTCAAACCGGCGAATGTGACCAGGCCGGTTCGTCAGGGTCCGAGCTACAGTCATATCTGTCTGTTAGCCAAAAAGCAAAAAAAAAAAAAATAAAATACCGCTGACTCGTCTAAATCTGCTCCAATTGACCAAAAATGCACGTGTTTCTGCCTGTAGTTCCGAGAGTTGAGTACAATGAAGACTCGAAGTGTATGTTTTGCAAAGTTTGGCAAAAATCTTTTACAAAAGTATTTTTTTTTTTAATTTCGTAATCCATATATGACAGTGGGTGTCAGGTTTGTTTTATTTTAACTGTCGTCTACCCACCTCAGGCTTAATGACTGCATTTCCCTTATTCCCCGCAAAGAAATTTATGGTTCGTTCTGTATGTTTCGGTACTTCGTAGAACCGGTACCGGTAATTACCCAGTGACAAAAGCGCGGGAAAGCGCCCGAGAATCACGGATTAATCAGAATTCCCTTTGCGCGTGACCAATTCGGATGTGTTTTCAGATATTGGATTTTAATTTCTAATATTTGTTGTTTACTCGGATGGTACGCTGTTTTTCCCTCGCTGGAAATGTTGGTATTTGTTTTCCTTTCTTCATATAGTTAATTTAGCAGGAATTTCTGCTTTTAACTTCTTTTCTTGTTGTCACATAATTTCGAGACCTTTTTCGTTATTGTTTGTTTTGTTCTTGTCCTTCAATGTCCCAAATCCGCGGCTCTTGCGGACATTTAAAAGCTTCCTGGGACAATCATTCTTCTTGTTTTACATGCTCTCATTGCAGTTTTGAGTCACGCTGTGCCACTTGCAAACTGTGGACGAGCTCAGTGTGGACGCTTGCCGTAAACCGACGATCGTACAAGCGAAGACGTTCCACTAAAGAGAAGAAGATGGGCAAGAAGGGAGCCGCTTCCAAGCAGTCAGGCTCCGGGACTGCAACTAAGCAGTCCGGGACTGCTCCCAAGCAGTCCCAGTCTGAGAACCCTTCTCAGACTGCGTCCGCATCGGGGGAGAATTACCGGGAGAACCGGGAAAATTCCCCGATAGACACACGTCAATCTACTCAAGATCGACCCGGTGGATCTTCCACCCAAGTGTCTGCGGACAAGAGGACAGAAAGAACACCCAACGCCAAGTCTGGGGATAGTCTTTCCTCGTCCTCGGGACCAGATTCTTTGGAATCTGACCGGTCACCGGGCCGGGAATCTGGCCGGTCACCGGGCCGGGATTCTCGCGACCGGTCATTTCGGCCCAAATCCAAAGATCGATCGTCCAAACATCGATACCCGGACCGGGTAACCCGGTCTACATCCCGGTACCGGTCAGTGGGTCGGTCCACTTCCCGGCAACGTTCCCGGGACCGGTCATCCCGGCATCCTTCGGTGGGACGTTCATTTCGTCACCTTTCACCAGGCAGATCATCTCGCCACCGGGCACCGGGACAGTCATCACGGCACCATTCTCGGAAACGGTCAGATCGGCACCGATCGCCGAGACGGACATCTCGTGATCGATCTAAACACAGATCGAGTTCACGGGATCGTCACACGCCTCATAGAAGGCACAGATCGAGAGTGAAGAGAAAAAACTCTAGATCTAGACGCCTTAAACGCCATCATCATACGAGTTCAAGTTCTGACTCGTATTCGAGGTCTAGTTCAATCAGTTCGGACTGGTCTACCTCTTCTGATAGGCACAGGCGCCATAAGAAGAAGTCTCACAATCGTTCTTCTGTCTCTAGAAGTCATAAGAGACGTAGGCACTCCTATGGTACTCGCCATAAGGATCGTGCTAGAGCTTTATCTTCAAGCTCGGATAGGAATGATAATCTCTCCATCAGGGTGGACAATAATGAATTTGAGGGTGAGAGCAGAGCTGGTTCACCCCATAAAGCCTCTTCTAATTTGGCAAAGAAAACTCGGTTTGACAGAGGTTCTTCCAATTCTGAAGAGGAAGAGGAAGGTATCATTTCTTTTGCCGAGGCAATTCAGGAGGTTATGAGCTTACTTCCCTCCGAATTTTGCCCCAGGAAGGAGTCCTCGGAGACTCTTCAGAGGCCTAGGTCCACACTGGATGCACTTAACCTATCTGAGGATAAGAGCTCAGCTTCTCTCCCTCAGTCCTTATTGATCAAAGACGTTGTAAATGTCTTTCAATCACTGATCGATAAGAAGGTTAAGCTGGAACCTGGCTGGGTTACCAATAAATCTCTGGAGAGAGATCTTGGTATAAACGTGAAACATTACCGGTCACACGGTCAGTTATTTCCCGACAGTGTTCCTAAAATTGATAAAGATGCTTCTCTACTGGATCTGATATCCTCTGGGAATGCCAATTTGCCAGTAAAGAGTTTGGAGACTATGGAGCGTCAAGCTAGGAACATGGTTTCCATTAACTCTTATGCAGACCTTTTCACTGCTGCTTCAGTTCAAGCATTGGAGTCAGACAACTTGGATGCTCCGATGCTGAAGAGGTTACTCAGCTCTATTGTTAGTTGCTTGAAGCACTCTTCCTCTATGGCAGTGATTTTGGCAGTCGAACTCCTGCAAGCTAGAAGGGAGGCTGCCATTGAAAGGTCTAAGATTCTGACGGAAGCCACGAAGACTAAGCTTCGCTCGGTTCCGATATCAGCTGAATCCCTCTTTGGTGGAATGATTACTGATTTTCAGAAACTAAATTCTGAATCTCAACAGCAGAGTTACATTGCTTCCTCTGTTGCACAGAGTAAGCAGGCTTCTACTTCTGGCTTTAAGATTCCTAAATGCCAAAAGAAGTCTGCACACAGGGATTCATCTTCCTCTGCTAGACCTCCCAATCATAAGAATAGAGGTGGTCCTAGGAGAGGCTCTCGCCGTGGAGGCTCAAGCTCTCGAGGAAGGGGTCAGTACACCCCCTCCCGAGGAGGTGCCTCTAACGTTTCTCAACAATGATACACTCCCTCCACTGTCCCTTTCAAGAAAGGACCTTCCAGTAGGAGGACGGTTGGCCCACTTTCAAAATCGTTGGGGAGAAATAACAGAGGACTCATGGGTCCTCTCTGTTGTAAAAAAAGGGTACAAAATACCTTTCATCAGCAAACCTCTTCTTTCTCCAACGCCAATCTTTCTTCATCAGACCGAAAGTCGGTCTTTGGAAGAAGAGGTCAACAAACTCCTACTCAAAGGGGCAGTGGAGATGATAGAGCCGGAAGGTCCAGGCTTTTATTCTCGTATTTTCCTAGTTCCCAAGGAAAACGGAAAATTACGACTTATAATAGATCTGTCCAGACTGAATACTTTTCTGGAAGTTCAGTCGTTCAAAATGGAGACAGCCAACAAAGTCAGACAGGCGATCCAACCCAACGATTGGGCGATCTCCTTAGACCTGACGGATGCATATCTACATGTTCCCATTCACAGACAGTCTCGGAAGTACCTCCGATTCTGTCTCAAGGGTCAAACTTATCAGTTCAAGGCTCTTCCGTTTGGCCTTGCAACAAGTCCATATGTCTTCACCCGTTTGATGGTTGCTGTAGCATCTTATCTACGGAAGAGGGCAATTGTACTGTTTCCGTACCTGGACGACTGGTTGGTCAGAAATCAGATTCGTCAGGAAATTCTGAGAGATCGACAGTTTACAGTCAAGTTGATTACATCCCTAGGACTGATAATCAACGAAGAGAAGTCGGACTTAGTACCATCTCAGAACTTTGTGTTCATAGGAATGGAATTTTTTACACAAAGGAATATAGTTCGGGTGCCGTTAGACAGAATACAGGGCATTCTGGAACTATTACGATGGTTCAAGGTTCAAGAGCAGGTCTCAGCAAGAGTCTTTCTGTCTCTTCTGGGAAAACTCAGTGCAGCAGCCCAGTTTGTTGTACTGGGCAGATTGCACTTACGTCCGCTTCAAATGGCTTTGTTTGCTCAGTGGAAGCCTCATGCTCTTCCATTGGAGCATCCCATTCTTCTCAATGTTTCGATCAGGAAGCATTTAGAATGGTGGAACAACAAGGGTCGTTTCAGCTCGGGTGTAATGCTGAAACCGTCTCTTCCTACTCACACTCTGTTCACGGATGCGAGTCTCTCTGGATGGGGAGCCCATCTCGAACCGGAAGGACTTCTGTGTCATGGAGTCTGGCCTCCAGACCAATCAGTTCTTCATATCAATATCCTAGAGATGAAAGCAATATTGCTTGCTCTAAAACAATGTCATCAGTATGTCACCAATTCAACAGTACTGATTGCCACAGACAACTCTTCAGTAGTTTCGTACCTGAAGAAACAAGGGGGCACCCATTCTCCGTCTCTGTGCATGGAGGTGTGGGATACACTCCTTTGGTGCAATCAGGAAGGCATAAATCTTCTGGTCAGACATATACCAGGGAAATCAAACATATTGGCAGACAGGCTAAGTCGTCTTTCCAAGCCAATTGCGACAGAATGGACCTTGGATCAGACAATTTGCAATTTAATTCTGTCGATGACGGGTTTTCCGAACATAGATCTGTTTGCAACTCGTCTCAACAAGAAACTGCCTCTCTATGTGTCTCCCATCCCAGACGAGAATGCTCTGGCGATAGACGCAATGTCAATGAACTGGGACGGAATGCATGCGTATGCTTTTCCTCCGTTTGCACTGATCCCGGCGATAATCAACAAGATTCGTCAACATCATTGCAACATTGTGCTGGTAGCTCCTCTTTGGGCCGAAATGTCTTGGTTTCCAGACATACTTCGGTTACTCGTAGCACCTCCAATTCGGATTCCCTCAGTGCAGAATTTGCTGACACAAGTAGGTCAGAAATTCGTTCGTCAAAACGTGGAAAGTCTAAAACTTCACGCTTGGAGTTTATCCGCCGATCCATTACGGATAGAAACTTTTCGGCGAATGTTGCCAGACACGCTGCTCAGGCAAGGCGATTGTCTACCAGGCGTGTTTATGACGCCAAATGGAAAGTCTTTTCCGATTGGTGTAGTCGCAGGGAAACTCATCCTTTCAATCCATCTCCGATGGAAGTAGCAGACTTTTTGCTACATTTATTCACGGAGAAAAAATGTCAAGTCAGTACTATCAAAGGTTACAGATCTACTATCTCTAATACTTTGAAATTCACATCTGACATAAACATTGGATCTGACCCTATCATTTCAGAACTTATAAGGTCATTTGAATTACAGAGGCCTGTTCAAAGGTCTTTAGCTCCGAAATGGGACCTTTCTTGTGTCCTTTCTTCATTATGTTCTGAACCGTATGAACCTTTGCAAAAAGCTTCTAGGTTCCATCTCACTCTGAAAACAGTTTTTCTGCTTGCCATGGCAACAGCAAGACGTGTTAGTGAGATTCATGCTTTCTCCATGGATTCAGGACATCTCAGATTCAATCAGTCAGATGGTTCTGTTTCTTTAAGGACACAACCAGGTTTTTTGGCAAAAAATCAATTACCATCCATTTGCCCGGATGATATTTTGGTTCAAAATTTAGCCAGAACAGTTAAATTTAATGACTTTAACAGGTTTTTATGCCCTGTTAGGGCTTTAAAACGTTACCTGAAAGTGACTGAGCCTATCCGGAAAGACAGGAAAAGGCTTTTTCTTCCCTTGAAGGGAAATCACAATATTACCAAGGGATCTATCTCCGGATGGATTTCTTATACTATTAGATTAGCTTATAAGAAATTGTCTAAGTCTAAAATAGCTTTGCTAAAGATTAAGGCTCATGAGCTAAGGGCCCTTTCAACCTCTTGGTCTTACTTGAATAAAACCCCAGTTGAGGATGTTATCAAAGCTGCCGTGTGGTCCTCTTGTTCGACTTTTGCCAAGTTCTATTTACGAGACTTGAACACACAAGGAGAAAACCTACGACTGATGGGTCCATTGGTTTCTGCTCAAAAAGTGGTGGGGGGCCAGTCTGGTCTTCCTCATCCTCAATGCTAATCTGGAGACTATCTTCCGAGGCCTTGCAAGACACATTCAAAAGGTACTTGGAGCTGATAGTGATGTTCCAGGGATAGAAATGGTGGAAATTTAGTTTTCTTCCTCAATTTCCATTGTTTATCTTTTTAGAATCCTAAGTTTCTTCAGGATTTATCCCTGGAATAAAGGATCGTTCTGTATGTGGTTGGAGATTCCATCCCGCCAAGGCTAATTCTGCAGTCATTAAGCCTGAGGTGGGTAGACGACAGTTAAAATTGAGTTTTTAAAAGTAAAACTTATTTTAACTAGGATACCCACCTCAGGCTTAAGGCAGATGGCCCACCTCCCTAACCCCTCCATCTAGAGGGCAAGGGAATTCTGATTAATCCGTGATTCTCGGGCGCTTTCCCGCGCTTTTGTCACTGGGTAATTACCGGTACCGGTTCTACGAAGTACCGAAACATACAGAACGAACCATAAATTTCTTTGCGGGGAATAAGGGAAATGCAGTCATTAAGCCTGAGGTGGGTATCCTAGTTAAAATAAGTTTTACTTTTAAAAACTCAATTTTATTTGTGTTAAGTTTTACAAACAGTGTAGACAGATCAGATGCTATATTCTGTGGCGTCTGATCTGGGTCTACACGGTTTGTTAATGACCAAAAAATGGGCCACTAGGCATATATGGGGATGGGAAATGCGATTGTTTTCTTTACTTTTTATTTATTCATTTTTTTTGGGGGGGGGGGGGGGGGGTACTTGGAAAGTTATATAATTTATACAGGCCAAGCAAAAATATTTTTCTTTTTTGTATGCACTCCTCTGCACTGTACTGACCGCAGGTATGTCACATAGTTATGAGTATTTTTATCCCCACGTTTTTAGCTCACCTGTCACGTAGTGACAAGGTGAGCTTTTGGGATCACTTTTTGTCCGTCGTCCGTCGTGCGTGCGTCCGTGCGTGCGTCCGTAAACTTTTCTTCAAACGACATCTCCTCCTAAACCACTGATCGTATTTTGACCAAACTTCATAGGAATGATCCTTAGGTGGTCCCCTTTCAAAGTTGTTCAAATGGTTCCGGTCCGTTGCTCATATAGGTCACAGTAGCCAAAAATAGATTTTTTTCACCGCAATCTTAAAAAATCTTCTTCTCTGAAACCGCAAGGCCCAGGTCTTTGATATTTGGTATGAAGCTTCATCTAGTGGACCTCTACCAAGATTGTTCAAATTATAGTGCTGGGGCCAAAAATGCCCCCGCACGGGGGCCCTTTGGTTTTACATGGGCTTATATAGGGAAAATCTTTAAAAATCTTCTTCTCTGAAACCGCAAGGCCCAGGTCTTTGATATTTGGTATGAAGCTTCATCTAGTGGACCCCTACCAAGATTGTTCAAATTATAGTGCTTGAGCTAAAAATGGCCCCGCACGGGGGCCCTTTGGTTTTACTAGGGCTATATAGGGAAAATCTTGAAAAATCTTCTTCCTTGAAACCGCAAGGCCCAGGTCTTTGATATTTGGTATGAAGCTTCATCTAGTGGACCCCTACCAAGATTGTTCAAATTATAGTGCTGGGGCCAAAAATGCCCCCGCATGGGGGCCCTTTGGTTTTACATGGGCTTATATAGGGAAAATCTTTAAAAAATCTTCTTCTCTGAAACCGCAAGGCCCAGGTCTTTGATATTTGGTATGAAGCTTTATCTAGTGGACCCCTACCAAGAGTGTTCAAATTATAGTGCTGGATCTAAAAATGCCCCCCGCCCGGGGGCCCTTTGGTTTTACATGGGCTTATATAGGGAAAATCTTGAAAAATCTTCTTCTCTGAAATCACAAGCCCAGGACTTTGATATTTGGTATGAAGCTTCATCTAGTGGACCCCTACCAAGATTGTTCAAATTTTAGTGCTGGGACAAAAAATGCCCCCGCCACGGGGCCCTTTGGTTTTACATTGGCTTATATAGGGAAAATCTTTAAAAATCTTCTTCTCTGAAACCGCAAGGCCCAGGTCTTTGATATTTGGTATGAAGCTTCATCTAGTGGACCCCTACCAAGATTGTTCAAATTATAGTGCTGGAGCTAAAAATGCCCCCCACACGGGGGCCCTTTGGTTTTACATGGGTTTATATAGGGAAAATCTTGAAAAATCTTCTTCTCTGAAACCGCAAGGCCCAGGTCTTTGATATTTGGTATGAAGCTTCATCTAGTGGACCCCTACCAAGATTATTCAAATTATAGTGCTGGGGGCCAAAAATGCCCCCGCATGGGGCCCTTTTGTTTTACATAGGCTTATATAGGGAAAATCCGGAAAAATCTTCTTCTCTGGAACTGCAAGGCCCAGGTCTTTGATATTTGGTATGAAGCTTCATCTTGTGGACCTCTACCAAGATTGTTCAAATTATAGCCCTGGGGCCAAAAATGCCCCCTCTCCGGGGCCCTTTGGTTTAACATAGACGTATATAGGGAAAATCTTGAAAAATCTTCTTCTTTGAAACCACAAGGCTTAGGTCTTCGATATTTGTTATGAAGCTTCAGCTAGTGGACCTCTATAAAGATTGTTCAAATTATAGCCCTGAGACCAAAAATGCCTCCGCCATGTGGCCCTTTGGTTTTACATAGACTTATATAGGGAAAATCTTTAAAAATCATCTTCTCTGAAACACAAGGCTTAGGTCTTTGATATTTGTTATGAAGCTTCAGCTAGTGGACCTCTACCAAGATTGTTCAAATTATAGCCCTGGGGCCAAAAATGCCCCTGCTCCGGGGCCCTTTGGTTTAACATAGACTTATATAGGGAAAATCTTGTTTTAAATAGACTTCTATATGCAGGGTAAACCTTTAAAATCTTCTTCTCTGAAACCAGAAAGCCCAGGTCTTTCATATTCGATATGAAGCTTCATCTTGTGGACCTCTACCAAAATTGTTCAAATTATAGCCCTGGGGCCAAAATTGACCCTGCCCGGGGCCCACTTGTTATACATTGGATCAGGTGAGCGAACCAGGGCCCTCTGGGCCCTCTTGTTAAAAAAAAGTGGGGATATTGTTATCGCCTCCGTCTGTCTGTCTGTCTGTCCGTCTGTCTGTCCGGCTATCTCCTCCTAAACCGTTAGCCGGAATTCAACCAAATTTGGTATGCGAGTTGCTTACATGAATGGCTTGCGCAAGAGCACATTTTTAGCTCACCGTCACATAGTGACGAGGTGAGCTTTTGGGATCACTTTTCGTCCGTCGTCCGTGCGTCCGTCCGTAAACAATTCTTTAAACGACATCTCCTCCTAAACCACTGATCGGATTTTGACCAAACTTCACAGGAATGATACTTAGGTGGTCCCCTTTCAAAGTTGTTCAAATGGTTCCGGTCCGTTGCACATCTAGGTCAAAGGAGCCAAAAACATATTTTTTTCACCAAAAACTTAAAAAATCTTCTTCTCTGAAACCACAAGGCCCAGGTCTTTGATATTTGGTATAAAGCTTCATCTGGTGGACCCCTACCAAGATTGTTCAAATTATAGTGCTTGGGCCAAAAATGCCCCCGCTCCAGGGCCCTTTGGTTTTACATGGGCTTATATAGGGAAAATCTTTAAAAATCTTCTTCTCTGAAACCGTAAGGCCCAGGTCTTTGATATTTGGTATGAAGCTTCATCTAGTGGACCCCTACCAAGATTGTTCAAATTATAGTGCTGGAGCCAAAAATGCCCCCGCTCCGGGGCCCTTTGGTTTTACATGGGCTTATATAGGGAAAATCTTTAAAAATCTTCTTCTCTGAAACCGCAAGGCCCAGGTCTTTGATATTTGGTATGAAGCTTCATCTAGTGGACCCCTACCAAGATTGTTCAAATTATAGTGCTGGAGCCAAAAATGGCCCCGCACCGGGGCCCTTTGGTTTTACATGGGCTTATATAGGGAAAATCTTTAAAAATCTTCTTCTCTGAAACCGCAAGGCCCAGGTCTTTGATATTTGGTATGAAGCTTCATCTAGTGGACCCCTACCAAGATTGTTCAAATTATAGTGCTGGGGCCAAAAATGCCCCCGCTCCGGGGCCCTTTGGTTTTACATGGACTTATATAGGGAAAATCTTTAAAAATCTTCTTCTCTGAAACCTTAAGGCCCAGGTCTTTGATATTTGGTATGAAGCTTCATCTAGTGGACCCCTACCAAGATTGTTCAAATTATAGTGCTGGAGCCAAAAATGCCCCTGCTCCGGCGCCCTTTGGTTTTACATGGGCTTATATAGGGAAAATCTTTAAAAATCTTCTTCTCTGAAACCGCAAGGCCCAGGTCTTTGATATTTGGTTTGAAGCTTCATCTAGTGGACCCCTACCAAGATTGTTCAAATTATAGTGCTGGGGCCAAAAATGCCCCCGTTCCAGGGCCCTTTGGTTTTACATGGGCATATATAGGGAAGAGCTTTAAAAATTTTCCATTCTGAAACCGTAAGGCCCAGGTCTTTGATATTTGGTATGAAGCTTCATCTAGTGGACCCCTACCAAGATTGTTCAAATTATAGTGCTGGAGCCAAAAATGCCCCTGCTCCGGGGCCCTTTGGTTTTACATGGGCTTATATAGGGAAAATCTTTAAAAATTTTCTTCTCTGAAACCGTAAGGCCCATGTCTTTGATATTTGGTATGAAGCTTCATCCCACACAGCCATGGTCCTTCACCCCCCCCCCCCCCCCCCCCCCCCCACGCCGGGGCCCTTTGGTTTTAAATGGGCTTATATAGGGAAAATCTTTAAAAATCTTCTTCTCTGAAACCGCAAGGCCCAGGTCTTTGCTATTTGGTATGAAGCTTCATCTAGTGGACTCCTACCAAGATTGTTCAAATTATAGCCCTAGGGCCAAAAATGCCCCCGCCCTGGGGCTCTTTGGTTTTACATGGTCTTATATAGGGAAAATCTTGAAAAATCTTCTTCTCTGAAACCGCAAGGCCCAGGTCTTTGATATTTGGTATGACGCTTCATCTAGTGGACCCCTACCAAGATTGTTCAAATTATAGTGCTGGGGCCAAAAATGCCCCCGCTCCGGGGCCCTTTGGTTTTACATTGGCTTATATAGGGAAAATCTTTAAAAATCTTCTTCTCTGAAACCGTAAGGCCCAGGTCTTTGATATTTGGTATGAAGCTTCATCTAGTGGAACCCTACCAAGATTGTTCAAATTATAGTGCTGGAGCCAAAAATGCCCCCGCACCGGGGCCCTTTGGTTTTACATGGGCTTATATAGGGAAAATCTTTAAAAATCTTCTTCTCTGAAACCGCAAGGCCCAGGTCTTTGATATTTGGTATGAAGCTTCATCTAGTGGACCCCTACCAAGATTGTTCAAATTATAGTGCTGGGGCCAAAAATGCCCCCGCTCCGGGGCCCTTTGGTTTTACATGGACTTATATAGGGAAAATCTTTAAAAATCTTCTTCTCTGAAACCTTAAGGCCCAGGTCTTTGATATTTGGTATGAAGCTTCATCTAGTGGACCCCTACCAAGATTGTTCAAATTATAGTGCTGGAGCCAAAAATGCCCCTGCTCCGGGGCCCTTTGGTTTTACATGGGCTTATATAGGGAAAATCTTTAAAAATCTTCTTCTCTGAAACCGCAAGGCCCAGGTCTTTGATATTTGGTTTGAAGCTTCATCTAGTGGACCCCTACCAAGATTGTTCAAATTATAGTGCTGGGGCCAAAAATGCCCCCGTTCCAGGGCCCTTTGGTTTTACATGGGCATATATAGGGAAGAGCTTTAAAAATTTTCCATTCTGAAGCCGTAAGGCCCAGGTCTTTGATATTTGGTATGAAGCTTCATCTAGTGGACCCCTACCAAGATTGTTCAAATTATAGTGCTGGGGCCAAAAATGCCCCCGCTCCGGAGCCCTTTGGTTTTACATGGACTTATATAGGGAAAATCTTTAAAAATCTTCTTCTCTGAAACCTTAAGGCCCAGGTCTTTGATATTTGGTATGAAGCTTCATCTAGTGGACCCCTACCAAGATTGTTCAAATTATAGTGCTGGAGCCAAAAATGCCCCTGCTCCGGGGCCCTTTGGTTTTACATGGGCTTATATAGGGAAAATCTTTAAAAATCTTCTTCTCTGAAACCGCAAGGCCCAGGTCTTTGATATTTGGTTTGAAGCTTCATCTAGTGGACCCCTACCAAGATTGTTCAAATTATAGTGCTGGGGCCAAAAATGCCCCCGTTCCAGGGCCCTTTGGTTTTACATGGGCATATACAGGGAAGAGCTTTAAAAATTTTCCATTCTGAAGCCGTAAGGCCCAGGTCTTTGATATTTGGTATGAAGCTTCATCTAGGGGACCCCTACCAAGATTGTTCAAATTATAGTGCTGGGGTCAAATATGCCCCAGTTCCGGGGCCCTTTGGTTTTACATGGGCTTATATAGGGAAAATCTTTAAAAATTTTCTTCTCTGAAACCGTAAGGCCCATGTCTTTGATATTTGGTATGAAGCTTCATCCCACACAGCTTCATCCCCCCCCCCTCCCCCCCCCCCCCACGCCGGGGCCCTTTGGTTTTAAATGGGCTTATATAGGGAAAATCTTTAAAAATCTTCTTCTCTGAAACCGCAAGGCCCAGGTCTTTGCTATTTGGTATGAAGCTTCATCTAGTGGACTCCTACCAAGATTGTTCAAATTATAGTTCTTGGGCTAAAAATGCCACCGCCCCGGGGCCCTATGGTTTTACATGGGCTTATATGGGGAAAATCTTTAAAAATCTTCTCGGAAACCCCAAGGGCCAGGTCTTTGCTATTTGGTATGAAGCTTCATCTAGTGGACCCCTACCAAGATTGTTCAAATTATAGTGCTAGGGCCAAAACTGCCCCCGACCTGGGGCCCTTTAGTTTTACATAGACTTATATAGAGATATTCCTTAAAAATCTTCTTCTGAAACAGCAAGGCCATGGTCTTTGATATTTGGTGTGAAGCTTCCTCTAGTGGACCTCTATCAAGATGGTTTAAATTATAGCCCTGAGGCCAAAAATGCCCCCGCCCTGGAGCCATTTGGTTTTATATAGGCTTATATAGGGAATATCTTTAATAAAAATCTTCTTCTCTGAAACTGCAAGGCCCAGGTCTTTGATATTTGGTATGTAGCATATCTAGTGGACCTTTGTCAAGATTGTTCAAATTATAGCCTTTGTTGATATTTGGTATGAAGCTTCACCTTTTTAGACGTCTCTGAACATTATGCACATTATAGCCCTGAGGTTAATAATGGCCCTCCCGGGGTCCCACTTGTTACTCTATAGATCAGGTGAGCGATCCAGGGCCATCATGGTCCTCTTGTTTATGTCCCCGCCCCCAGGGGCCCTGGGGAGGGGTCAAAAGGTCAAATATCAATAAAATTCAATTACAAAGTCAATTTTGAAGATTTTGATGCCAAACTTTGCACATGTGCTTAGTTATGAAAAAAGTAAAACATATTGAACGGGATTTTGGCTGTGACCCCTAGGTCACGCCCTGGGGGTCGGACTTGGGGGGGTCGGGGGTCAAAATGAAAAGTTTTTCAGAACATAGTCATGTTGCATATCTATGCGAAGGGGATAATGGGTAGAATAAACTACAAGTAAAATTTTGACCCTGGGGTCAGATTTGGGCCCTGGGAGAGGGGTCAAAGGGTCAAAATTTAAGTTTTTTGGAACATAGTCATGTGGCATATGAAATTGAAGGGCATGATTAGTAGAATATAATACAGGTAATATTTTGACCATGGAGTCAAATTAGGGCCCAGGGTGAGGGGTTTTCGGTACTTGGCCCCTCTGTAGAAAACGTGGGGATTTGCGATGGCGCGCCATCGACAGTATTCTAGTTTAGTTTAACGGCCCAGTCAACACTATTCAAGTCATTTTTGAGCTTGTCAGTTTACCAATCCACACTTTTCTAGCCATTTAAAAAGATATACAAGTGATTAAAAATGCAAACAAGAGATTCAAAGATTAAATAATATATATTTCTTCATCAAAACAATTTTACGATCCGCAAACACCTTGCTTCAAAATTGGGACTTCCTGAATTTTCCAGTGGGACTTCCAGATTTCAAGGGTAGGAAGTCCGGGACTGCCTGAATTTGGGAGTTAATGGAAGCCCTGACGGGCTATATTTGTTGGGCCAATCGCTCGCAACGTTTTAATTATTTTAGGCGTAGTTGTTTATAAAGTCCCCGGATGTACAACAACGATGATCAGGATGCCACCAAAAAGAAATCAAAGATCGAAATCGGTCAAAAAAATATCACAGGTTTTTTCACCCAGTCCCAATCATCGGAGAAAGCGATAGAGAAAACATCTGAGTCACCTACGTCTTTGGCAAAACCCTCCGATGATGCGACGGAATCAAAGAAAGAAAGGAATCATATTTTTCCTAGTCAACATTGTATGGTGTTTGTTTGTCTCTGAAAAACAAATTACATGTAAGAAAACAGCATTTCAGAGCAGTAAAATTAGCTATCAAACTATCACCAGAATGCAGGAAATTGAGTCTAGAATTTGAAATTTTTCCGGGACCCCCCCTAGCAAATTCCCTCGCTTCGCTCGGTCAATGTCACATTGGGACTCATTGTTTACAAAAATGTGAGCCCCCAGGACTCATACTATCAAATTTCAAAATGAATCACTGCGTATCGTATCGTGAGGTAGGTGTATCGTTACACCTCTAACTGGTCAACCGCTTAGAGGATCTAAGCCTGTCCAGGAACCACGGTGCGAGGCGGACCGTGCATGCTTATAAACCCTATTGGTTTCATTGGGCGACAGGGCTTGAGAAGTCATTTCATCTCAGTGACGGGTAAAAGTCCCACAAAATTGGAAGCAGCGTCTCCAAAATGACCTATACTGTGTTGATAGGGACGTTAATCCTCAAATCAAACAAACAAAAACAAATTGTCAAGATGTGGGATTGGGGGTGGTGGTTTAATAAGCACTGCTTATTGATTGTTTTCATTGTCTTTATGTTTACTAACTTTCGTGTTTATGACAATCTAAGCTGAGTCTGTCACTTATAGTACTGTAATCAGAAATATGGATTGAGAGACAACAAAGTCTTTGAACAGACTGACATACAATGTATATAAATTGCATAAAATGGCTTGTAATGTCTTTTGATTAGCACTTATCGTAATGATCCTAAGTTTTGATATACAATTAGAATAGGCCATAGTAAACAGTGCAGACCCGGATCAGACTGCTCCAGAACTGTTTGATCAAGATCTACACTGTTTGCTATTTTGCCGTTTTTGGAGTCCTTGCTGGATCATGAAACAAATTTGTTTGAATTTTAGGAAAATTACACCAGGTTCTCAAGTTGAATTTTTCAGCTTTTTATGGTATGCATGTTGCAAAATAATTTCAAGACATTTGTTAGTCTGTGTAGCTACGTGTAAGCAGAGATTCTGGTTCATTCTCTACGACATTGTCTCAATAAAAGATAATTTTTTTGCGACTTAAAATGCAAAGATTTCGTTACTAACTTAAGCCTCTGTGGTGTGGTGGTTATGCTATCTGCTTGATAAACCAGGGATCGCAGGATTAATCCCGGGCTTCTCCAGTCTTTTCAGATGAGTCTTTAAACTGAGGTCCCGTCTCTGTATAACCTTAACTGTTGTTGGGACGTAAAACTAAAACACACACACAACGTCAGGCTGGAAAATTCCACTCATCAGCATGCTAACTTTACTATTAAGGCAAATAAACTTTTTTTGAGGATAGGTAAAAATATTTTGTCTTGTTCCAGTGAACTTTGCCAAAATCTGCATGCCCTTGGTCACACAGGTCAAGTGGAATTTTGAAGAATTTTCCAGCCCTGATTGCCCCTGAACCGACAGCCTGCTGTCAATAGCCACTTCCAAACGAAAATATAGGCCCGGCACCCCTTATAACAGGCCTCATGATATTTTTCAGGCATTTGCAGGATTTCGGGCTTTTAGAGCTTGATTTTTTCTTGATTTTAGGCTTTTAGATTTTGATTTTTCTTCCTACACCGGAAAAATGTTATTTAGCCACGCAAATTCCTGACTATTCACCAATCAAATTACTCCATAAAATGTACTTGTTCAGTTCATAAACTGCAAAGTAATGGTTGTCATGTTCTGGAAGATAAGCCTTAAGGCTGCAAAATTGGGCCTTTCAGTATGAGCCCTGTTATAAGACAAGTGGACTTGTCCAACATGTAGCAGTGGAAGAGTCCACTAGTATACAATGGGTTACACAGCACTCCGACATCACAACAGCAAGAAAAGCCTGGTTATGAAATACATTTGGGCCTGGCTGCTGGCAACACCAGCCTGTGAGGCTGCTGACAACCCATTCCACCGATGTTGTCAGTCATCTCTAATACCTGTTCAGAAGCGCATATTAGAAAGTTCAATCGTGCAGCAAAGCCTTCAGCCCCTTTTTTTATTTTTGTTGCTAACAGCATTAAATGTGAGATTGGGAGAGGTCCTATTGCTGAACTGCTAGTTGCGTAGTTGTAAATTTACTGGTATATAATACATAATTGCATGTATATCTTCAGGTCAGTAACAGACCCAAGGGATGGCAAGAGGGTAGCGCTGAAGAAAATGCCAAGCGTCTTCCAAAACCTGGTTTCTTGTAAGAGAGTGTACAGAGAACTCCGAATGTTGTGCCAGTTTAAACACGATAACGTAAGAATTTACTTATTCCCTCGAATAGACTGTCCCATGATGAAATGTCTGTCATACATGTAGCCCTAGGTAAGGGGGAAATGCTTTTTTCTTGTTTCTCCATATGCACCTGTCTTATAGGCAGTTACTAGAATCATGTCCACAAAGTGATTTAACCCCATTTTGCACCAGAAAACACAAAATGGGTACCCTGGCAAACAGTGCAGGCCCAGATCAGACGCCGCAGAACGCGGCGTCTGATCAGGGCCTACACCATTTGCTAAAAGTTCAGTCATTTTCCAAAGAAATTTTGATAAAATCTCAACCTGACACCCCTGAACTTTGAAATGGACTCCTGCTGTATGTAAGAAGGAAGATTCCATTTGGTACAAAAAGGGTTAAACAAGCACCCATAACATAGGTTCCTTAGAGAATTTAGAAAAATTTTCCAGGAAATACTGTAATGATCCTATGTACTGGACAGGCAGACCTAAGCAAACAGTGGAAACCCAGATCAGACTGCTCCTAAAGGAGCAGTCTGATCAGGGTCTACACTGTTTGCAATCCCGTCTGCACTCCTTGGACTCCATGCTTGATTGTGAAACAAATTTGTTATAATTTTAGAAGAATTACAGCAAGTCCTAAAGTTGTCCGAATTTTTACAGTTTTTACGGTAAACTCCTGTTCAGGTTTGACATTCTTGAAAAGCTTGGCCACTGGCACATTAGGGCACATACAGATCAATTTTGTTGATTTTAGGATTTCGATGAATTCCATCTACAGAATTTGACAGATTTATACATGTCTTGCAGTTTGACAAAATGTGTTTGAAAAACATGTATGTTGGTGTTGAATTTGACAAGTCACAGCAGTTGTAGCAATTCAGACCAGGAGTTTTGGCTTGGTGGTTCATACATGTTTGCGCACACAATGGAATGTACAACTCATACATGTAGCTCCCGCCCATCAGGGCTTGGAGAAATAGACTGGGCTGCAATATGCTTCGACGCAGAGCTGAAACCGGCCGCACATTCATACTGGTAAACCGCTGAGCCAGTCTAAGCCTGCCCAGGAAAAGTAGTGCAAGTTGAACCGGCAATGCATACAAACCTTATTGGTTTCATTGAAAGGCAGGGCTTGAGATGTCATTTCATCTTGATGTTGGATAAAAGTCCCACAAAATTGGAAGCAATGTCTCCAAAATGACCTAAATAGTGTTGACTGGGATGTTGAACCTCAATTCAAAACAAACAGGAAGTGTATGTTTACACAAATTTCAATATCTTTCCTTGTAAAACCCCTTTTGTTCAAATGGAATCTTCCTCCAAGAGTCCATTCCAAAATTAAGGGGTGTTAGGTTGTGTTTTCTTCAAAAATTTATTTGGAAAATGGCTTAATGTTTTGCAAACAGTGCAGGCCCTGATCAAACGTCGCGTTTTGTGGCGTCTGATCTGGGCCTGCACTGTTTGTCAAATACCATTTTTGGGGTTTCTGGTACAAAATGGGTTACTTCATACAATCTCTGCCAATTATTTATGTACGCCAATGTCATTTGGTGCCATTATCTAGCTTGATTTCTTTTTTCTGCACAAAAATCAATAACTACAGTAGTAATTGAGCCTAGACTCAGCTGAACCCACAACTCAAATAAGGCTGTGCTATGTTGCTTGGAAGACACTAATCTAGCATCTATAGATACATAGACACTGCATCTAGCAAAGACTCAGATCAGCCTGTGCATGTGTGCAAGCTGGTCCGAGTCTGTGCTGGTGGCACAGGACTTCTGGTAGGTTTTGCTTATCAACCATCTTTGTACCAAATGGAATCTTCCTCCTTATATATAGCAGGAGTCCATTTCAAAATTTAGGGGTGTCAGGTTGTGTTTTCTTCAAAAACTTTTTGAAAATTGGCTGAAAATTTTGCAAACAGTGTAGGCCCTGATCAGACGCCGCATTTTGCGGCGTCTGATCAGGGCCTGCACTGTTTGCCAGGGTACCGGGTTTTGGGATTTCTGGTACAAAATGGGTTAATGCAGTTCAGGTCTGGCAGACAGGCATATAGCTTAGTCTAGGACTGTGTTACTCAGGACAATAATATGTCAGAAATCATTGGAATGTCAATTCATTACCCCTCTTACTAATAATTAGGTCACAGTTTTCTTTGTTAACATGGTTAAGGTAGTTAGGTCTTTAGGCCATGTCAGGTTGTCAGTTTTGGTGTCCAAGAAAAAAAAAGATCAATGAAATGCCCTTGGGCAGTGATTTTATTTGATTGTTCTACAGCCAAATATAGGCTGGATTCACATCCAGTGAATGCAAAAAAGATGTGGTATCCTAATTTTATTTTCTGTGGACTTTTCAGCAAACTGTCTTGGTTTTAAAAAGAAATAGTCTACACCGTCTCTATTAGTATTACACCATGTATTTGAAAGAATGCTTATGGCATAGCTAGTAATCTGATCAGGGTTTACACTGTATTAATTGCAGAAGGATACCGCCCCCACCCATCAGGGCTTGAAGAAATAGATGGGCTGCATGATGCTTCCACGCAGAGCTGAAACCAACCTCACATATTTTCATTGTAGGGGGAGGGCCTTAACTATTGTTGTGAGAACTTGTGGCCCAATCCCTTGTATTTATTGCGTTGCCATAAATATGATCAAACTACGCGAGTACTGGTAAACCGCTTAGAGGTTCTAAACTTGCCCAGGAAAACTTAGTGGTGCGAGTTGGACCGTCCATGCAGACAAACCCTATTGGTTTCATTGGGCAGTAGGGCTTGAGATGGGTAAAAGTCCCACAAAATTGGAAGCAAGTCTCCAAAATGACCTATAGGCTATATAGTGTTAACAGGGACGTTAAAAACAAATAAAAGGAGAAGGGGTCGAGGGTGGTTTGTTTACGGTAGCATGGAATGGAGTAAATTCTTTTAGTGGGGGATGAAATTGATTACTAATCAGCCTTTTCACTTGCTGTTTTATGTTTCAAACAAGGGGTGTTAAAGTATGAATGATCTGGTGGGACTGATTTATGTAAATATGAGGGTGTAATAAATACACAAGGTTTTAGTGACCAGGTGAATACGATCTACCTGTCCTGTCTTGTTACACCTTTAATATTTGTTGAAGTGGTTAAATAATCCTAAATAATAATGGCTTTTGCTAAATAGTGACTGTGTATCCCCATTGATGAGTGTGGGCTTAAACGATGAGTGTCCTGTCTGCGCACCTTTGTGTCCAAGTGGTCGCTGATAAGATATGAATAATCTGTTGATGGGCGTGTGAAAACATTTTGTTTTTCTTAACCCTTATCCACCCCTACCTTTGCAAACAGTGTAGATCCAGTATAGATGGCTTCTGAAGAAGCCATCTGATCAGGATCTACACGGTTTGTCATACAGTTTGTGAATTTAAAAAATATATTATATCAAGTAATTCGATTGGTTGATAATCAGCAGTGGGAGTGGCTTAATTAGTTTATGCATCGGGATAAGGGTTGATTTCAGTTTTAAAATAAGCATTTCACTCCCTAACATCTTGACAACAAAATATTTTTTGTAACAACTAACTGAATTTTTTTCACATAAAAGTTTGGACAACCATAATTGGCAAATTGTGACAAACCTGTGCATACATGTAATTGGCAAATTGTGTAGAACAAAGTCAGGGGGCTACTTTGATGCAGGTTTATATCTCTTCATTGGTTCTGAACGGGTCACATCACAACTTATGGCTGTCTCTTAAAGTTGTACAAATCCTTAGATGTTCACAGAAAATACAGATCTATCCTTTATCCGACGGGCCTCTCTGGCCTAGTGGATAAGAGCGCTGACTCTTAATCATTAGGTCTGTCACCGCTGTGGTTCGAGCCTGGTTCGGGTCACATGTTAGACGCCAAGTGCTGCAACGGAAGGTCGGGTGGTTTGTCTCCGGGTACTCCGGCTTTAGCCCACCTCTGATTAACGATCGGCTCGATATGAGGGAAATAATCTTGAAAGGACCGTAAAATCCAAACCAAAAAAAAAAATCCTTTATCAGAAGCCATATTTCTGCATCTTCTACATGTATGTGCATATGATTCTACATCACTGCATGTCCTAGTCTTTTACACAGACCAATGGTCTGTTATAAGTAGGAGACTTTTGGCACACAGGAACCATAACATCACAAAAAGTACCCTCGGGTATAGACCCAGTTTTTCTCTTATTTCTCCATTAAAACATTGTGGGTACTTGTTAGAATTGCCTCCGTGGAGGCGATTCTAACAGGTACCCACAACATACATGTACATGTATGTTTCTAATGACAAAAAAAGGAAAATTATCCCATAATTACATTGTGTCATTTACTCCTTCTCGAGGGCTGTGTGGGTTGATGTCAGTTTTGTACCAGTGTGGGCTTTTATTTTTGCAGGTGTTGTCAGCTCTGGATATTCTACAGCCTCCACACATAGACTACTTCCAGGAAGTGTATCCTTTTTTATCTGAAACTTACGTGTTGAGTCTTAATCGGAGACTTTGTCCATAAGCAGTTTCAAGGTAAGTAACAAATATACATGTTCATTGAAATTCTGCTATTGCTTTTAAGATCAGCTATTACTGAGACTAATTCTGGTTTTAAAAGCATATTTTTACAGGGCTGGAAAATTCTTCCAAAATTTCACTTGTCCTGCATGACCAAGGGCTGGGAGATTTTGGTAAATTTCATATGAAACTTTTTCTTGATGAGGTGCATAATGTTAGCAATGTTAGTAATGAACACCCCTGTAAACCCCACTTTTTTCAGAGAAAACTGGGGTTTATAGGGGTAAACGTTATTTTATGTATGTCTGCTTGATGACATAAATGTACTATGATGTAGGTTATGGGTATTCGTTAGAACGCTTCAATAAGGCCGTTCTTATGAGCCCCCCAATCTACCTTTGCAGGGATTTTCCTACCCTTCAGAATCAGGGTCCAGGGGCCGCTGGGTTTGGGAAAAACAGCTCGCTAATATTTATAGTTGGGAATTTAAATCAGCTGTAACTTTGTCAAATGGTTCAATTTTTATGAAATTTTTATCAAAATGTAGTCCAACCTCTGAAATTGGGAAATTTTTTTTAAAATTTGGGAATATCTGTCTCTAAATTGAGAAAAATAAGGGCCGATTACCAACCCAAAAGTTGCACTAGGAAAATCCCTGCTTTGGAGTAGAAAGAAGTTTTCATCAGACAAATAACTGTTTGGAGATCTGTGAAAGAATGCACTATGTGTTATTGTATTGGATTCTAATGAGTTTCTAATAAGGATAATGAATGCTTATCTGTGGAGCTGTGTGGTATTTGTGCAGTGAACAAGATGTGACTTCATTTGGAGAGCAGATGTAAGTATCATGGCTACTGTTACTGCTGTACCTGTCTGACAGATGATGCAACCTGATTACTATTTGAGCCAGCGCGTGGTGAAATCTGTAAGAAGACTGAGCGACCTGTGTAAACTCAGATTCTCCCGCATATCCGTGCAGTCTGAATGTCACTGGTGTTCACAAGAGCCGTCTGTAGCATCTTGGCTATCAAAAGAGCAGGAAGCAAAAATGGTGGCCCGATTAGCTTGGCGCACGGACTGATCTGAGTCTTCCTCATCGCACAGGTTTTCCTATGTTTTATCGCATTCTGGCTCATTCATCAGTAGTTATCACTTTGAGGAGAAGCTATGCCAAGCATTGCTGCTATCTTAACCCATAAAAAGCCAATCACGATAATTGTCGTCTGCTTTGTCGTCTGCTGGTTATTTTAAAAGTCAGTTTTGCAAACAATGTGGACCCAAATCAGACTGCTCCTCTAGGAGCAGTCTGATTTAGGTCCACAGTGTTAGCCTGTACGCAAAAAATATTTTTTAAAACGTTTGCAAAACAATTCAGCAGACGACATTGATAAGCAGACGGCATTTTCAGATGTAGTTTTTCTCGGCATCTTAAAGACTAACCCATTTTATCCCGTACAAAATCTACAGGGAGTCTGTTACGAAATTTAGGATGTCAGCTTGATTTATTTTTAGAATGGCAGAATGTTTTGCAAACCGTGAAGGTACTGATCAGATGGTGCAATGCAGCATTCTGCAGCTTTTGATCTGGCCCCACACTATTTTCCAGCCGCCCATTTTGGGATTATCTGTATGCAATGGGTTAATGGCAGTTTATACTGACAATGGAAACATAAGACTTTGCACCTTACTAACTTTGTTGAGTAGTTTTGTGCTGGCATCAATAGCTCAGTCGGATGTGCATCTGACTGGTGATCAGGAGGACGCGGGTTCGATACCTGGCGGGGTCGGCAACATTCTTTCGGGGAGATTGATCATGAAGTCTTTCTCTCCCTTCGGCTGATTCAAGAAGGGCAGTCGTCGGTTTCTGGCGAAAGAGTGTGCACTGTACTGGTTAACCCCTTACATACAAGCCTGTCCAGGAAAAGTGTGGACAGGTAAACTGACTGGCTCAAAAATGACCTAAATAGTGTTGACTGAAGGGCTGGCTAATCGGAGCTGAAAGGATAACTGATTATCAGTCCTGTCATTGCGATCGATAATTGATTAGTAATCGCTAAGGTTTTTGTCATTATTTTACCTGTCCGGCTTTCTGTCTGAGCTTGACTCTTACCATATGTTGCTCTTTAACATACAGTCGAACTTCGATGGCTCGAACTCGCCGGGACCGCCGAAAAAAGTTCGAGCCATCGGTAGTTCGAGCCATTGGAGTCCAACTCGGCAAGATCCATCTTTGTGTACTATGACTTTTTATCATAGCTGCGGCGATTTTGGTGGCTTCCGGTACATTTATCGGTCATAATTTAAGAATGGATGGTGAGCCGTATTTTTGGTCCGAATTATGATACTGATCACGCGCCTGCGTGACTTGATCGATAAAATTGGAATTTTTAAAAAGGTAATTAGTGCGAGCCATCGGTGGGATTTTACATAGAAAATGCACTCTAGGGACCAGGCTTAGAGTTCGAGGGTTCGAGCCATCGTGGTTCGAGCCAAGGGTGGCATGTTTAGTTAAAATGAATAGGGATTTTGCCGGGACTGAAAAGTCAGTTCGACCCAAACGTGGTGTTCGAGCCTACCGAGTTCGACCCATCGAAGTTTGACTGTATGTATATTTTAACAGACAGGCCTCAGCAAACAGTGTAGACCCAGATGAGACGCCGCATAATGCGGCGTCTCATCAGGGTCTGCACTGTTTGCCACTCATCCAGCTATTTTAGGCATACCTTTGGTAGTAAATTGTACCTATCAAGTAATCGATTAAAAGCAAATCAGAAATGATTATCATTTTTGTGGAATTTAACGATCGATTAATCGATAATACGATTAATCGTGTCAGCCCTAGTTGGGGTCGTTAAACTCCAAAAAACAACCAAAAACTTAGTTTTGTGGTTTGAGACAATAACTCCGGTTCAGGAAGAGTACTGAGAATAATTCCACGTTGTTGTGCCTAGATCTGAAATCTACGGTTCACATGTGGGGCCCCCTACCTTCTTACCTTGGAGACACACTCTTACCTGACAAACCGTGACCATATATTGCAGCCATGGAAACACTAGATTTGCTGCCTCAGAAATCATGAGACGCAAACTGTGATTTGCAGCTGCGTCTTCGCCATTTTGATGTTTCAGACTGGTTTGCATGACAATTTACAACTACAGAGGACCCGCGTTATAACGACATTCGTTATAACGGCAAAACTCGTTATAACGACAATTTCAATGGAATGAATTCTTAGCTGAAGGTTTAGCCCCGATTCCGAGCGGCTTGGGCTTCCCTTGGGTTGGAAATACCCAAATCAAATCTATACATGTAGTCATGAAAGATTCTTGTAATTTAATACTCCAAGAAACAAATGTTCTAGATATTTGTTAGAATCGCCTCATCGAGGCGATTCTAACAAATGTCTATAACATTTGTTTCTTGGAGTAATGATGTGGAAAAGACCTTTTATAACCTACCATAGTCCTAACTGGGAATCTTTATAACGGCATATTCATTATAACGGCACAATAATAGGGAACAAATACTGTCGTTATAACGCGGGTCCTCTGTAGCAATGCAATTATCGGAAAATTTAATGGAATCTACTGAGGTGAATGCAGTAATATATCAAAGACTTTTCTTACCTCCCATATTATATTGTCTGAATTGTCGATAACGAAACTAATGGACTGAAATGGACAGAATGTAAACATTTACAGATTTTTTTAAGAGCGCACCCCTGTAGCCCATTGGAGTTTATTTATAAAGAGACATTGCAGCAATTTGCTGTAAGGGAATGGCTGGGCCTAGGCACAACACTGATTCTTGAATATTTTTTCTTATTCTCTATTTAAACAGTCATGCATGTAATATGTTGTCGGCCCCCGCCCATCGGGGCTTGAAGAAATAGATGGACTGCATGATGCTTCCATGCAGAGCTGAAACCGGTAAACCAGGCAAAGCAGTGCGAGTCTGACCGTCCCTGCTTATAAACCCTATTGGTTTCATTGGGCGGCAGGGCTTGAGATGTCATTTCATCTCAAATGTCGGGTAAAAGTCCCACAAAATTGGAAGCAACTTCTCCAAAATGACCTTTACAGTGTTGACGGGGACGTTAAACCTCAAATCAAACAAATGTAATATGTTGTTGGGACTTATTTATATTATAATCATCACAGCTCGGATAATTGAGGTATTGTCATAGCTCTGGCGTTGTCTGCGTGATTGTCTTGCAAGAACTTGGACATTTTGTAATATCTCTGTCATTACTGAAAATATTTACTTGAAACTCGGACTAGTTGTTCATTATGAAAAGGGAAACTCATACCAAAACTCATACCAATAAGTGACAGCCCCCGCCCATAGGGGCTTGAAGAAATATATGGGCTGCAGGATGCTTCCACGCAGAGCTGAATCTGGCCAGCACACTAGTACTGGTAAACCGCTTAGAGGATCTAAGCCTGTCCAGGAACCGCGGTGCGAGGCGGACCGTCCATGCTATTAAACCCTATTGGTTTCATTGGGCGACAGGGCTTGAGAAGTCATTTCATCTCAATGTCGGGTAAAAGTCCCACAAAATTGGAAGCAACGTCTCCAAAATGACCTTCACCGTGTTTACGGGGACGTTAAACCTCAAATCAAACAAAACAAACAAACATACCAATAGGTGAGATAACCCTCAAAATATTTTTGGCACCATTATGCCCCTTTTTCGACTTGGAATTTTTGCAGCCGAGCATTGGCACCCGCATGCGGTGCTCTTGTTTTAACATGTACTCAAAACATACTTGTAAGACATATATGCTTCTTACAAAGATTAAGGAGAATCGGCCAATAATTATCATGGTTAGTTCTGCTGTCTGGAGGGACATTTTGTTGGTGCTCAGTTTACTATGATTTGGGGCTGATTTAAATGTATACCCACTAGTAAATATTAATTCTGAGGCATGTCATATCCTGTGCCTTGTTTCAAGGGCAGTAAGGTTTGAGTGTGGGACTTAGTTTTAACATCTCGATAGCATTTAGGTTTGCAGTGTTTGCTGTATCTGTTAATTCAGTTGAATGAAAGCAGCACATCTGGTTTCCTGAGAATGTGCTTGATCTTGTTGGTCCATCTGCTCCCATACATACATATGACAAAGCATATGATCATACCCAGATACTTCTTCCATTGTCAGACAAATCTCTTGCCAAAACAGGAGCAGCTTATTGTCTGTTTGTAAACAGAGAGAATGTGATGACTCAGCAGTATGTTGGTTTGAGTCTGCCATTCCAGGTAACAAGGATAGTTACATAGGAGATCATGGGATACTTTTTGGATCTATGATTTATCTTGTTACCATAACCCTTTTTGTACCAAATGGAATCTTCCTCCTTATATATATAGAGCAGGCATCCATTTCAAAATTTAGGGGTGTCAGGTTGTGTTTAAAATTTATTTGGAAAATGGCTAAACTTTTTGCAAACAGTGGAGGCCCTGATCAGACGCCGCATTCTGCGGCGTCTGATCTGGGCCTGCACTGCTTGCCAGGCTTCCTGTTATTGGGTTTCTGGTACTAAATGGGTTAAAAGTCCTAAAAATTTGGCCACCCTGTGAACTTGCTATATACTGTTTCTAAAATTTTAACCAATTCGTTCCATGATCCAGTAAGGAGTCCAAAAAGTGCAGACGGAATGGCAAACGGTGTAGACTTTTCAGGAGCAGTCTGATCTGGGTCTGCACTGTTTGCTTATTATCTGATCATAAACACATCACGCAGCCCATCTATTTCTCCCATCCACTGACCATTGTTGGTCAAGTTCACTGTACTATTTTCCCACTTATTTATAGGCATACACAGGACAAACTGACAGGCCATTTGGGGTTAAGAAATAGATTGGGCAGTGTGGTGCTTTGTCTGTGAATGAGTAGAGTAGAGTGAGTGAGTGAGTTCGAGTTTAACGTCCCACCAACATCTAAGATCATACGGAGACGGGACCTGGGTTTAAAGACACATCCGAAAGTCTGTGAATGAGTAGAGAGAATTGTCCTTAAATTATCCAAGTGATTCCTTACCTGGATCTATAATGGGAATAATTGCAAAAAGTGCTGGCCCAGATCATATGCCGAACAAGGCCTTCACTGTTTGCAAAAAGTTAGCTATTTTCTAAATTGTTTTCTATTAAAAAAAAAACTAAAAAAAAAAAAAAAACTCAGCCTGCCACCCTTAAATTTCGGAATGGACTCCTGCTATATATAATGCCGAAGATTCCACTTAGTACAAAATGGGGTAATATATTGGTATGATATATCTACAGGTTTATCATCTATAGAACATGCTTCACATTCTCACCTATTTATTCCTGATACTGTGAGTGCTACCTGTCTTTCTCATCTGCCAGTGGAAACCTGGACCACAGGAATGAATAAACAGTTTTCTTTGTTTGCTGTCTCTTGGAAATTTAACCCTTTCACCCCGACTTTATCAACCCTTTTCATACCAAATGGAATCTTCCTCCTTACATGTACATATAACAGGTGTCCATTTCAAAATTTAGGGGTGTCCGGTTGTGTTTTTCTTCAAAATTGATTTGGAAAATGGCTGAACTTTTTGCAAACAGTGGAGGCTCTGATCAGACGCCGCATTCTGTCCCAATACTTGGGATCATTATGGTATGGTAGACTGTTAGGCTCAGATGTTCTATGGGGTTAGCTGGAGTGTTGGCTCCATACTCCTTTATACAAGGGAGATAAGAAAGTGATTGAGCGTTCCCTCCCCTAAAGGTGTATTCATCCTCAATAACATTGATATTTTTGAGAATTTGTACTGTAGACGAGAGTAGTCAGAAATCCTCAAGTCTGATACTCTTGTGTTGTTTTATCTTCTCTCCTTATCATGTTAATATAAATACCTGATGTTTTTATTATCAAGCAATGATATATATCTCTGAAGTTATGAATTACATTCTGAAGATTCTTCATATCAGCTGAACTAGCACAGAATGCCAATCAAACTATGGACCATGAAAGGAGATGCTGGACTTCAGTGTCAAAACTTGATACGATTACCGTATTTTGCCGTGTATAACACGCACTCGCGTATAATACGCACCCGATTTTCAGTGTCTGATCGGCGGGAAAAAAATTAGTTCGTATATATAATACGCCTCAGTTTTACCCAGATGCCCCACAGGTAAAAGTTGGTTCCCTATTCCAGACTTAAACGAATTCGGTGTATGGCAATGTGACATTACAAGTGTAAATGTGTTCTGTAATGTTTTTCTTTGTGGGAATACAAGACAAATTATCGTAAGTTTTTCCCCAATCTCGTCGCCAAAAGACATAATTGAAGTGTGACAAGGGTCATTTCTAAGGGTACTGTTCTCTCTATCTTGTGAAAAAAAAATAATGACAAAATAGTTTTATTGGACAAAAAATAATTTCCAAGACCCAGAGTGTTAAAATAAGTCTTTGTTATGACACCCCCTTGGGGATTACAAAATGTGTGTATATTGGGCACAGTTTTCCACAGTTCTGAGTCGCTTGACACGTCCAATAATTAGCACCTTCTCAACTGCAGTATTCTTAATCCGTTTGTTGTGAAATTCACACCTCAGTGCAATAAACACCAATCACTGTTGATAGCATGTCATACTGCAACGCTTCATTTAATTATATACAGAAAGGCAAATGGAATATTTTTATACTGAAGTGACTCTTCTTATTTACAAGCAGTCATATTGTTTGGAATAATTTCCTACAATTCACAATGAGGACCGTCTGCTCAGAGCTGCCTGTGCAGTCGCGCAGTCTGATCAATTCCTTGTGCGCTGTAACGATAGCTAAGGGCCCAATGCTCCTTCGTGCAGTAAGAGAAATCTCAACAATTTACATGTGCGCCCTGCAAAGACCGTCTGCTCAGAGCAGCCTGCGCATTCGCGCAGTCTTATCAAAGTTCATTGTGCTCCTTCGTGCAGCAAGTGAAATCTCTACAAAATACATGTGCGCCCTGCAAAGACTGTCTGCTCCGAGCAGCCTGCGCATTTGCGCACCCTATCAAATTTCGTTGTGCTCCTTCGTGCAGCAAGAGAAATCTTTTCAATTAACATGTGTGCCCTGCACAGTCCGTCTGCTCAGAGCAGCGCAGCGCATTTGTGCAGTCTTATCAAACTTTGCTGAATGCTCTAAGGATTGCTCTTTTGTCCAGGAAGAGAAATCTTTATAATTTTCATGTGCGCCCAGCAATGACCATTCTCTCAGAGCAGCCTGCGCAGTCTTATCAGTGTTCAATGTGCAATCTGAGGAAAGCTAATAAAAATCTGGTCAGACTATGTGGGTGTATAGGCGGGTCTGATTCTTCGCGGGGACGCACGTGTTAAATTGCAGGAAATTAATGCCCTGGCTCAAATTAAAGTTACGCACAGTTGCTTCCCTTACTTAGCTGTCAATCAAATTTATATATAGATTCAGGTTTTTCTTTCATTCGTTATTACGTTAATAAAGTCAAATTTCTGAAGCAAAAATAAGTAATTACAGTTTCCAGGTAAGAAAATATATTCAGGGAATTGCTTGGTATCCAAAACTATCTGTTTATCGTTGAAGTCGGTCTAACAAGAATTTTTTGTAGTAAATTCGCGATTGTCATTAGATTTCGCGACCGCAAAACTTCGACAACGCTTGGAAAAATGTTGAAAGTTTTGTGTTCCGTTACATTACACGCACCCAGTTTTAATTTCATATTTCTGAGAGAAAAAAGTGCGTATTATACACGCCGAAATACGGTATGTTCTTGTGTATGCATGGCTGTGAAATTCTTCAAAATGTTTACCTATCCTCCAAAGATTTTACTTGTCATGGCAAGTGGATGGATGGAATCTTCTAGCCCTCGTAACAGTGGTACATGCTTGTATGCTTCCGATCAGTCATTCAGTGGCAGCCCCAGTTGCTCGATTTCATTTCATCTCAACTTCGGGTAAAAGTCCCACAAAATTGGAAGCAACATCTACAAAATGACCTATACAGTGTTGAGGGGGACATTAAACTTGAAACAAACAAACAAATCTACTGCCAACCTTCTGCTGAGATCGAAGTCTTCAATTTAGTCATACTTGGAGTTCTACAGCCCTCAAAACCACATCATGAGGAAAGGGGGCCCATAGGATTCGCAAATTTAAATGCTTGATAGAAGTCTGTGCAGTCAGCTTAACCCACTCAGTACCAGAAACCCCTAAAGGGGTACCTTGGCAAACAGTGCAGGCCCAGCTCAGATGCCGCAGAATGCGGCATCTGATCAGGGCCTCCAGTGTTTGCTTACAGTTCAGTCATTTTCCAAATAAATTTTGATGAAAACACAACCTGTCACCCCTAAATTTTGAAATGAACTCCTGCTATATATAAGGAGGAAGATTCCATTTGGTACAAAAAGGGTTAATAGGGCTTTAGCATTTGTTGTTCGCCTGTGTGATAAGCCATCTCAATTTATTCTTCTCTTTTTTATAGAAATCTTTTTGACTAAAATTAAAAAAAAAAAATCTTTAATACTAAGAATATTGAGGCAGGTGCATGGTTTAACTTTGTTTTCGTATGCTAATTTTGACAGAGATGGATAAAGTAAGCTGGGTAAAAAGGTTAGTGATAGATGGGTTGATTTTAAAAGGTCAGCATCCTTTGATATTAAATGCTGGATGACCACTACTATTGCCTACTTTTGTATCCTTAGTGACTAGTGAGGTGATCTTATGTACTAGGACTCATAAGTCTGCCCAATAAGTAACAATGAATTGACCTAACCTGACTCTAGTTGTGTTGACTGGCTGTAAAAGCCTCACAAGACAGACCTGGGGGGATGGGGCCGGGACAAATAGAAAAGCATGTCTTAAAATCTTAACCCTTGTCCTGCTAAACCTGGATATGTCTTATCTTTCAAACAATGAAGAAGCCATCTAATCAGGATCTTCATTGTTTGTCATTCAGTCTATGAATTTCTCGCAATAATTAGCATCAAGTAATCTGATTGGTTCATAATTGGTAGTGGGAATGGCATATATTCAGCAGGTCAAGGGTTAACATCATAATTTTTTTTTAACCCTTCTCTTGCTGAATATTCATTTTAGCCACACCCATCTCTGAATTTTAACCAATCAGATTATTTGATGTAATTTATTCCTAAAAATTCATAAACTGAATGTCAAACAGTGTAGATCCTGATCAGATGGCTTCTTCAGAAGCCATCTGATCTGGATCTACACTGTTTGCAAAGATATGGATTGTCGTGAACAGCAAGATAAGGGTTAATTTACATTTACATGCAGACAGAATGAAGTGCCACTAACAATACCTCAGCATGCACACATGTGCAGACTGATCCGAGTCTTTGCTGGGCACCATACTGATATCAAATGAGTCCTTGAAATGACCAAAGTCTGTGACCTACATGTACTTGTTTTGTTGTCTTTACCATGATGATCTTAAGTGTTGGGACATATAGACCTAAGCAAACAGCGCAGACCAAGATCAGGAGTGGTCTGATCAGGGTCTACACTGTTTTCCATTCCATCTGCATCTTTTGAACTCCTTGCTGGATCAGGAAACAAATTTGTTAAAACTGTTGGAGAATCATAGCAAGCCCTCTTAGGTGTCCAATTTTTAGGCTTTATGGTATTTTCATGTATATGTTTTAACCCGTTTTGTAAGGGAAAGCCAAAACAGGTCATCTGCAAACAGTGCAGGCCAAGATCAGACACCACAGACAAAGCAAAATCAGGGCCATCATTTTGCAGAAAGTTCAGCGATTTTTTAAACTTTCTAACAGAAAAGGCAACCTGAAATCCCTAAATTCTGAAATGGACTCCTGCTGTTTTTAACCCATTTTGTACCAGAAACCCCAAAACGGGTACCCTGGCAAACAGTGCAGGCCCAGATCAGACGGCTGATCAGGGCCTACACTGTTTGCAAAAAGTTCAGCCATGTTCTTAATCAATTTCAAAGAAAACACAACTTGACACCCCTAAATTTTGAAATGGACTCGTGCTATTTATAAAAAAGCAGATTCCATTTGATACAAAAATGGTTAAGGGAGAAGATTCCATTTGGTAGAAAATGGGTTAAATGCAACTTAAGTGCAGACAGAAAAGCAATACCATTGTCAGCTACTGTACTAGCATTGATTTTTTCTTGGCTGAAAAGTTGCAGTTTGTATACCAGCAATATAGAAACTGACCTCAAATGCAGCCGGTCACTGACTGCAGTTAGACAGGGTTCAGTGGTAGAGCTGGTACTTAACTTGTTGCAAGTGAAGTGCTTGCATATGAAGATAAATGGTTTGAAGTATGTTTGATCCTTTTATGTTTTGCTGTTTAATGTCCCAGGAAACAACTAGGGTTGTGTTGTAAAGGAAACAACTAGGGTTGTGTTGGTAAATTATTCGCATCAAGAGAAAATCTGTCTTTGAGCAATAACAGCAAAATACATGTATGGTTAATCGGTAGCCGGACATATTCCCCCCCGGACAAAAACAAAATCCCCCTTTTTGTAAAGGCGGACAAAATCCCCCCCCCCCCCCTTCTCTGAATTGTTCTAGTTAATTATCCTTCCACTACCCACAATCTATGTTTTTGAGCAGAAATATGAAAAATATTGGAATCTGTTATGGAATATGTCAATTTTCAATATATTTGAACAGGCGTTTTTCGTAATGGTAGAGGTTCTAAAATAGAAGTGAAGGCAATGATTAGGAATCAATGCAGATCAGAAATCTAAGATCAGGAATCTTAGTGTGCCTGGAACTGGGTTAGGTTAACTGATCATGCCAGACATATTCCTAATGGGTTGAGAGGTCCATAAAACCCCAAAGTTTGCCCTTTTACTTTGAGCTTACAAGCAACGTCTCCAAAATGACATATACAGTGTTGACGGGCAACAATTTCTCCATGAGCACCAATTATAGCTTTGATAGTACTGCACCAAATCTGATATGGAATCTGCAGTTTTCAAAAACCAGTAATTGTGCATGTGGAGGTGTGTGGGATACTGTCCACCTTTATAAACAGCAGGGGGGATTTTGTCTGGGGGGTGGGGGGGATTTTGTCCACCTGAACAAATTGGGGGGGGGGGGGGGTGGATTAAGTCCGCCTTTACAAAAAGGGGGGATTTTGTCCTGGAATCGCAAAATATTGCCTCATTTGTTTGCATTTCAATATACAGTAAAATTCCTATATTAAGACCACCTTTGTGACTGTTCAAAAGTGGTCTGAAAGGTGGTCCCTGACCAGAGGACATTGTAGGCAGAAAACACAAAGAACCTTCAAAATAAGCTTTTTATTGCAGAATTAGTCCTAATTTTTGGTCGTCTAAATAGCGAAATTTTACTGTATTTCTGAGGATTGTAAATTTCATGCTCAGCTGTGTTGAGTATGAAGAGTTTTACAACCTGGGATCCTAGGTCTTAGCTGCTAATAAGTTGAGTTCAGTGGGTATAATGCTGGAATATGTGGCAAGGTAACTTGGAATGAAATAAAAGACCAACAATTATGAACATAAAAGGCCATTGACAATACTCATTTCCCTTTTTCTATGGTTCACTTCGAAACTGTTTAATCGATTGAGAAATAATTCTGTAACCTCCTACTTATTTAGAATGAGACAGTTTTTCCCATAGAGTAACATAAAAGCCAGTATCGGGAATGGCTGGAGTTAATAAGTGTGAAATATGTCACCGATGTACACTTTTATTGTACCCAGATGACTTTGAAAAGCAATATATTTTATCCTTTAACCTCCTAAATATTCAATTAAGCCACACTCGTTTCTGACTTTGAACCAATCAGATTACTTGATGCAGCTTATTTCTACATATTCATAAACTGAATGTCAAACCGTGTAGATCCTGATCAGATGGCTTCTTCAGAAGCCATCTGATCTTGATCTACACTGTTTGCAAAGATAGGGCTTGTCGCCTACAGCAGGGTAAAGGTTATTGTACATTGCAATCTCTCTATAACACTAATGCAGAAACTGTGTTAACCTTTCTCTTGCTGAATATTCAGTTTAGCCACACCAATTTCTGACTTTGAACCAATCAGATTACTTGATGTAATTTATTTTATTCTTACAAATCCATAAACTTAATGTCAAACAGTGTTGATCCTGATCAGATGGCTTCTTCAGAAGCCACCATCTGATCTGGATCTACACCGTTTCAAAAGATAGGGGTTGTCGTGAACAGCAGGATAAGAGTTAAGAAACAACAGTGCCCTGCTGAATAAATTAATTTTTTCCACACCCAGTTCTGATATCAACCAATCAGATTACTTGATATAATGTATTCTTTATAATTAGGGCCCTTCACTGAAAGTGTGGGTGCCCTATAGTAATCACTCTGTCCGTCCGTCTATCTGTCCATCCACAAATTTTTTCCTACTCCTCTGATAGCGCTGCCGGGGCCCTAGTCAGTTTCACTGACAGCTCTAGTTTTGACACAAACTGAATGTCAAACAGTGGAGATCCTGATCAGATGGCTTCTTCAGAAGCCATCTGATCTGTATCTACACCGTTTGCAAAGGTAGGGGTTATGGGGGGATCAGGATTTAACTCGGTAAAGAAATGGAAGTTTAGATCATATGATCCATAATGAGTGGTTTAGATTTACAAAATAAGGAACAGGAGTATAATTCACATGACTTAATGTTGTAGTCTGTGCCATTATCCCATATAAGTTCAACTGCAGTTTGCATTGGTTTAATTAAAACTGATTTTTTTTAATCTGGCCCAGAAAACATGTACACTCCACATATTTCAGTTCTGTGGTGTATTCCTTGCTTCCAAAGGATAACCCTTTTATAGAACGTATTTAGCTTCACTACAGCTGGTGTGTGGGAATGTGTGGCGGCGGTAAAACATCTCCCTGCCCTACATCATGGTGTAGATTATATTTTCTTGTCCTTTGGGATCATTGATTCCCTTGTGGAATTTTGAAAATATCTGAGGGTCACTGATGAGGCCTAATTGGCCGAAACTAGCTAGTCTGGCCCAGAAAACATGTACACTCCACATATTTCAGTTCTGTGGTGTATTCCTTGCTTCCAAAGGATAATCCTTTTTATATTTCATGTGAATCATCTGGCCAGCAGATGTCAAGCCTTTCCTTTCAGAAGTAAAGAAAAGTATTACAAAAATGTCATCTTCAAACACTTGTGACTGGCACTTTAAATGGTTAATACATAAAATGACCAGGGCCATGTGTTATGCTTTATTCACCAATCCTTTCGGCCCCCTGGGGCTTTAAGAAGTAAATGGGCTGCATGATGCTTCCATGCAGAGCCAACCTCACACGAGTGCTGGTAAACCGCTTAGAGGATCTAAGCCTGCCCAGGCAAAGCGGTGCGACTCGGACCCACCATGCTTATAAACCCTATTGGTTTCACTGGGCGACAGGGCTTGAGATGTCATTTCATTTCGGTGTCGGGTAAATGTCCCACAAAATTGGAAGCAACGTCTCCAAAATGACGTATACAGTGTTGAAGAGGATGTTAAATCTCAAATCAAATTTTTCATGGCTAATTCAAACTCCGAGAACACCCATACAGATGTATTCATAGGGTTTTTGTCTGATTTTGTTTCGAAAAGGTGGGTTGTGTGTTCTCACTAGAATCGCCTCATTGAGGCGATTCTAATGAGTACACGTACCCAAAGGTTATAGATCAAGTCATTCCAATTATGCCTCATGTCTTGGTTTCAGTAATTCAAACTGGCCCTTAAACTCAAACAAATTTTCACGGTCAGAATTGAATATTCCTTTAAGAAAGAAAGGAAAGTGTTATGAAAATATCATCTGCAAACAGTTGGGTTTGGCACCTTAAATGGTTAATACATAAAATGACAAGGGCCATGTGTTATGTTTTATTCACCAATCCTTCAAAAAGATCATTGGGATATTATGCATACTGAGTGTACCTGGGATAGAGTATGTGCTGAAGCTCATTCACTAGATCAGCGTGATGAATATTGCAGCTGTGAAAATTCTTTTTATATGGTCTAGAAGAAAAAAAAAATCCTTTAATATGTTCAAACTGGGTGAGCGGGTACACCTGAAGGCTAGGCACAATAACAGTTTGTCATGTCATTGAACAGGTCCAGATAAGCATGGTAAGGGTTAGAAACATAGTGGGGCATGATCTGCATTGCCTGTCAACTTAAACTCAAGGTTTTTGAAGAGTAAGGAAAATTGAATAATTGCCCGTCAACTTCTTAAGGTTTCTAAGAAGTAAGGAAAAGTGCTTTATTAGCTCACCAGAGCCGAAGGCTCCGGGGGAGCTTTTAGGATAGGCAGTTGTCCGTCGTCGTCTGCGTCGTCGTCGTCGTCTGCGTCTGCGTCTGCGTCGTCAACACTTTCAAACGACATCTCCTCTGAAACCACTGGGTCGATTGGGCCCAAATTTTATCTGTAGCATGCTTGGGTTGGGGGATTAAAAGTTTGTGTTTTTTATGAAAATCGGCTTTTCAGTTTGGTTGCTATAGCAACTTAGAGCTCCCATAGACTTATAATGGGGAAAATTGAAAAATGGCATTAACTGCCAAGCCTTTGCAGATATTGGAACAAAACTTTCATAGAAATGTTCCTTAAGCAATCTAGTATCTACCATATGATTTTAGGCCTACTGCTCAATTTTAATGGTTGCCATGGAAACCAAAATGCAAAAAGTAGAAAAAAAATACTTAAAAAATCATCTCCTCAGAAACCGTATGCACTATGAGGCTGAAAGTTTATGGAAATATTCACCATATTTGCCTTTACAGGTTTTGTGTTTTTTATGAAATTCGGCTCTTTAGTTTGGTTGCTATGGCAACTTAGATTTTCCATAGACTTATAATGGGGAAAATTGAAAAATGGCATTAACTACAAAGCCTTTGCAGATATTTTGACAAAACTTTCATAGAAATGTTCCTTTAGTAAACTTCTCTCAGCCATATGCTTTTATGTCAACCTGGGGGTCCAGTAGGTTGTGCCGGGGCCATGCCCCGCCCCCAGTACTTCATAAAATGACCTATATCTCAGAAACCTTACAGATCCCCACCCCTAAACCATATATATTCTTGTTCCTATTGATAAGACGCATTCAGTGACACCAACCTGGAGGTCCTCCGGGATGTGCCGAGGCCATGCCCCACCCCCTCCACTTCATAAAAGGCCCAATATCTCGGAAACCATTCAGATCCCCACCCCTGAACCCTATATACTCTTGTTCCTTATGATAAGACGCATTCAGTGACATCAAACTGGGGGTCCCCCGGGATGCGCCGGGGCCATGTCCCGCCCCTCCATTTCATAAAAGGCCCAATATCTCGGAAACCTTACAGATCCCCACCCCTAAACCATATATATTCTTGCTCCTTATGATAAGACGCATTCATTGACCCCAAATTGGGGGTCTTTTGGGGTGCGCCGGAGCCATGCCCCACCCCTTCACTTCACAAAAAGCCATATATCTCAGAAACTGTTCAGATCCCCACCCCTAAACCATATATGTTCTTGTTCATTATGATGAGACACATTCAGTGACACCAACCTGGGGGTCCCCAGGAATGTGCTGGGGCCATGCCCCACCCCCTCCATTTCATAATATCACAATATCTGGGAAACCTTACAGATCCCCACCCCTAAACCATATATATTCTTGTTCCTTATGATAAGACACTTTCATTGACACCAACCTGGGGGTCTCCCTGGGCCTTGCCCCACCCCTGCACTTCACAAAAGGCCTTATATCTCAGAAACTGTTCAGAGCCCCACCCCTAAACCATATATATTCATCTTCCTTATGATAAGGCACATTCATTGACACCAGCTTGTGAGTCCCCGGGGCATGCCCGGGCCTTGCTCCACCGCTTGACTTCATTAAAAGCCACATATCTCAGAAATAGTTCAGATCCCCACCCCTAAACCATATATATTCTTGTTCCTTATGATAAGACTCATTCAGTCACACCAACTTGGGGGTCTCTTTGTGCTGAGGCAATGTGCCCCGCCCTTCCACTTCATAAAAGGCCATATATTTCAGAAACCATTCAAATCCCCACCCCATATTCATATATGTTCTTGTTCCTTATTATTAGCACACCTACTGTAGGGGTGTCCGCAGGGGCCAGTCCTCTCCTTTATCACTTCATGAAAGGATATCTTGGAAACCGTTCAGATTCCCACCCCTAAACCATATATATACTTGGTCCTTATGATGAGACACATTTAGGGACAACAATCTTGGGCTTTCCTGGGAACGACAGGGCATGCTCCAACCCCTCCACTTTTATCTCCAGCCATGCAGATCCCCACTGCTAAACCATATATATTCTTGTTCTTTGTGATAAGACACATTTAGTGATACCAACCAGGGCTCCATTGGGTCCATGCCCCACACCCTCTACTTCATAAAAGGCCTAATGTTTCATATACTGAGTCCACATTGATGCTCATTTAGATATGGGGGTTCATTTGGCAGATTAAAATGATATCATGTTAAAATACATGGCTGCAATTTGGCAGTGCCCACCTGAGCTCTGGTGAGCATAGTGGCCCATGGGCCTCTTGTTTTTAACCCTTAAGACACCCAGAAAAACATCTGAAAATGTCATCTGCTTATGTCGTCTGCTGATGAATCTTCTTGCAAACTTTTTAAAGAATATTTTTGCATACATGCAAACGGTGTGGGCCCAGATCAGACTGCTCCTAGAGGAGCAGTCTGATCTGGGTCCACACTGTTTGCAAAAAAATACTTTTTACGTAACCGGCAGACGACAAAATTGACAACAATTATCGCGATTGGTATTTTATGGGTTAAGACCTACTTTATGGGCACGCACAAGAATTGTCTCAACACAAGAACCCACAGCATACATGTAATTTGGAAGAAAATAAAACTGCGTATCCCAAAACAATCCTTGTTGAACTGGATATGTGACTCATTTAAACCATTCAGGTATATTACAGATGTTACATACTAAGTATTATACTTGTTGGGTGTGTTTTGTGCTGTTTTATACAAACATTTTCCTGTGGTCGGGCTTCAAGTGCACTTTTGCAAACAAAGAAGGTTCATTTTTAACTACTTTAGTAGTATATATGTGCCATTTTTACCGCAATATATGTATTTGGACATGAAGGTCTGAGCAAACAGTGTAGACCCAGATGAGATGCAGCATAATGCTGCATCTCATCAGGGTCTACACTGTTTGCCACTTATCCAGCTATTTTTAGATGCAGCCTCGGGTACGGTAAAGAGGTTAGGGTGCTCGAATATTTAGGGTAAATACGGTGTAATGATCATAGTGAAAAAAAAAGAAAAAGTTAGTGTGCAGAGATTATGAGTAATATGTTTTGACTGATCTGAAACATTTGATATAATTTTGGCAAGTTACTGAGAAAAAGGACTTTAAATGGAAAACATCCCCACCACCCCACTGCCCACCTGAAATGGACACTGGAAATCAGTGCAATCCTAGGAATCTGAATTGCAGGAATTTTGATCAGGGCCTTAACTGTTCACATTTTTTTTTTTAAATCGATGTTCCTCTTTCTCTCTTTCTGTAAGAGTATAAATGGGCCCCTTTCTTGAAGGGTCTTAAAATTGGCTTACAGTTAGTTATGAACTTTACTTAACCAATCTTATTCAGTGGGGAGGGGTACTTAACCAGTCATATTCATGAGGGAGTGGGGCATCTAAATACGGCATTTCATTGTGCTTTTTGACCTGTTTTGTTTACATACATGTATTTTTAAAGTCATAATTTTGGGGTGGGAGGATGTAAATAGGGCATTACATGCACTTTTTGAACTGTTTTGTTTAACAATAACATACTTCGACTTTGGCTATTAAAGTCATAATTTTGATTTCAAGTCATATGACCCATTTTTATACACATCAAAAGGCGTGTATTGTTACCAATAAGGGACAATAAAATCTGTCAGATGATATAATTTATGACCTTGTAAGTAAAAGCAACTGAAGTACTGTATTTACTCTGAACATTCTCCCATGAAATAGAGGATCTTACATGAGTGTTCAGTATTATTGACTTTATTTAACAAGTTGAGGAAAAGGGATAAACTGCGAGGCTTTGCCGAGCATTTTATCCTTTTTCTTCAACGAGTTTATTAAATTCAATAATACATGTCAGAGCACAAATGCAATATTCTATTTATCAGATGACATTTAAAACGCATTTCATTAAAGATTGTTTAACAAAAGTGTCAATATTCAGCCATTCCATCCTTAACAACGCGACGTTGTTAAGGACGTAAAACATGTAACGTTACAGGGACATATCTAACTAATTTGCATATTTAATCCACTAGTGGATTATCAAATTCATTCCGTAACGTTATTACATTCTCAGACGCGACGTCATGTGATAAATTGTATTAACCCATTTTTTTTTACCAAATGGAATCTTCCTCCTTATGTATAGCAGGAGTCCATTTCAAAATTTAGGGGTGCAGTCTGATCAGGGTCTACACAGTTTACCATTCCGTCTCCACTTTTTGGACTCCTTGCTTGAATGAGAATCAAATTAAAATTTTAGGAGCATTACAGCCAGTCCCCAAAGTGTCCGAATTCTTAGGATCTTTACGGTATATAGGGTTTGCGGTTTGAAGTTGGTTGGTTGGTGTTTATACACTTCAGATACTGCTTTTGCTTCACTGTTTGTTAATGTCCCATGTTTGGGATGCTAAGCAGATGTGGGCGTTAACCCTTACCCCGCTGAACACCAAAACCCCTACCTTTGAAAACAGTGTAGATCCAGATCAGATGGCTTCTGAAGAAGCCATCTGATCAGGATCTACACTGTTTGTCATGCAATTTGTGAACAGAATGAATACTTTGTACCAAGTTATTAGTTTGGTTGATAGTCAGAAATGGGTGGGGATAAATAAATATATTCAGCAGGATAATTAGGGTTAATAGGCTGTACAATGAAAAAAAAAGCTATGTTGCGCCTGTAGTAAACTTGGTCATTTGGGTGAAAGCTAGGGTTGTTGCAAATGTTGACAGATGGACAAATGGACGAACAGATGGATGGACAGAAAATCGGATGCTTATATCGCGCCATGCTAATAGCAGGTGTGGCAATACTGCAAGTTTCAGTAAAATCAGTCAAAAGTCCTTTAAGTTAGCCTACACTCATAGACAACTGACCCACTGGTACTGTCAGTACTTTCACTTTGGTTACTTTAGATTCTAAGCTGGATGAATAGGCTGCATTATGCTTTTTAACATGCAGCACAGACAGACCTGCTGTCCCTAAAGAACTCTGCCAGTAATGATGTCTCTGGAGAAGAAATAACTGGTTTCCGAAAGATCAATAAACTCGGGTTTAGCAAGTAAGCAGCTAGCACACGTAGATGTACAGTATGATGTAATTAAGGGGAATGGGAACACCTAGCACATTTTTTTGCCATTTTTTCAAAGGGAGACAACTTTCGGGGCTTCCTGTTTGCTTTTCCATAAGCTCTGTCCCTCAGAAAAAAGGTGTCAACTCTTAAAGGAAAGAATTTGCTCCTGAGGAGCAAATTCTTTTCTTTAAGAAAGAATTTGCTCCTGAGGAGCAAATTCTTTTCTTTAAGAGTTGACCCCAGTTGACATGGGAGACAAAAATATTTTTGCAGGAGTTGCCTCCCCTGAAAGTGTACTCATTCCCCTTTAGTCCTGAAACAAACTGGCTTTAGAATGTCCACAGAGCCCACACAACATACTGTAGATGTATCAAGATTGGGTGCAGCATATATACCCTCTTTACCTTGTATATTGGGTCAGACAGGCCTGAGCAAACAGTGTAGTCCCAGAGCATATTTAACATTGGGTAGTAAATAATACTTGTTCAAAGTTTAGAAAAAGTATGGTAAGGAGTTGAGGTGTCCGAATACTCCGGGTATAAGTATGGTATAGCAAGAAATACTGTATCCCCATCACACATTTTCTGAAATTCGTACTGTAAAGCAACAAATACTGTATTCCCCATAATTAAGACACTGTTTGTCTCTGGACCACCACTAATTTAGGATCTGCTAGATAATCCTGAAAAGGCCGTAAAGCTCGAGAAAAAGAAAACCTAGTATCAAAAAAAAAAAAGCTTAAGAGTTTGAACATTGTCTCTTTACACTCTGTTGTTGTGGGCACATGGTTGCCCCTGGTCACAAGTGAAATGCAAAGTTCTGCAACTCTGCAATGGAAGGTCAGATGCAGTTTTTCCTGACCTATGTTTAACCAGTCAACATTCTTTTGAAAAAAAAAATAAAATAAAAAAAGCAGATCATTGACACAAAATGTCAAGTAAATAATAATAAAAAAATAATCAACGTGTCATCTGCTTCACAATTTTGCTGGGTGCTTTAAGGGTTAGTCATAGTTGGTCAGATCTAATGACACAGAGCTAACGAATAGTTATTGCTTAATATGGCAAATATATTAATATTTTTGCAAAAAAAAAAAAAGAATGTGAGTAACTTGCATATGCAAAAGCTACTCACATTTTTTCAGCAAAAATACCAAAGTACATGCATTAGATATTGTTTAACAATGGGACCACTGATGAGCTCAGTAAGTTAACAATGTTTTTTTTTTGATTTGAGGTTTAATATCCCTGTCAACACTATATAGCTCATATAGGGTCAAGGTTAATGATGTCTTGAACAACTGGGCCAAGTTATGACTTTTGTGGGATTGTTAAACATTAAACCATAATTGTGCAATACAGGAAGCCTGGGATTGAAACTCGCACACACAAAAAATAATCCTTTATTAGACAAAGGCGTATTTATGATGAATAGTGTTGATTTCATTCCCAAAATACATGCATGTATTGTCTGTCTCAAAATTGAATGGTGACTGTTGAACTCTTTGCCCCTGCCCATCGGGGCTTGGAGAAATGGATTGGGCTGCATGATGCTTCCACGCAGAGCTGAAACCTCACCACACACGAGTACTGGTAAACCGCTTAGAAGGTCTAAGCCTGCCCAGGCAAAGTGGTGCGAGTCCATGCATAGACCATATTGGCTTCATTGGGTGGCAGGGATTGAGATGTCATTACATCTCAAGGTAAGGTAAAAGTCCCACAAAATTGGAAGCATTAAATGACCTAGATAGTGTTGACGGGGATGTTAAACCTCAAATCAAACAAACAAAGACTGTTGAACTCTTGAGAAAAAACGATTTTAACCCTTTCATCCCTGAATGAACCCTTCTTTTGAATTTTGGCATGTCCATTCTTATGAATCAGAAGTTTAGTCAGAAATGTTAACAGAATGGCAAACACTGTAGATCTTGCTAAGACACCTCATTTAGAGTTGTTCTTATCTGGACTTATGCTGTTTGCATAGGTATGTTGTACCTATATCAGTCTACAGGGTGAAAAGGTTAACCCATAAAATGCCAATCACGACAGTTGTCATCTGCTTTGCCGTCTGCAGGTTACCTAGAAAGTAATTTTTTTGCTAACGGTGTGGACCCAGATCAGACTGCTCCTATAGGAGCAGTCTGATCTGGGCCCACACTGTTTGCCTGCTTGCAAAAATATTTTTAAAAAGTTTCAAAAAATTTAGCAGACACCATAAGCAGACAACATTTTGAGATGCAGTTTTTCTCTGCGTCTTAAGGGTTAACCCATATTTGACGGATTCATGTGGCGTGTGACTGGTCCATTTAGTCATTTACAGTTTAAGGGGTGTTTGGTTTATTTATTGCAAGTTGCACAAAAATACATTCATTTCAAGCAAACATGTAGACCCTGATCAGATGCCCAGATCTGGATCTACACTGTTCTTGCCGGTATCATTTTTGAGAGGATGAAGGGAAATGCCTGTATGTGGTTTTCACTCTTCTTTGTTCAAGTTTGTGTTGTGGGGTTTCTTTGTTTGATAGGCGGATATGGTAGTCAAGGTGACAGTTTGTTGCTATATTTATCCCCGAGCAGTGGTGTATCCCTGCTTTATTACACCTGTTATAGGTCAACTGTCACAGATGAATCAGAGGACCTGGGTTATTTATAGCTACAGTCAGGTAAACAAAGGTATTGGTTATACATATCTTGACTGTGTGAAAATATGTTGAAGTTCTTTTGTTACTGAAGTAAGATCAATATCTCGGCTGTACTAGACAGCAAAGAGCATAATTTTGGGATAATTTTTGGGTTGATTGTTTATCAGTCGACCCAAAGTTATAAAGCGCAGTAGCTTTTCATTGCTGATCACTGCCTTGTCTGAAATCCAGCTTTTGGTTGTCAAAGCAATAATACTTTGCTTTTACTGGGTCAAATTCAATAGACCCAAAAAGCCAAATTTCTGTCCAGGGAAATTATGAACTGATCATTTTGTCTCAACCAAATGTTGACAGGGTCTTTCAACTCTGCTATTTAAAAAAATCCTAATAATTCGGACAGCTTTATGACTTGTTGTAATTCTCCTAAAAATTTTAATTTGTTTCACACACAAGCAAGGGTTTCAAAAAGTGCAGATGGAATGGCAAACAGTGGAGACCCAGATCAGACTGCTCCTTCAGGAGCAGTCTGATCTGGGTCTCCACTGTTAGGTGTGTCAGTCCCATTACTAAGGCTCATTACGGTATCTTCCTGCTGGTATCATCAAAACCTGCTGTTTACAGGTAGTTTATGCTTAATTTAACTAACTTATTGTTTATCTGGAATAAGCACCTGTTCCAAGCAGGTGTTAAATCATATCATGCTGTTCACGACAACCCCTGTCTTTAGAAACAATGTAGATCCTGATCAGATGCCATCTGATCAGGATCTACACTGTTTGACATTCAGTTTATGAATTTGTAGGAATAAATTACATCAAGTAATCTGATTGGTTCAAAGTCAGAGATGGGTGTCACCGTGGCTAAAATGAATATTCAGCAAGATAAGGGTTAAAAACTACATATTTTGTTGGTAACTGCACATTCATTTTTTTGCAGAGGATAGGCGGCTTACAATTTTGTAGTGTTGACGGGGACATTAAACCTCAAATCAAACAAAAAAAAATCCATTTTGTGTTAGATCCCTTTCTGGATTGCAGTTGTCCGACTTTTGGTTCTATAGGATTAATTTTTGAGACAGAGCTGTGTAGATCCAGATCAGACTGCTGCTCTGATAGCCCAACACTGCCACTCAGCAGCAATGAACAGCCCAAACTCATAATCTTTAGCTCTCACTGCTGTGGTTCAAGCATGATTGTAGCAACAGGTCAGGTGGCTACAGTTGTTTTTTTTTCATCAGCTCTATATAAGTGAAATGATCTTGAGAGGGCAGTGAAACAAAACCAAACCAAACCTAGTTATAACAGCTGCTGGTTTAGAATCAGTTTACAAAGAAACCAAAAATAATATCTTGGCCATCAATTTTTATGCTGACCCCTTATGTATAAGTCTGCCTATGAAAAGTTTGGTTAATTTAACCCTTGTCCTGCTGAATATTCCTATATGCCACACCCACTACCGAATATCAACTAATCAGATTACTTGATGCAAATTATTGCAACAAATTCACAATCTGAATGGCAAACAATGTAGATCCTGATCAGATGGCTTCGTGAGAGGCCATCTGATCTGGATCTACATTGTTTCAAAGATAACATATCCAGGATTAGCAGGACAAGGGTTAAACTCCCAACAAAGTTTATTTCATGTACCACAGTTACTTCTAGTGTGTGTTCCTTAACTCCCTACTCAGTTATGTGTTGACGCAGTTGATGCAGAGCGATCTTCATAAAATCATCGTATCACCCCAGCCATTAACATCAGACCATGTCAAAGTCTTTCTTTATCAGATACTCAGAGGTAAGTCTTGTCTACATTTATTCTTGTAACCCTCAGGACCCAGTTTTTCAAACCATGATTCGCTTAATGGTCAAATTAATGAGCCAGTTAATGGTCAAATTGTTAACTGTTCTAGCAAGTTCAATACATCTAAAATGTTGGTATTTTTGCTGACAGCTTGCTTACATTTTTTCTGCAAAAATATTAGCATATTTGCCATAATAAATGATCAAAGCTTTAACGACACATTAATTAATGTCATTAGTTTTGAACAACTGGCCCCAGGGCTCTAGGTAATGTGTAGCAGACTAATCAGTTTGTGGGAGAAAATCAGGCTCATTGTACATTTCATGTGAACTGTATGCCAGATACATTTGAACTTTGCAATAAACTTGCAGATTTATGTAGTAGATTGGGAAAAGTTCCCTGAACAGTCATAGAAAACCCAGCTCAGACTATTTAAAAGGGAGAATCAAAGGGCATTCACCATCGATCTAGATGGCTGAAAAACTCCAAAAAAGCTTCACAAATATAATTCAGGGCCACCGCCCATCGGGGCTGAAGAAATATAAGGTCTGCATGATGCTTCCACGCAGAGCTGAAACCGACCGCACACAAGTACTGGTAAATCGCTTAGAGGATCAAAGCATGCCTGGGCAAAGCAGTGCAAGTTGGACCGTCCATGCTTATAAACCCTGTTGTTTTTTGGGGGGTGACAGGGCTTAAGACGTCGTTTTATCTCAATGTCGGGTAATATTGGAAGCAATGTCTCCAAAATGACCTATAGTGTTCATGGGTACGTTAAACCTCAAATCACACAAACAAAAAACAGATACAATTATTGACCATTCAGATGAAGTTTATTGAAGTGGCGTACTTTCTGTAAAGCTTTGTGTTACTTGACAGTGTGGGTCATATATGGAAACAGTGTTTTTATGCCTATGCCGTTCAAAGGTTGGTGGGAAAGGCATATATAGTGTCAATCATACCCATCCATATACGCGCATTTCTGCATCCGAGATGGCATTAGCAGATTGCGTTTAAGTTTCCTTAATGCTCTGCATTCTGGGTATTTTCAGCCCAGGCAAAGCAGTGTGAGTCTCCATGCTAATAAACCCTATTGGTTTCATTGGGTGACAGGGCTTGAGATGACATCTCATCAGGGTCTACACTATTTGCCCAGTCATCTACAGTAATATTCCGCTATTAAGCCCACCTAAAATAGAGACTAATTGTGCTATAAAAAGCTTATTTAGTAGGTTGCAGTTATTCTTTCTTTGTGTTTTCTGCATGCGGTGTCCTCTTGTCAAAGACCACCTTTGGGACTGTTAAAAGTGGTCTTTAAGACCACTTTTGAACAGTCCCAAAGGTGGTCTTAATATAGGAATTTTACTGTATATACCGTATTTTTTGACACGACGTCAGGTAGTAAATTGTACCTGTTCTAATTTAGAACAAGTATTGTAAGGAGTTGAGGTGTCCAAATACTTAGGGTAATTATGATATGCTATTTTCAGGAATAAAATATTTACATTCTGCAAGAGTATTACATCGAGACATTAAACCAGGGAATTTACTAGTCAATAGCAACTGTGTATTAAAGGTGAGTGATACTGAAACTGGAGAATTTACTAGTCAAAATGAATTGTGTATTCAAACCAGGGAATTTACTAATCAATTACAGTTGAGTGATATTCAAACTAGAAGGTTTTCTAGTCAGTATAAATTGTGTATTATAACCCAGAATAGTCAATAGCCACTGTTTTTTAACCCATGTAGTACCAGAAACCCCAAGACGGGTACCCTGATCAGGGCCTCCACTGTTTGCTAAAAGTTTAGCCATTTTCCTAATCAGTTTTGAAGAAAACACAACCTGACCCTAAATTTTGAAATAGATTCCTGCTATATATAAGGAGGAAGATTCCATTTGGTACCAAAAGGGGTAAAGGTGAATGATACTGAAACAGAAAATTTACTAGTCAAGTATTCACACCTGGGAAGTTAAGTCAATAGCAACTGTGTTTTAAAGGTGTGATAATCAAACCCGAGAATTTACTAGTCTGTTAAAAAGAGTTATGCTTAAGCCAGAGAATTTACTAGCCAACAGGACCGGGAAATTCTCCGTGAGCATCTGCAATATAGGTGACTGATACTTGAGATACTTGAGAAGAAAATAATTTGGTAATCAAAAACTGAAACTGTAACATGAAAACAACATGATACATGGTTTGATATTCAATTTTCAACTGGTAGATTGATCATGAAATCTTTTAAGGCCATTCTCTCCCTTCATGTAATTCAAGAAGGGTAGTTGACAGTTTCTGGCGAAAGAATGTGCGCTGTACTGGTCAACCACTTAGGCATAACTTTACCCAGGAAAACTGTGTTTAGGTAAACCGACTGGCTTGATATACATGTAGCCTTAATAAGTGTTGAATGGGTTGTTAAACTCCAAACAAGAGCCCCCGTCCATCAGGGCTTTGAGAAATAGATTGGGCTGCATGGTGTTTCCACACACAGCTGAAACAGTCCACACTAGAGTACTGATAAGGCAGTGTTGCGAGTCGGACCGCCCCTGCATAGACACCCTATTGGTTTGTTTGGTTGGTACGGCTTGATATGTCGTTTCATCTCAATGTCAGATAAAAGTCCCACAAAGTTACCTAAATAGTGTTGACAGGGATGTTAAGCCACAATTCAAACAAACATATAACTCCAAACAAAACTTTTGTCAAGAGTTCAGAGTGACTTGTTTACTGAAAAGTATGCACCCAAGATAAGAAGTGGTATCCACATATTATTTTTCTTATTGCTGCACAAAAGCATATGCTGTGGGTACTCAATAGAAGTGCCCTGCCCAAATAAATACCCACAACATAGGTCTATATGGAGAAATAAGGAAAATTTTCCTTCAGTTAACACCAAATACCAACCTTACGCATTGCTATATAAATAAAATGACATTTTTTTTTAGATCTGTGACTTTGGCCTAGCACGGATAGAAGAACCTGACGAATCCATCCACATGACACAAGAGGTCGTGACCCAGTACTACCGCGCACCAGAAATCCTCATGGGGGCCAAACACTACAACTCAGGCATTGATATATGGTCAGTAGGCTGTATCTTTGCCGAACTTCTCGGCCGTAGAATACTCTTTCAAGCTCAAAGTCCTATTCAACAAGTAAGTGAATTCAGTATGTTTATACAGTATGTTGGTATTTACTAGAGTATTCATTTGCCGTATGATATAAAATAACATTCTGTGCACATTTGTTCAAAGCCTCATTATTTTAACGATCATGACAACGACTACCTTTGCAAACAGCAGGGATGAGAAAGTTCAGGATTAATCCTGATTTCAGGATTGAGAGCTTTGGCATGATGCATATAAATTGTCATTTATTATTGTCGATTTGAAGTTTTAACATGTCTAAATTAAATGGGGAGCTACAACTAAGCATGAAACCACTAACCTTCATTGATATTGGAAGGGTAAACCCATTTATTTTTTATTTCAAGATAACATTAGGGTCAGTTTAGGATTCAAATAGCAGATTTTCAGGATTGAGATTTTTGGACTGTTCTCACCACTTAAACTGTGTTACTGTATAGATCCAGATCAGATGGCCTCTGGAAGGAACTATGCCCAACACTACTAGCTGGGATCCAAACCAGAATCTGTAGTAGCTAAACAAGTTATTGTGAAAAATTGTAGCAAAAATGTATAGTTTATGTTGGAAAATGAACATTTGAAATCAAAAATGTATACAGTAGAACTTCGATGGCTCGAACACCGATGGCTCATTTACCATGGATGTGTCGAACGCATTCTTGAGCCCCTAGCAAAATCCTCTATAAAGAAATAGTGGGGGATAATTAAGGAGATTTGAGTCTTTTATCTTGCAAATGTATGCTGTGTGTACTCATTAGAATCGCCTCGATGAGGCGATTCTAATGAGTACACACAGCATACATTTTCATTATAGAACACCGAAAAGATGTCTAAAAGTATCTCGTTATGCCTCCTCACAGTAACCTCAGTGGCTCGAACTACCCCTGTCTTGAACAGATTTTCGAGGTCCCAAAGGTGTTTGAGCCATTGAAGTTCGACTGTAGATTATTTAGAAAAATGACCTTTAGTGGTCATTTTTCTATGAAATACATGCATGTTTATTTGCCCCCATCATTTTTGGATCTCTTTGTTGCATTTGATAGCCAGAATTGTGCACATAAAGAACTTGCACATAAAGAACTTCATGTAGCCTATCTTTGTTTTCCCCATTGAAGAGGGGAGGTAATACATTAATTTTTTTCAGTCTGAATGTTGAGAATGAATTTTGTCCCTTTCTTTTTCAGTTGGATCTCATAATCGATCTCCTTGGCACACCAACTTTAGACGAGATGCGATCAGCATGCGACGGTGCCAAAGCTCACATTCTACGTGGCCCTCATCGAGCGCCATCATTAGCAGCACTTTACACCCTCTCAAATCAGGCCACACACGAAGCTGTCCATTTACTCTGTAGAATGCTAGTCTTTGACCCGGTAGGTGATAAAAAATTTTCAGTTGTGTCATCTGTAAAGGGTTCATAGCCTTTGCAGTTTTGCAGCCCCGCCTCCCCCCACCCCCCAACTACCGTAAAAGTCCTAAAAATTGGGACACCCTTGAGGACTTGCTGTAACTCTCCTAAAATTTGTATTTTTTCATGATGCAGCAGAGTCCAGAAGGTGCAGACAGAATGGCAAACAGTGTAGACCCTGATCTGGGTCTACACTGTTTGCTTCGGCCTATCTGTCCCAATACTTAGGATCATTATGGTATGTCTGCATGTTCTCTCTGATATTCAGGAGGACTGTTCAACAGTGATCCCGCAAATATGCATGTGGCCAAAATTGGAGCCGAGAGTTCTCACTCGTGTTTGATACTTCTTTTATTGCTTCTTGAAGTTACAGTCGACATATACATTGTCAGTACTTGAAATGGGCCTCAGTAACAAGTTTTGTTTGTTTGTTTTTGTTTGTTTGATTTGAAGTTTAATGTCCCCGTCAACACTGTAAGGGTCATTTTGGAGGCGTTGCTTCCAGTTATGTGGGACTTTTACCCGACATTGAGATGAAATGACATCTTAATGAAACCAATAGGGTTTATAAGCATGGATGGGCTGACACCCATCGCATTGCCTGGGCAGGCTTAGATCCTCTAAGCCGTTTACCAGTACATTGTAACCAGGAACCCACACTATATGTGTTTATGAAGATACTGTTCATCCATTTTTATGTCGCACCTGCTTGAAGCATGGCACCCTATAGGGGTCTGTATGTCGTTTGTCTGTTCGTCTATTCATTTGTCAAGTCATTAACATTTGCGAAAACCATAATGTTAACCCAAATGTTCAAATTCATACAGGCATAACATAGCCTTCGACGGGAACAACTTTCAAGGACCCGTTTGCTTAAAAATTGTATAATTTTAGTCTGAAGGAAGGGGTCTGCTCTTAAAAGGAAAGAATTTGATCCTATAGATCAAATTCTTTCCTTTAAGAGTAGACCCCTGTGGATATGAGAGACGAAGATGTATACATTCTTTTTCACATTTTTACAGGATAAACGAATCACCGCGGCAGATGCATTAGCACACCCTTATTTAGACGAAGGCAGGTTACGGTTCCACTCATGTATGTGTAAATGCTGTCACAACTCGGGTGGTGTGAGACATTATACCAGTGATTTTGAACCAGTCAGCCGGGAACCATTCAGTTACGGTTTTGAGGATGACCTCACCTCAGTATTTAAGGTCAAAGGTTAGTAGAAGAGTTTTGTTTTGTTTTTATACGAGCCAAAACACGACAAAACCTACAATAATAAGACATGTGCAATCAGTGAACACAGATAAACCTCTGAAAATAGTCTGTCTTGTCAGTCTTCGCTTCTTTCTTGAATACGGCCCCCGAGAAATAGATGGGCTGCGTGAGGCTTCTATGCAGAGCTGAAATGACCGCACACGAGTACTGGTAAACAGCTTAGAAGATCAAAGCCTTCCCAGGCAAAGCGGTGCGAGCTGGACTGTCCATGCTTATAAACTCTATTGGTTTCATTTGGCAGCAGTGCTTGAGATGTCATTTCATCTCCATGTTGGGTAAAAGTCCCACAAAATTGGAAGCAATGTCTCCAAAATGACCTGTACAGTGTTGACGGGGATGTTAAACCTCAAATCAAACACAACAAAAACAGAAGAAGACACATGCGAATAGCAAAGACTGCATATGTGCACGTTGGTCTGAGTCTGTTGGTCCCATGGTCATTGCCTATCAGTCACAGAGATACATTCTGAAGGTAAGCCACATTTTGCAGAATAAGAATGGTTTGCTGGTAAATTTGAGGTGATTCTAACAAGTACCCACAACATACATTTTTTTGGAGATGGAAAAATTATCCCAAAATATATCCCTGTTTGTTCTTACCTGAAGCTAATATTGATTGAATTACATATAATATATGTGATCTTGTTTATTTACAGAGAAACTACACAAGTTTATACTAGAACAACAGAAGGGAAACCGAGTGCCATTATGCCTTAACCCAAACTCCATATCATTCAAAAACTTTGCAAGGTAATTAGCTTTTGAATCACCTATCTCCAAATAAAGCTCAGCTAGATATTAGTCCTTTTTGTACGAAACGGAATCTTCTACCTTATATACGAGGACTGTTCAAATATGAATGCAAGTAGAACGTTTTCTCATGCACTCATGCGAAAATCACCTGGAAATAAATATCACAGCGTAGAAAAACATTTTACCTATACATTGATACCAAACCTGTTAAATTCGTTCAATAAACACTGTCTACTCTTGTATACTAATACAAAACATGGTTGGAAGAGGGTCAGAGTACGCCGTTGAAATACGGTCCTATATTAAGAATCGTTGTATTCTTGGTATACGTTGCAAAGAAATTTTTGATGAAATATGTTCGGTTTATGGGCATAATGAAATGTCTTTTCCGACAGTTTTTCGTTGGTGTAAGAAATTCAGCTGTGGGCTAGGGTCAACAGAAGATGCACCACATGATCGTCGGCCGAAAAAGAGCAACATCTGCCAAGATGGTTGCTAGAGTGAAAGAAATAGTTGCTACCGATGCACGATACACCACTAGGCAAATAGTATGGTTGGCATCTCATTAGGAGCAGCTCATACAATTCTGAAACAGGATTTGAAAATGAGAAAGATCTGTGCTAGATGGATTCCCCATCTGTTGACAGATGAGCAGAAAAAGACACGCGTTCAGTTGCTTAAAAAGTTTCCAAATTACAATGCACGGTCTTTCGCTAATGTCGTCACAGGTGACAAGATATGGGTTCACTTTTTTGAGCCAAAACGAAAGATTCAGAACAAAACATAGGCAACAAAGTATTGCAAAAGACCATGCATTGCAAAGCAGACCATGAGCGTCATGAAGGTAATTTTTTTGCCATATTCTTTTCAAATCAGGGCCCTGCTATTCAGGTTGCTGTGCCTAAAGGCAAATCTGTAAATGCAAAGTTTTACAAGAATGAAGTTCTTCGAAAATTGAAGAAAAATTTCAAAGAACGAAGACCCGCAACTGGTTTGGCTAATGTCAGATTGCTACATGACAATGCGTCATCGCACAAGGCGTTCATTGTGCAAGACTATCTGAAGCAGGAAAAGGTTGTTGAACTCCCTAACCCCCCCCCCCCCCCCCGTATTCCCCTGACCTTGCCCCGTGTGACTTTTTTGTTCCCGCGGCTGAAAAAATACCTTTCTGGTCGAAAATTTGTACAGCACAAACACCTCTGTTCTGCAATATTACAGTGCCTTCATAGTATACCTCGAAAAGACTACCAAAATGCATTCAATGATTGGATCAGAAGACTGAAAGTTTGTATATCTGTTAGAGGGGACAAAATAAATTTTTCATCGAAATCTATCACAGAATCTTTTTTATGTGCTTAGTTGCATTCATATTTGAACAGTCCTCGTACAGCAAAAGTCCATTTCAAAATTTAGGGGTGTCCGGTCGTTTTCTTAGAAATTGATTTGTAAAACGGCTGAACTTTTTGCAAACAGTGTAGGCCCTGATTAGACGCCACATTATGCGGCGTCTGATCTGGGCCTGCACTGTTTGCCAATTACCCTTTTAGGGTTTCTGGTTCAAAGTGGGTTAATTGGATCCGACAGAGGATTTGAAGGATTGTGGGTTTCAGTCCATCTGGGCCCTGCAACATCCTTTTCCAGAGATTGATCAGAAATATTTGTCATTCTCTTCTGCTGCTTCAAGGTATTCCCCACCCATCGGGGCTTGAAAAAATAGATGGGCTGCATGATGCTGTCACCTGCATGTATAAACCTGCTGAGGATAAACTGACTGGCTAGACATCACCAAAATAGTGTTGGCTGGGTTGTGAAACAAAACCAACCACTTCTACAGAATCAAGAAGTGCAGTTTTCAGTTCTGTCAAATGAATGGGCACTGTACTCTTTAAATATTTTTGGTATTTATTGAAAAAAAAAAAATAAATTTTTGTTTTATTTTAATCTATGATTTTGGAAAAAAAAATAATGTGGGCTGCTACTGTGAAAATAACAAGGTCATCTAATTTATCACGGTGAAAAATTGTGTTTGTTTCAGATATGCTTTATTTTCACTGCTAAGTATAAAATAAATGGCAATTCTTGACACAGTGGCTGGGTTAGCAGACTGATCTGTGTTTGTGCAGGTCGCATATATTTTCAATTTTTGTCGTGCGTGGGCTCCAATTTACAGGGACCTGTTGTTCAAAGCTTGGTTAGCTTAACGAGCTCATTACTGGGCAAAATGTTAACTGTCCTGGTATAAAGCAGAATACCTGGTACAGTGGTATTTTTGCCGAAAAATGCGAGCAGCTTTTGCATTTGCAAAAGCTGCTCACATTTTTCAGCAATAATAGCAGCATATTTGCCATTTAAATTATCAGTTTTAATGTTACGTTAGGTAACAATGTTGTCAGTTTTTAACAAGTGATCCCAAATGTTTTGTTCTCTTTCTAGCTCTCAGGTCGCCCAGCCATCCGAATTACCACCCTCACCTCATGTATGGGAATAGACCAAAGTAACAAAACTAGCGGACCAAAGATATACATTTCCAGTGTGTAAGATTGGAAGAATTGTCTCGAACAACGACTGCTAAGGAGCGATATAAAAGAAATTAGTGGTTTACGTGCAAATTTGAGTATATTTGTATTAACTGAAATCAGACAGCATTACCGTGTAAAAGAGAAGTGAATCACTGCAAGGCAGTCCGAAATTTACTGCTTAAATGGGCATTTTCTTGCCATATGCAATCAAAAGTGGAGAGCCGAGAATGGAGCCGGATGGGTTTCGTAACTTTGCCAAGAAGTGTACAAGAGAACGTGAAGAAGGGGGGGAAGGAAACCAGTTTATGGAACTGCAAGACTTATTTTTCGTTCTTTAAAAAATTGTGATAAATTAGCTGTGTCATGAGAAATGGCTTGAAATGTTGTGTGCAGATAATTATGTGAGGAAATTAACCCTTATCTTGCTGAATATTCATTTAAGCCACATCCATTTCTGTCTATCAACCAATCAAATTACTTGATGTAATTTATTGCTACAAATTCATAAACTGAATGCCAGACAGTGTAGATCCTGATCAGATGGCTTCTTCAGAAGCCATCTGATCTGGATCTACACTGTTTGCAAAGATAGGGGTTGTCGTGAACAGCAAGATAAGACTTAATTTAATTAAGAAGATTGGAAACATGGATAAAGATGCTGTTGTACGTAGAAGTGTATTTGTTTTTTACAGTCAGGTGCCAAATTAATGTCCTCGAAAGCAAACCTCCCATAGACCTTAATGTATTTTGACATTTGCAAGAAAACTAATTATATTACTTCTGCTCATCCGATTTTGGCAAAACTGGCATAGGTAGAAACGTAAATGATTAATGCAATCAAGATAATTTTATTTTGTTGTATTTGTAGCATTGGAACAGCAACGACTTAAACCTGATTAACAAATTTTTGTCCTCATTTGTGGTGACATCACTGACGTCAATGGAAAATGAATTTATCACAAACTGCATTAATTTTAAACTGCTGTTTTTTGATAAAGAATAATCACAATAAAAAGAACAAAGATTTGTTTATGTCCTAGTTAATTTAGTTTTTCAATCAAACCAGTTTCACTAACATCAGGTGAGCAAAAATATTAGCATTAATTTTCTTGGAAACATCAAATTACATTGAAGTCTATGGAATATTTGCTTTCGAGGACATTAATTTGGCATACAAGTGTAGAATCAACAAAACGTTACCAAAAACATGTCATTAGAAACGATCTCATCTAGGCAATTGTTGGGGAGATATCTACAGCATGTTTTGATGGCAGACAAATCTGTTTTTCTAACTCGACTTTAAATAGCTTTAACTCGGACTAAAAATACGATTTTCAGACCAGCTTTGAGTTGATTCTGCACATGACATGGGCAAGGATTTCCAATGGGATAGTTTAGTGGAGGCCTTTAAGTGGGGAAAATTACAGTTTCGACTAGGTGACCTGGATAACCAGGGCCCATTTATTCGAAACTAACAATGCGGTTTGTTAACATTCATGTACTGTTAAAACTCTGATCATTTAATATTGCAAATATGCCAATATTTTTGCTGAAAAAATGTGAGTAGCTTTTGCAAATGCAAAAGCTACTCACATTTTTCCAGCAAAAATACCTGAGTATAACATATTTGTACTTGCTAGAACAATTAACAGTTTGGCCACTAACAGGCTCGTTAGGCTAGTTGTGTTTTGAACAACTAGGCCTAGTTGTTCAAAGCATCGTTAACTTAATGAGCTCGTTAGTGGTGAAACTGTTAACTGTTTTAGCAAGTCCAATTCCTGATTTAATGTATTTTTTCTGAAAAAAAAAAAAAAAAATGAGAGCAGCTTTTGGATTTGCAGAAGCTGCTCATTTTTTCTGCAAAAATATTAGCATATTTGCCAAATTAAATGATCAAAGTTTAAACAATACGTTATCTAATGACATCATTAGTTTTGAACAACTGGCCCCTGGAATCAGGTTTTCATGCTCAGCCCAGTTTGGGATGAAAAATGAAATACTCGTAAATATTAAAATAGAAGCAAATGAGATGGCTTTTATGCTCATAGAAGTAGAAGATCTTGCTCATATTATACTAAAATGCCAGTATTTGGTGGCATTTCAAAATATCTGAGAAGGTTAATCTTTATGCTGAAGTGAGTTGAGCATAATTTTTTTCTCCAAATCTCGGAGCCTGGCCAGAAAGCGCCGATACAGACTTACTAGCTCTTAATTAATCACCTAGTACAAGTTGTATTTTTACCATGGCTGGCCTTCAGTGCATTTCAACTTTTCATGCCTAGAAACGCTTTGTGGATAAATGTGCGACTTTCGTTGTCATTGTAATTTAACACTCAAATAATTTTCAGGGAATTTACTGAGCCTCTTCATAGGGAAATGCTTTATGCCATAATTTTCCCACACTGCCACTGTTAATCGGAAATGCATAGTATCGTATGAGGCGTAAAGAGGTTAATTAAGGGGAATTGGAACACCTGGCAGATTTTTCCGCCATTCTTCAAAGGGAGACAACTTTCGGGGCTCCCTGTTTGCTTTTCTATATATAAGCCCTGTCCCGCTGAAAAAGGGGTTTACTCTTAAAGGAAAGAATTTGCTCCTTTGGAGCAAATCCTTTCCTTTAGGAGTTGACCCCTATTGGTGTGGGAGACAATAATACTTTCACAGGAGTTGTCTTCCCTGAAGATATTCCCATTCTCCTGGAGGAATAACAATGTATCATATGAGAAATGTTCCATAAGCTGTCATGGCGATAGATTATGAAATATTTTCTATGGTCATTCTCTCCCTTCCATTGATTCAGTTGACAGTTTCTGGTGCAAGTATGTGCACTGTGCTGGTTAACTGCATATGTATAAGCCTGCCTAGGAAAAGTGTGGATAAACTGCAATTTTCCAAATGTCGGAAAGATTTGCGGTGATAAAATGGCATAAGACATTTTCTCATGAAAGATAATGAGCTATTTTTGATAGCTAGGTTGTGGCTCGTTACTAGTTTAAGGCCATCATATACTGCTTAAATTAGAAATGCAGTTGTATTGTAGTTAGATCTTGTATATATATAAATTTTTATAACGACAAAATATATAGATAATGTGAAGAGATGAAATTATGTGAATAAGATGTGTGCTGCGACAGGTAAAAATATGCCTTTTGAGAGTTGCATTCAGATTCTACAGCGTTTGCATTTCCGCTTATAAACCCTAGCGGTTTCTTCGGTTGTCAGGGCTTGAGATGACATTCATCCCAGTGTTGGGTAAAAGTCCCACAAAATCGGAAGCAATGTCTCCAAAATGACCTTAATAGTGTTGACAACAAAAATGACCAGCGAAGACTGATCAGACAGTGCTTTTGCTCAGTCTGATCCGAGTCTTTGCTGGGCCTTCAACAGCCTTCAGACTTTCCAGAGATTGGTGAAAACATCCTACTTGGTGAATGTACAGGCTGACTCGAGTCTTCACTGATCATGCAGGTCATACTGTAGGTTTTGCCGTGCACTGACTCAAATAGCACACTGGGAAGACCGATAAAACAGTACAGATGTCCAGGCTAATCTGAGTCTTTGCCATGCTCATATGTTGGAATAAAAAGAAAATGCTTGCCTGTTGCAGCTGTACTAATCAACCTATTACGTTTTCTTGTGTACCCTTCTGAAGGTTTATTTTTGTTTGTGACAGCTTATGGAAATACAATGTGTGTTAGTAGTGGTGGCCAGTAAATGGTGTAGTAATATAATCAGAATTTAACTTGGTGCTTTCATTCTACAGTAGAACTTCGATGGCTCGAACACCGATGGCTCATTTACCATGGCTGAGTCGAACCTGTTTTTGAGTCCCTGGGGAATTTCTCTACATAAGAAGTAGTGCGGGATAATTAAGGAGATTTTCGACTTTTGCCTTGCAAATGTATGCTGTGTTTACTCTTTAGAATCGCCTCGATGAGGCCAAACAGCATACATTTTTATCATAGAACACCGAAAACATGTCCGAAAATTAACCCCGTTCTGCCTCCTGGTAGTAACCCTCATTGGCTCAAACTACCCGTCTCGAACAGATTTTCTTGGTCCCAAAGATGGTCGAGCCTTTGAAGTTTGACTATTTGTTTAAAGGGAGAGAGACTATAGCCGGGGGAGATAGCCCTTTCCAAGTGCATTTTACCCCCATATCAAAAGTATTGAAAGATATTTTCCTGAGCTTTTTTTGCAATAAAGCAAAGTAGGCCCAGTGGTTCAGAACAGTTAGCTTAACAGCTTATTTATGGTCAAAATGTCAACTGTTCAAGGAAGCAATTTCAGTATGTAATGCAATGGTATCTTTTGCTGAAAAAAATGTGAGTTGCTTTGGCAATGCAATCTTCCTATATTTGCTACTTTACACAGTAGGTGTTTAACCCAAAGTAGGCGGGAAACCCCTTAAGGGGTACCTTGGCAAACAGTGCAGGTCCAGATCAGACGCCGCAGAATGCGGCGTCTGATCAGGGCCTGCACTATTTGCCAACAGAATTTTCGTCAAAAATTGAATTATAAAGTGAAAAGACCAGCGTATGTGACAAATGGACTTGTCCAACATATAGCAATGGCAGTCCTCTAGTATACAATAGGTTAAGGATACATTAACTAACTGCTTCATTATTTCTGAACAACTGGGCCCAGGAATTGACGAGTTATCTCCCTTGTGAAAGAAAAGACAAAAATGTAAAATGTATCAATCAGTCCCATGCTAAGTTGGGTAAAAAAAAGAAAATTGAGTATATGTCATACAGTGAAGTTCTGCTAATCAGACCAGCTAAACTCAAGACTAGTTCTTGTAAAACATACTTAAAAGTTTCAGTTTTCTAGTAAGAGATCACTTTTGAACCGTCCCAAAGGTTGCCGTAATTTCGGAATTTCACTGTATTTCTGGCTTCAATCTGGGGGTATTTGCTGTTTACAAAGATGCTACAATTTTCAGTATTAAAATAGTGTGAGATTAATTGAAAAGATCATTCTTTGTGCATTGGGACAGTACAGGGGACACAGTTCAATATACACTGTAAAATTAGTATTTCTCTAAAATAAATGTTGCTTTGCTGGATGCTGTCAGAATCGGAGAAAAATCATTCCAAATTTATCATTGACACCCTCAGTCATTGCTCAAAGTGATTTACTGGAAGTGATCTTAATAGAATTAATCGGCTAAATAAAAAAGGAATGTAATGGAATAAAAACTGTCAGAGATTAAATGTTATTATCATCAACCCATTGTATACGGGAAACCCCTAAAGGAGTATCTTGGCAAACAGATCAGGCCCAGATCAGACGCCGCAGAACGCGGCATCTGATCAGGGCCTGCACTATTTGCTAACAGAATTTTCCGTCAAAAATGGAATTAAAAGGAAAGAATAGGCCCGACACCCCTTATACGACAAATAGACTTGTCCAACACATAGCAGTGGAAGAGTCCACTAGCATACAATGGGTTTATTTCCGCTGTCAAGTATTAACTATAAGTTATAGTGGAAATTAAAAAAACATAGTCCCTTGAAAAAATGAAAAGATAATAAACAGTTCATAAGTTTAAGTATTATTAAAAGGTAATAATCAATAAATAAACATTATTGGCAGCAGCATTAATCTAACCTATTTAAGCAAATGCCCTACATTTGGTATATTAACTTGTAAAAAAATAATTTGATGTAAAACTTCATTCCTACAGTTTATTTGTGTGTCTTTTTAACCCTGTCACCCCCGAGTTTCATGAACTTATCCATCTTCAGTTTATTGGGATGCATCCATGGTTGTAAATATGTGATTAACATGCATGTGTCACTGGAACAGAATGGCAAATAGTGTAGATCCTGATGAGATCGCTCATTATGAATCATCTGGATCAACACTGTTTGCGTATCTGTACCCATTTACAGGGTTGAAAGGGTTAACAGGGCCCAGTTGTTCAAATCATCGTTCGCTGAACGTGCTCGTTTGTGGTGACATTGTTAACTGTTCTAGTAAGTACAAAATCTAATACTGCGGTATTTTTGCTGACAAAATGTGAGCAAAATTTCAGCAAAAATATTAGTGTATTTGCCTTATTCAATAATCAGTTTTAACGAAACATTGACTAACGGCATTGTTAGTTTTGAACAACCGGCCCCAGAAGTGTAGGACTGGTTTCAGTTTATTTATTTCGCTTGTCAGTGTAAAGAATGTGCATTATTAACATATTTTTGTGTTCACAAATGTCTCAATTCTTGTTTTGTTCTACTGCGTCAGTCTGTGACAATAGGCTGTCCGAAAAAAATGTCTAAAAAATTGTTCTGTGTGTATTTGAGATAAATGAATACATCTCTAAGGGAAACAACTCTGATTTGGATCTGGACGTATTCTCATGGGGGGCAAGTGGAAATATTTACCACGCTTCTCCTGAAGGGCTGCTCTTTAAAGAAACATGTAATTCTCTTATTCTATCCGATAGAGGAAGCAAATTTTTGCCTATGCAAGAAGCCCGCAGATTTGCAAAACGATTCAGCTAATCTTTCTTGTTATGAAGGTTTCCCTTTTTTAAGTTGGAGGCTGAATATTCTAGATGTATTCACTCATTTAAATCGCTTAATCTCAGTGGTGTTCAGCAGTTCTTCGTACTTGTTGAAGACTGAAAAACAAAAGCTTTGTCTTCTTAATTGTCCAACAGATTAAGTGACACTGGAGAGAGGCTTGATAACAAAAGGGAATTACATTACAGTTAGGGCTGTGGAAATGGTAAAATTAAGTATGTGTCCTGGGACAAGTGACTTGCCTGATCAATCTAATGTGTCCCTTCGAAAGGCTACAAAGGCTACATTTCCATGTTATTTTGAAAAAAAAAACAACAACAAAAAAACTGTCGCCAGGGCCATTTTGTGATACATTTCTGCGTAATGATACAGGAGCTACTCTTAAAGGAAAGAATTGGCTGCCAGAGTAGCATAATGAATACCCCATCATGTTTTCAAAAGTAACCTCCCTTTAAATTTTGCAAGATGTATCCATTCTACATAAAAAAGATGTACATATATACGGATATATAGACATTTGCAACATAAATGTTCATCATACTTTTACAGCGTCAAGTAAATTAAAAAAATTTCAGTTGTACTTAGTCAAATTGGACAAGGCGTCTTGATTGGGGACAAGTCTGGCAGAGTATTTCCACAGCTCTGTTATAGTTATCATCTTTCATCTTTCATCATGTTTAGCAATAGCTATGTCAGTATTTTAAGCTGCAAGCTTTCAGTGATATGACAAAAGCAGATTTTCTTATAATAATCATAATCCTGCCAACGTATGTTTATATATGGAGTTTGAATGGAGAATCCCAAGATAATCAAAGCATTCCTAAGCAACTGTTCGATACACTCTCGGTCATTGCTCAAAATCGTTTTACTTTAAGTGATTTTAACAGAATAAATAGGCTTAATGAAAAACAAAAAAAGTATGGGCAGGGATCAACTTGTTGTGAAGAGTAGACTGATTTAAGGGGAATGGGAACACCTTCAGTGGAGGCAACTCCTGCAAAAGTATTTTTGTCTTCCATGTCTTCCATAGGGGTCAACTCTTAAAGGAAAGAATTTGCTCCTGAGGAGCAAATTCTTTCCTTTATGAGTAGACCCCATTTTTAGCAAGACTGAGCCTATAGAAAAGTGAACAGGAAGTTCCAAAAGTTGTCTCCCTTTGAAAAATGGCAGAAAAATGTGCCAGGTGTTCCCATTCCCCTTAAATACAGGCTGCAATAAGTCTCCTCGATGTTTCTAAATGAGCAGTATTTTTACCTACTACCGAAGAATTTGTTAATGTCCATGTTCTTGATTCATAATAGTTTTATGAAACAAAAGATCAAACAAGTGACCTGCCTCATTACAGTATTGCTCAGATTACGTGATATGTCGAGTTCTGCAATGGCAAGTCCTGGTCTTTAGCTCATCTCTGATTAACGACTGCCTTGATGTAAGTGAAATGATCTTGAAATGGTCTTAAAACCAAAATAAAAAACAAACAGGCTCGCAGATCATAATTATTGGAATTTTAACCCTTAGATGACAATGAAATCTTCAACCTATTAAGTTAACATTTCCATTTCCAATTATAGGTGTGTCTGGGTTTGTTTCATTTGTGCTAAGTTTCACAAAAAATGTAGGCTCTTAAAGCAAACAGTGTAGGCTTAGGTCATAGGTTGCAGAATGCGGCATCTGATCTGGGTCCAAAATTGTTTGTCAGTCCCATAAATGGAACTCTAAGCATATATGAGTTAAAATTAGTAAACAAGAATGATAGCATTGACATTATGATACATAGCTCATTACAAAAATTATACTCTGCTGTGTCGAGCATGAAAACCTATTGAGCCGGCGCATGACAAACCCTACGATAAGACCGGTGCGACCAGCAGAGACTCAAAAGCAACCTGGGCATCCATCCACTATAATAAGACCTTTTGCTTATGTCTCTTTGCATAGGTATTAGCCTATAGTAGTTACATGTGATCAGCGAAGACTGATCAGACTGCGTGAATGCTTTGCTGGTCGCTCAAGCCTTGTAGATTTTGTCATATGCTGGCCCTATTACAACCCCAGGCCTTGTAGTCCGCTGTCCTGTTGCTCATTAGCATGTTCAAATGTGTGGAATGGTAAAAATTGCCTTTACACCAAGTGTAAAAAAAACAAATCCCATCGTATGCACGTGAAGGATGCATGTGGAATAAGTCTTATTATGGGGACAAAATTTTCCATGCAAATCAAAATAAAGCCCTGTATAATGCAATGGGAGTGATATTGTATAGTTCATCAAGATTTTCTTAAGTCCAGTGTTTTTTTTTAGCTCACCTGTCACGTAGTGACAAGGTGAGCTTTTGGGATCACTTTTTGTCCGTCGTCCGTCGTGCGTGCGTGCGTGCGTGCGTCCGTGCGTCCGTAAACTTTTCTTCAAACAACATCTCCTCCTAAACCACTGATCGGATTTTGACCAAACTTCACAGGAATGATCCTTAGGTGGTCCCCTTTCAAAGTTGTTCAAATGGTTCCGGTCTGTTGCACATATAGGTCACAGTAGCCAAAAATAGATTTTTTTCACCGAAAACTTAAAAAATCTTCTTCTCTGAAACCGCAAGGCCCAGGTCTTTGATATTTGGTATGAAGCTTCATCTTGTGGACCCCTACCAAGATTGTTCAAATTATAGTGCTGGGGCCAAAAATGCCCCCGCACGGGGGGCCCTTTGGTTTTACATGGGCTTATATAGGGAAAATCTTTAAAAATCTTCTTCTCTGAAACCGCAAGGCCCAGATCTTTGATATTTGGTATGAAGCTTCATCTAGTGGACCCCTACCAAGATTGTTCAAATTATAGTGCTGGAGCTAAAAATGCCCCCGCACGGGGGGCCCTTTGGTTTTACATGGGCTTATATAGGGAAAATCTTGAAAAATCTTCTTCTCTGAAACCGCAAGGCCCAGGTCTTTAATATTTGGTATGAAGCTTCATCTAGTGGACCCCTACCAAGATTGTTCAAATTATAGTGCTGGGGCCAAAAATGCCCCCGCACGGGGGCCCTTTGGTTTAACATGGGCTTATATAGGGAAAATCTTTAAAAATCTTCTTCTGTGAAACCGCAAGGCCCAGGTCTTTGATATTAGGTATGAAGCTTTATCTAGTGGACCTTCACCAAGATTGTTCAAATTATAGTGCTGAAGCTAAAAATGCCCCTGCACGGGGGCCCTTTGGTTTTACATGGACTTATATTGGGAAAATCTTGAAAAATCTTCTTCTCTGAAATCGCTAGGCCCAGGTCTTTGATATTTGGTAGGAAGCTTCATCTAGTGGACCCCTACCAAGATTGTTCAAATTATAGTACTGGGGCCAAAAATGCCCCCGCACCAGGGCCCTTTTGTTTTACATAGGCTTATATAGGGAAAATCTTTAAAAATCTTCTCTGAAACTGCAAGGCCCAGGTCTTTGATATTAGGTATGAAGCTTCATCTAGTGGACCCCTACCAAGTTTGTTAAAATTATAGTGCTGGAGCTAAAAATGCCCCCCGCACGGGGGCTCTTTGGTTTTACATGGACTTATATAGGGAAAATCTTGAAAAATCTTCTTCTCTGAAACCGCAAGGCCCAGGTCTTTGATATTTGGTATGAAGCTTCATCTAGTAAACCCTTACTAAGATTGTTCAAATTATAGTGCTGGGGCCAAAAATGCCCCCGCACCAGGGCCCTTTTGTTTTACATAGGCTTATGTAGGGAAAATCTTGAAAAATCTTCTTCTCTGAAACTGCAAGGCCCAGGTCTTTGATATTTGGTATGAAGCTTCATCTTGTGGACCTCTACCAAGATTGTTCAAATTTTCCCCCTCGGGCCAAAAATGCCCCTGCTCCGGGGCCCTTTGGTTTTACATAGACTTATATAGGGAAAATCTTGAAAAATCTTCTTCTCTGAAACCACAAGGCTTAGGTCTTTGATATTTGTTATGAAGCTTCAGCTAGTGGACCTCTATAAAGATTGTTCAAATTATAGCCCTGAGACCAAAAATGCCCCCGCCATGTGGCCCTTTGGTTTTACATAGACTTATATAGGGAAAATCTTTAAAAATCATCTTCTCTGAAACACAAGGCTTAGGTCTTTGATATTTGTTATGAAGCTTAAGCTAGTGGACCTCTACCAAGATTGTTCAAATTATAGCCCTGGGGCCAAAAATGCCCCCGTTCCGGGGCCCTTTGGTTTAACATAGACTGATATAGGGAAAATCTTGTTTTACATAGACTTCTATATGCAGGGTAAACCTTTAAAATCTTCTTCTCTGAAACCAGAAAGCCCAGGTCTTTCATATTGGATATGAAGCATCATCTTGTGGACCTCTACCAAGCTTGTTCAAATTTTAGCCCTTGGGCCAAAATTGACCCTGCCCGGGGCCCACTTGTTATGCTTCGGATCAGGTGAGCGAACCAGGGCCCTCTGGGCCCTCTTGTTTAGTAATCATGACTTTCTTGATTATGTTGTATGCATTTACAGTGATTTATCATGTGGTGCAGTGATTTATCATGTGGTGAATGTCCGATAAATTGATATAGTAGAGAGGAGCATGATAAGGTTAAAATGAACCAGTCAGTCATGCACATGTATTGTAGAAGCTTGTGTTATTCGTGAAAAGAGTATGCCAAAATTTTTAATCCTAAAAGCGCCAAATTCAGCGATCTTTCAGCCAAACTGCCTCTTAACCCTTTTTATACCAAATGGAATCTTCCACCTTATATATGGCAAGAGTCCATTTCAAAATTTAGGCGTATTGGGTTGTGTTTTCTTCAAACTTAAATAGAAAAATGGCTGAACTATTTGCAAAAGGTGTAGGCCCTGATCAGACGCCGTATTCATTGGCGTCTGATCTGGGCCTGCACTATTTCCCAGGTAGGCCCTGTTCAGACCAGCTAAACTTAAGACAGAATGCGGCATCTGATCTGGGTCTGCACTGTTTGCCAGGGTACCGGTTTTGGGGTTTCCGGTACAAAATGGGTTAAATACTGGGGTTCTCACCACTGTGGGTGTGAGCCAAGTACCGCAACAGAAGATCAGTTGGTTTTATTCCCAGTACTCCAGTTCACACTCACCTCTGACATAAATTGTTGGATCCATCTTCAAGACATGCTACATAGCTTGGTATAAGGAGGTGCAACAAGGAAAATTTAGGGATAATTTTTCCTATTTTGATGTCAGAAACATCTATATATGTTGTGGGTACTTGTTAGAATCGCCTAGGCGATTCTAACAAGTACCCACAACATATGCTGCAATGGTTATTGACAAATTAGAAAAAAAATATCCCCAAATTATCTTCATAACACCTCCCTGTCCTGAGCTTTAATGTTATATCCAAATTTGTGATACAACAAACAGTGTTAAATAGCAATACATGTACATTAGACTGGCTGATCATGAAATATACGATGTACATTTGTTGCATGTGTGAATGAGTCATCAAATCATGTCTCAATATGCAGAGTAGACGCTAATCCAAACGACTCGCCAAAAGGAATCTCCATTTTAGAATGGAAGTGTAAATAGTAAATAAATTATTTATATTATAAACAGATTTATGTGAGCAGAGTTTAAGATGATTTTGAGTGAATAGGATACTTTTGAAAACAATTTTTCTTCAAAGTTTCGTTAAAAATGTTTGAAATGTTTTGCTTTTCTGGGATGTTTAAGGTGATTCTAACAGGTACCCTAATGATCCTAAATATTGGGACAGATATGCCTGAGAAAAGAGTGCAGACCTAGATCAGACTGCTCCTGAATGAGCAGTCTGATCAGGGTTCTACACTGTTTGCCTTTCCGTCTACACCTTTTGGATGCCTTGCTGGATCGTGCAACAATTTTGTTAAAATTTTGGGAGAATTACAGCAAAGTCTAAAGATTTCCGAATTTTTATAATTTTTACGGTACTCACAGCGTAAAATTTCTATGTATAGTGAAGAGAATTGTCTCCAAAATTATCCTCCTTGTTCATTGTTGTCTAAAGCTGTCTACGAGTCGTACTTGTCTGCTGATATGGGTGTTGTATTTATTGCTACGAGTAGTGCGCATAAAAGGTTCGGTTCATCAGCCATGATTGTTTGAAGTCATTGGAGGTTCTTTTCAAAAGAGAGGTGTTGTAATTTAGCCTTTTGTTTGTACGGAAGGTGTTGTAATAGCCAATCACACTGCCTCTAAATGTGACCAGTGTTAAAACATTTTTTTTTTACACTTTGTCAATAGATTCCATAGTTTTGTATATTTTCTGTATACCACAGTTTCTTGTATATACATATTTTCTTTTTTCTAATGCAATTTTTCTCAATCAATAGTCATTGTGGTGTGAGAATATTTTTAAAGTATTTTCAAACGCTGCCTATTCAGTTGGAAATCATACGCCAGGTCGTAGCTCATTCTTACTCCAGCTCAAATGCGACCCGATAAAAATGATGTAGGTTCTAACACATGTATATGACCTGCACAGGAACTGGTACAAGTTGACATTCACATCCAGTGGAGACTGAGCAGTCTGCACTTCTGTGGCTTTATGGATATGCAATCTTTACTGGGTGCACACGGCTGTGCACACCAGAAGGTACAAGTTGACATGATATGTCAGCTTGTACCTTTTGGTGTGCACAGGTAAATTTGTTCTATTGAGAACCAGAGAATTTTTATCCATCCTTTTCGGTTTCTTTAGCTTTGATAGCAGGTTGCTTAAGACCCATTTCTCACCTTACTTCAGTGGGTATCTCGCTGCGGCTTCTCTTAAAAGAAAGAAAAAAACATTGAAAAACAGTTATTCATAAAATGGTTTGGGGTCAATCTTTGCTGGGTGCACATGGCTGTGAACACCAGAAGGTACAAGTTGGCATGATATGCCAGCTTGTACCTTCTGGTGTGCACAGGTAAATTTGTCTTTTGAGAAATAAGGAACAGTACCAGATAAATTTTATCCAAATTTTTCTTTTTGTTTAACTTTGATAGCAGAATGACTTGTACCGGAAACCCCAAAAGGGGCAATTTGCAAACAGTGGTTCAGATGAATACCCACAACATAGGTTTTTATTGAGAATTGATGAAAATGAGCCCCGCCAAGCGAATTTGTGTCTTCGAGCATTCCGTCATGAAAATTTGAACTGCGCATGCCCAGCCATTCAGAGGGGCCACGGATATGGCTTTCTGTCTGAAGGTTCCTCTTGATTCACTGCTTGTATGAGCGAGTAGTGAAGGTTCTGGCGGGACTGCGCGGATGCGCAGGCTCGCCTGAACCTTCGCTGCTCGCATAGGCGATAAGTACCAAAATTGCTTGACGGGGCCCAAATAATCCTTTATCACCAAATATCTTCTTTATCAGTTTCAAGGAACTATGAAATGTAGTAAAAGTAGGTACTTCCATACTGTTAAGCAGTTCCTAGGCTTGTCATGTAGACCAGCTGAAGTATATTTAGCAGGGCCTGGCAAAGATGTCCAGTTGAATGGTCAGTGGTATTGAATGTGTGAATGCATGTATTTATAGTAGCATACAAGGTAGTAAATATGTTTTGAGAATATTTATCCTATACTAAGTATTTGTAGAGTATTGTGGGTAAATGTATTGTTGTGCAGTATCTTCACATTTATAACTATCCCTTTTAACACCATAGATCGGTACATATACCAATGCAAACTCTAGATCCTGTTGAGATTGCTAATAACAAGCTTTCGCCCCTGGCCGTTGGGGCTTGGAGAAATAGATTGAGCTGCATGGTGCTTTCACGCAGACTTAAAACTGACCAAACATAAGTACTGTAAATCACTTGGAAGGTCTAAGCCTGCTTAGGCAAAGTGGTGTGAGTAGGACTGTCCCTTTATATAAATCTTTCTAGTTTGTTTTGGCAATACTATAGGTCATTAGATGCCGTTTCCTCTCCATGTTTGGTAAAAGCCCCACAAAATCAGAAGTAACGTCTCCCAAATGACCTAAATACTGCTGACAGGGATATAAAATCTCAACACAAACAAACAAAAAACTCCGGGGTGAAAGGATGAATCACTTTTAAGAGGGTACCAGCATAAATTAAGAGAAAAATAAAATTAAACCAAGTATTTTGTGAATTGACATGCATGTATCAACAAATAAATCTGCATTGACCATAGAATATGGAAATGGGAAATTCAAGCAATTTTTTGCAAGTTCATCATAGGTTAAGGGAAGTTGTAAGCAAGTTATCTATCCTCGAATGTGCATGTAAATATTATCAGGTAGATACATTGTTATAAATGTGTTGGTACTGTACTTATGTAAGCCACCAGGAATGTTACGACTTTCATATTCATACGTGTCACAACTATATAGTCATTTTCATTAGCGTATTGTGTTATTTTTCTTCTATCATCCTGTAAATAGATTTGTACAGAGAAGCTGTTATTGTCATTCCAAAACTGGTGTAAATAATCTGTGATTTCTAGGGGTGTTTCTGTAGATATTATATGGCCAGTCAGACTCTGAAAACATTAGTCCAAAATTATCTCCCTTTAGTTATAATAAAGGATAGTTTCCAGAGGAATTCAATTCAGTTCGTTGGCATAAGAAAAAAATAAAAACCGTAAGGTCAGTTAAAAATATTGACCCTTTTGGTACCAGAAATCCCAATATGGTTATTTGGCAAACAGTGCAGGCCCAGATCAGACGCCGCAGAACGCGGCGTCTGATCAGGGCCTCCACTGTTTGCTAAAAGTTCAGGCATTTTCCAAATGAATTTTGATGAAAACGCAACCTGACAGCCCTTAATTTTGAAATATACTCCAGCTATATATAAGGAGGAAGATTTCATTTGGTGCAAAAAGGGTTAAGTTATTTGGACAATTTTACACCTAATTGCAAATTTCTGGCCCCAAATCACATTTTCAAACTCAAAGCGGTGACCTTCAGAAGCCCGCCAGTACGATTTCCGTCACAACAGTTAGATGATGTCAAGAGTAAACTTCAAAGAAACAAAACACATCACAGCTGTCAAGATGTTCCAAAAATAGCGTCATCGCTACCTCTCATCTACATGAAAGAACCGCCGCCTAGCAAACCATTTCGCCACAGTTTGACTGACACGACAAAGAACCGCCTACAAAAACTAACCACGTGAGTGGATAAGAAAATGTGAAATCGCATTTACTTTTGCGTTAGCAATTTTCTACAGTAAAAGAAAGACAAACTAAAAGGTAGATCCAACTTGGGACATGTGTAACGGGACATGTGTAACATGAACCACACCAATTGATGATATCTTTGATATGAGCCATTGATCAAAGGTGCGCAAGTTGTCATTACTGTTTGTTTGATTTGCGGTTTAACGTCCCCGTCAACAATGTAAAGGTCATTTTGGAGACGTTGCTTCCAATTTTGTGGGACATTTACCCGACATTGAGATGAAATGACTTCTCAAGCCCTGTCGCCCAATGAAACCAATAGGGTTTTAATATTAGCATGGACTAATAACGAGCACCTATGTGTGGAGGATAAATAAGAACTTTGTCATTGCTAGAGCCATGGAACGAAGCAGTGTATTGCTTAGGTGCGTTATCCTAATGGAACACGCCATATTCTTTCTTACCCCTAGTGAAAACTAATGATTGAACTGGATGACGGGTCAAGTCAATACTGTAAATGTCATTTTGGAGACGTTGCTTCCAATTTTGTGGGACTTTTACCCGACATTGAGATGAAATGACATCTCAAGCCCTGTCGCCCAATGAAACCAATAGGGTTTATAAGAATGGACGGCCCGATACACAACGATTTGCCTGGGCAGGCTTAGATCCTCTAAGCAGTTTACCAGTACTCGTGTGTGGGTCGGATTCAGCTCTGCGTTAAAGCACCATGCAGCCCATATATTTCTCCAAGCCCCGATGGGCGGGGGCCGGCAGATGTATTGGTGCATTGTCATGAAAACGTTTTAGTCGGGGACACTGATACGTTCTCCGACTAAAAAAGAGCATAAAGGAATACTGTGAAATGAGACTCTAAAATACGTCACGATAACATTCGGAACAAGACGGAACAGGAGTTCCAGAAAAGCATACCCTTTTTGGATGCCCATGACGAGTAACTCGGTTTGCAACAAACAAAGACTCTGGAATGATTATAATGTCCACCAAGTTCACCATCAAGTGACTCAATGATCTGAGGGCTCATATAAGTACAAAAGCAAACAAAGTTTACGCAACAAAGCACGGCATATGACCAGAGTTGCCACGATGTTAACGAAATACATGAATTAATTATAATATAATAATAATAAATTAATAATAATAATAATAATAATACCTATAATTGTTTTCAAAGAAAGCAGTTGTCCCCAATCAGCCAGCCTGAATGTTTTAAGACATGACCTTTAAAATGAGATCAAGGTCATCCAGACTTATTCAATTCATTGGCCTGTAGCAATGATAGATCTATGCAAGTTTGATGAGAATCCCCCTAAGATACTGTGCAAACAAGCCTACCGTGACTGAAATTTGACAAGTTTAGTCCCAAACTGACCTTGAAAAGGTCATGGTCTCCAAATCTGAATCAACTCTTTATCTATTCCAGTGCTATGCCTTTCTGATGGGAATCTATCCAACGTTTCCTGCGATAACGCGCACTCAAGTAGGATTTGACTGAAATTTAATGATTTTAATCCTTTGCTGACCTTACAAATAAGATCAAGATCACAAACCTATTCAACTATTTTACTTGTCACAGTGATGTATACAAACAAGTCTGGAAAGAATCTTCCAAAAGGTTCCTGATATAAAATACACACACACACTTAATTTGGCTTAAATTTGCCCTGTGGTGACCTTGAAAATGAGATTAATGTCACTAAACTCTAATCAGCTCTTAAGCATATTTCAATGAAGTGTCACTGCAAGTTTAATGAAAATCCTTCAACAGATTCCTAATATACCATACATACAAGATTAATTAGGCTGAAGTTTGCCCATTTTAATCTCATGGTGACCTTGAAAAAAAAGTCAATGTAAACAAAATTCGATCACCTCCTACGCTAATTCCAATGATATATTCCTGCAAGTTTGATGAAAATCCGCTAACCCGTTCAAGAGTTAATGTGCGCACAAGAAATTGTCACGTCCACGCTAACGCCAACGAGATACACACCGACACCAGTATGTCCCTCTTCACCGCTGGTGGGGGCACATAATATAAAATAGACACCTCTTTCCTAAAATTGGAAATAGACTTGTCCAAACTGTGAGGGAACGGGCCTCCGTGGCCTAGTGGTTAAGAGCGCTGACTCTTGATCATTAGGTCTCTCACCGCTGTGGTTCGAGCCTCGCTCGGGTCACATGTGAGACGCCAAGTTCTGCAACGGAAGGTCAGGTGGTTTTTCTCCGGGTACTCCGGTTTTCGCCCACCTCTGATTAACGATCGGCTCGATATGAGTGAAATAATCTTGAAAGGGTCGTTAAACCAAAAAAAAAAAAAAAAAAAAAAACTGTGAGGGGACATCAAACCGACCAGGTTTGGAGAATCTTTAATATGCGCCGAATAATGGAAGCGGCTGAATGAATCCGTACACAGAAAAAAATTGTTTGGCATACAGTGTTTCCGATTATAAGCCGGGGCACAGCATTTCCTATAAGATCGCCTGTACGCCCAGCGAAGCAGGCGGACAGCGAAGACTCTGATCAGACTGCGTGTTTGCGCAGGCTGATCAGTCTTCTCTGGGCGCACATACAATATTGTAGGAAATGCTGTGTCCCGGCTCAATTCGCTCTTGCAGGTCATGCAACAAAACTGTGTTTCAGTCATGTAAACATTCTTGTTTTTCCCGAGATCTAGATTGGGATGGACGCGTGAGGGTGGAAATGAATGTGTCGTCATGAACTTATTCGGCAACACTTTGTCATGCAGAACAGATCATTAGCGTATTTGCGAATAGCGAAGACTCAGATTATCCTGCGCACCCATGCTGTCTCGTCAGTGTTCAATGTTCGCACACCAGAAAGAGCAGCAGCGCTGTCCTCATAAGAGGCTGTGCCTTCACCTTTATGTTTTGACTTTACGGAGATACGCTGAAGACATTTTTGCGTGACGCCGCTTGGATTATTAAAATTCAATTTAGAATTTTATGACATAAACTTCAGTTCGTAATCTCTAAGTGTCCGCCAGATATAAACTCAAAATGTCAGTAAATATTCTGATTCAAGAAAAGGAGGTGATCGCTCGATTGATTTTCGTTTCATTCCATTTTTATTTATTTATTTATTTATTTTTATTTTTTTTAGTCATGCGGTCATCTTGAACGTCAAGTAAGCCTGTCAGTTGAAGTGATGAATGTCACATACACGTGATGGGCGGTGCTAAGACTTGCTGTAATCAGATTGGCTGAGTCGAACCGCTTGCGTACAACGATTCGTGTTACTAGGTGCAGCATGAAAGGATGTCGTTTTGTTTGAGATATTGTTTTCGAAGGTCACCGCTTTGAGTTTGAAAATGCGATTTGGGGCTAGAAATTTGCAATTAGGTGTAAGAGAGAATTTTCAAAATTTTTGTTTTCAAAAAGAAACATGTTTTTCAGAAGAATCATGCTTTATGGGTACTTGTTATAATCGCCTCGCCTCACTGAGACAATTCTAAGTAGTACCCATCAAACATTTTTGATGAGAAATAAGGAATACGATCCCTTACTGAGCAGCATTTCTCCTGATCTGGGGCAGTGTGGAGGGATTCCAAATAACATCCCTTTTCATTGCCTCCCCTTCACTGTATTGTCTCCTTCTGTGAAATAATAGTGTTCAAATCAGGGAGATGACTCAAGACTGATGTTTTATTGAGGTTTATGTCCATTGATCACCAGTGTTAGTAGTGAAGACCTTGACCTTGAGCACTAGTGGTAACCAGTTGTCATGGCAACCTAAACCTGTATAGGTAAATGTTGTATGTTTAAGAGTATCAAAAGCTAACAGAGATGGAAAGTTAAGTTTTGGGTTTGTCATTTATTTTCTACAATTTTTTTAACCCATTGTATGTGGGGAATCTCCAGAATGCGACCTTGGTGAAGAGTGAAGGCCCAGATCAGATGCCACACAACACATCATCTGATCTGGACTTTCACTGTTTTTCTGACATTTTTCAAAGGGAGACTGCTCCCAGAACTTCCTGTTCGCTTTTCTATAAGCGCTGTCACGGGGACAAATTGAGTCAACTCTTGAAGGAAAGAATTTGCTCCTAAGGAGCAAATTCTTTGCTTTAAGAATTGACCCGTATTGATATGGGAGACAAAAATACTTTTGCAGGAGTTGCCTCCCCTGAAGGTGTTCCTATTACCCTTAAGCCATTTTCTAAACCAATTTTCGAAACAAACTCAAACTCACTCTGAAACGCTTAAATTTTGAAATGGAATACCCACTTTACAGGTATTCCTGTAGTCTCATAGCATCAAATAACATTTCCAACATATCCCTTTTTAACATAATTGGTATGGTGCAAAGTTGAAACCGTGTTTTTTACACAACCCTGTTATATCCAAACAAAAATGTTTAGAAAAAATGATTATTTGTTGAATTTTTGTGATCCTTCTTTAAACCATGTTATACGGGCCTCTGTGGCCTAATGGATAAGAGCGCTGACTCTTAGTCATTAGGTCTCTCACCGCTGTGGGTTCGAGTCTCGCTCGGGTCACGTGTGAGACGCCAAGTTCTGCAACGGAAGGTCAGGTGGTTTTTCCCCGGGTACTCCGGTTTTCGCCCACCTATGATTAACGATCGGCTCAATATGAGTGAAATAATCTTGAAAGGGCCGTAAAACCCAACCCCCCCCCCCCAAAAAAAAAAACAAAAAAAAAACATGTTATATCCTAAACGATGTTTATAAAGCACAGATAAAAAAGAGGTATATGTGAACTCATGTCCATGAAGAAAAAATTCTGGTAAAATTCTGCTTGTAACATGCGTTTTATGTCAAAGACTGGTTGTCGATGGACTGAGCTTTGTTCTGTGTTGGCCAAAGTCTGAGCTCCACATAATGAGAATAATGTGGCTGATGGAGGATAATTCATCATGGAGATTTATTTCTCTGTAAAAATAAGCTTGTTTTCATCAAAATTCGAATAAATTCACACTTCTGTGGAGAAGTACGAAAAAATATTCCACAGTTGAATTGATTAGTTTTCAATATGTGGAGCTTGGCAAAGTTATTATACACTTGTAAATGTGTACTTGTTTATGTTTATTAATCAGTTTGGTTAATTGTGTATGGTGCTTTGGTTTGCCTGTTTATGAGTAGCGTAGTTGATACCTAGTTGATACCGTAGTACTGTGTGAATGTGAGAAGCTGTCATCATAGGGTAACTAGATACACTTTCAGGGGAGGTAACTCTTTGAGCACAGAATTAACAATCGGCTGGATAGAGTGAAAGCGTAAGCCAAAAATCACTGGAAAATTTTTTTTCTTTGTATCAATAGGGGTCTACTCTTAAAGGAAAGAATTTGCTCCTAAGGAGCAAATTCTTTCCTTTAAGAGAAGACACCTTTTCAAAAGGAAAGCAGAAAGTTCACGAAAGTTATCAGCCTAGTTGAAAATGAAATAAAAATGTATGGTTAAACTCCCACAATTTAGTGGAATGAATATATAGGGGATATAATATCCAGCATTTTTCAATCAGAGACAAATCAGTATGTGCAACCTTCCTTGGAACTATATTCATTTGCCTTATTTAAGCAGGACTTTTTTTTTTAGCGTGACTTCATGTAAGCTAATGGCTCTAGGTGTTTTAACTCTTACACACAGAGGCTAGACGCGCTATTGATAAATTTTGTTTACTTTAGTTAGCATGCAGAGTAATGGCATTCTAAAGTGGTTCAGATTCGGCCATGCAATTCATTTGCCAGTCTCGGTTTTTCAGTCGGATGCACCTTTGACTTACAATCAGGAGGTCGCAGATTCGATACCTGACGGATTGACAAGGAAACATCATGAAAAGTCTTTTCTCTGGTCATTCTACTGATTCAAGAAGACTGTTGTCAGTTTCTGGCAAAAGAATGTGCACTGTACCGGTTAACGGCTCATAAAATTTAGCTTCAACCAAACATTTCCAATATCTTCCCACTTTTTTGGATGTTTGTCATGAAACCTGAAATACCATACATCTATTCCTTCTTTCAGTGCAGATAAACTTTTGACTGAATGTCTTGTGATAATACAACTAAAATAATCCAATAAATTTATTGTCCACAGACTCCTATGAGAATATCTTTGGTATGAAGGCTATTAACCCGTTTAGTACCAAATGGAATCTTCCTCCTTATATATAGCTGGAGTTCATTTCAAAATTTAGGGGTTTCAGGTTGTGTTTTCATCAAAATGTATTTGGAAAATGACTGAACTTTTAGCAAACAGTGAAGGCCCTGATCAGACGCCGCGTTCCGCGGCGTCTGATCTGGGCCTGCACTGTTTGCCAAGTACCCCTTTAGTGGTTTCTGGTACTGAATGGGTTAAGTAGGATCAAAACTTTTTTCTGGCAGTGGGGTCGAGTTACACCTTTAGTCCATTAGCTTATGTGAAAGTCTATGTCTTCACTTTAAGAAAAATAACAATACGTTTTTTTTTCTGTACCTTTAGTCCTTTTCTTCTATTTTTAGTATACTTGGCTTTATTATGTGTTTTGCTGGACAAAGTATATATAGCTGTTTAGAAGACTTTTCAAGAAAAGGACATTTTGACCTTGTTAGACTGTTTCCAATATTTTGTTTAAAAATTTAATTGTGTGTTGATATTTTTCAGATGTATCAGAAAATTGTACAAAAAAAAAAGAAAGTTGTGAAATTGACGTGCTTCTCTGTTCCTTCCAGTAATTTTATGAAGTGTTGAAATTTCAATTATAAAAGCAAATTGTTAACGACTGACACATTCAGCAAGAAAATGTGTGAACACATTTTAAGATTTTGTATGTAAAGAGTTTTAACTTTTACAGGAAAGATCTACAAAAGCCTCAAATGAATGGTTTGCAAATTTTTAGAAGTCTCACAATTCCATATCAGTCATGCCATGAGAAAGTCTGCTTTATAACACAGTCAGCATCCTCGTGTGATGAAGGCCTAGTTGTACAAAGCACCTTTAGTTTGACAGTCATTAGTGGTCAGAATGTAAACACAATAATACAGTGGTATTTTGAAAAGAAAAAAATGTAACATTTGCAATTTTAACCAAAAATATATGTGTCATAATAAATTGAGCTTCGCCAAGTGAATTTGTGTCTTCGAGCATTCCGTCATGACAAAATTTAACTGCGCATGCCCAGCCATTCAGAGGGGCCAGGGATATGGCTTTCGGTCTGAAGGTTCCTCTTGATTCACTGCTTGTATGAGCGAGCAGCGAAGGTTCTGGCGAGACTGCGCGGATGCGCAGGCTCACCTGAACCTTCGCTGCTCACATAGGCGATAAGTACCAAAATCGCTTGATGGGGCCCAATTAATGATACATTTATTAATTAACAGCATTGTTCAAAATTATGAACAACTGGACTGGGAGCTTTTGCTACTCTTATGAAGCTCCCTAGTATCCCTCTCTATCCCCAGGGGAATTAGCAGTGGGGCAGTCTTCACATTAGTTGAGCCATGGCACGGGCGTATCTTGCAAAATGCTTGTTTTGAGGAGTTACGTAACACTTATCCGATATTGACCTGATGTATGTATTGTATGACAGTGACACGCATGCTTCACATGGTGCAAAAATTAAAGTCGGTGACCGATATAGGCCCCCACCCATAGGGGCTTGAAGAATTATATGGGCTGCATGATGCTTCCACGCAGAGCTGAATCCAGCCCGCACACAAGTATTGGTAAACCGCTTAGAGAATCTAAGCCTGTCCAGGTACCGCAGTGCGAGGAGGACCGTCCCTGCTAATAAACCATATTGGTTTCATGGGCGACAGGGCTTGAGATGTCATTTCATCTCAATGTGGGGTAAAAGTCTCACAAAATTGGAAGCAACGTCTCCAAAATGACCTTTACAGTGATGATGGGGACGTTAAACCTCAAATCAAACAAACAGTGACCGATATAACTATAGTTATCCTAAATGAAAATGTGCACGGTTTCTTTTGTGCTGGAGTATAGAAACAAGTGTTGAACTATCTAAGCTGCTAATCAGAGTGTGTTTGGCTGCACAGGTTGATCAGCACCTTTGTTGTTCGCAGATGACAAGAATAGGCTTTCTCATGACATGGCTGATGTAAAATAATAAGAACACAGACTGATGTAGTTTCTGTAGTTTGTGAATTTTGTTGTAAAAGCTGGGAAGCAATAAAGACACCAGCATGCCTACACCAGCATGCCTGTGCATCTGCTGTCTGACAAGTCTTGGCTTTTGCACAGTATACCACAACCACTTTATAACACTATTAATTGGGTCGAAAGCAGACACTGTGTCAGTTAAACAACCATGTTATATCCAAACAAAAATGTATATATTATATAGAAATCATTTTTCTATATAATCTATACATTTTGGGATAAAATACAGAAAAATGACCATTTAATCTATACATTTTTTGAGATCCACCTTGAAACCGTGTTATATTGAAAACCGTGTTATATTGAAAACTGTGTTATAACGAACCGTGTTATAATGAGGTTGTGGTGTATTATCACAGTCTTATCTTCTGCACAGTGACCAGTCATTTCTTCACGCGTTGGCCTTACATAGTTTCCTGTGCTCTCAAAAGATCAATAGGTGTAGACAAGCAAGGCTGGATGGATGTGGCGACTGTTCCGTGTCTTCCTTTGTTATACAGGTCTTCTTGAATGTTCGGGTCATCATGGCCTCTGATAAGGAGCAACGAGAATAATTTTGGGATACAGTCAGCCCTCTTTATACCGACATTCGTTATAGCGACAAAACTCGTCAAACATACCTGTGATACCTCCCTCATCAGGAGGGAGACTCCCTCATTTTGATGCTAAATTTTGCCAAATTTATGCTAAAATTTAGTAAAATTTTGCAGTCTCCCTCATTTGTACTTAGAATTTCCCTATATATTCTTTACATTTCCCTCATTACAATGGGAAATCTCCCTCATACAGTTAAAAATATTATCACAGGTATGGTCAAAAGCGACAATTTCAATGGAATAAATCCTTAGCTTAAAGGCTTAGCCTTGGTTCCATTCAGCGAAGGCTTTTCTCGGATTGGAAAGGCCCATATCAAATCCAAAGTCACGAAAGCAATAGTCCAAGAAACAAATGTTACAGATATTTGTTTTCGAATCGCCTCAATGAGCAATGAAGGGGAAAACGCGCATTACTACTTATCATGCTCCTAATTTGGATTCTTTATAACGGCAAATTCTTTATAACAAACCAATATTAGGAAACAAATACTGTCGTTATAACGAGGGTCCTCTGTACTTGGACTTATTTCGGCTGAAAACATATGTTATGGGTTCTTGTTAGAATCGCCTCGAAGAGGCAATTCTAACAAGTACCCACAACATATGTTTCTAAAAAAAAAAAAATTATTTTATCCCTTAAATATTCTCCTCACCCCTTATATGAAGCTGTTAGTTCATAAAATATAGAAAGTAAATCCGTACAAATTGTTTTTTTGCCAAACAATTTTCAGCCTATGCATGTATGTAAACAGAGAAAAAAAAATCCTTTAAGTTGTAAAAATACGAGTATTTTGAGAGTGAAATTCAGTAGATGAAGATGGGTACATGTAGGAGGTCGCATCTTTTTCATATCTGTTAAAGTAATTAAAGCATTTGTTTTATTCACGGAAATACGCATGTAGTGTTCCTGGAAAATCGTCAAAGATCTAACAAAGATCATAGCAACAGATAAGGTGTGTATTTTGTGATAATTGAAGCATAGTTTAAGGATAATTTTCCTTCCCATATAAACCTGTGTTGCGGGTATTCATTAGAACCGCCTCGTCGAGGTGGTTCTAATGAATACCCACAACATAGGTTTTTATGGAGAATTGACAAAAACTATCCTTCAGTTATCACAAAATACGCACCTTATTAGTTGCTATGAAAGATCATCTGTAATGTATGAAACTGAAAAATGTCTTCGGTAGTTGACTTTGTGCATGAAAGAAACTAAAGCAAATAATACAGATATTTATTCCCAGTGGTGCAAGGTTTTTGTGTGCGGTATATTTATCATCCTATCTATTGCCATAGTAATGTAAGGTTTATGTGTGTGGTATTTTTCTCATTTGTTGCCCCATACCTGAGTTGAGTCTGGCAAAAATGTGTCTTCTGATGTGCCCTTGGCTATGACTCGAATCAGTCTGCATGCCAGTCGAGTTGGGATACAGCCTTTCTACACCGCTTAAAAACTGCGGGTCAACATCACGATAACATGTCTTGTTTAGTGAACACTCCTGTAAACTCCAGTACCCCAAATATCCTAAAAATTCAGATATTTAGAGGACTTGTTGTAATTATCCTTAACTTATAACAAATTTGTTTCACGATCCAGCATGGAGTCCAAAAAGTTGCAGACGGAATGGCAAACAGTGTAGACCCTGATCAGACTGCTCCTTCAGGAGCAGTCTGATCTGGGTCTTCACTGTTTGCTTTCGCATGTCTGTTCCAGTACTTTGGATCATTATGGTAATACAGAGAAAACTGGTGCTTACGCTCTATGCTATTCTTCTTATTTCTGTTTCAAATCATAGATTGTGGGTATTCATTAGCCCATTTTGTTCCCGAAACCCCGGCAAACACTGCAGGCCCAGATCAGACGCCGCAAAACGCGGAGTCTGATCAGGGCCTACAGTTTGCAAAACATTCAGCCAGTTTCCAAATAGATTTTGACGAAAACACAACCTGACACCCCTAAATTTGGACATGGACTCCTGCTATAATATAAGGAGGAAGATTCCATTTCGGTACAAAAAGGGTTAGTTTGTCCTTACTGAGGCAGTTCTTATGAACATGTGCACCTACAGTCTTGCTGTTTGGAGTAGGAATAAGAAAAAAAAAAATCACAAGTTTTTGTCACAGAAATATCATTTAAGAGATGTGAAGAAATGCACTATGTGACAAGGATGTGTTGTCTCAATTTAACGTTTATGAAAGATTGATCAGACTACGTGGATGCATAGGCTGATCCAGGTCTTGACTGAGCGCATGTTTTGGACGATGCATTTTCACTCGATGCTCCTCGCCTTATGTTGTTTTAGAGCATACCCATCTCCCTTCATGGTTATTGTACTGTAAATTATTTTGTAACAGTTATTTGCATGTAATGTACTAGCTGTTCTTAAGCACAATATCATAAAATTTTCACTTTTTTGAATGTAGAGTATGCAGTTTGTGTTTGTGGAAAGATTTCTAGCTCTTGTTGCAATGCTTGGTACATAAATGGACGTACACATCATCAAAACTTTTGTTTGAATGTAGAGTTGGTGTCTGTCCTTATAAAATGCATTTATTTCTTGCAAGCTTCCGATAAATTAACATACACTACGGACACTATCTTATTTAGTGAAAACCAAAAATCCATGTTGGCTGTGATGCAAAACAAAATGAAGAGATAAGAAGGAAAAGTTAACATTTAAGGGGAGTGGGAACACCTGGCAGATTTTTCCGCCATTTTTCAAAGGGAGACAACGTTCGGAACTTCCTGTTTGCTTTTCTATAAGCCCAGTCCCTCTGAAAAAGGGGTCTTCTCTTAAAGGAAAGAATTTGCTCCCCAGGAGCAAATTCTTTCCTTTAAGAGTTGACCCCTATTGACATGGGAGATAAAAAACTTTTGCAGGAGTTGCTTCCCTTGAAGGTGTTCCCATTCCCCTTAAGGTAATCTTTTTTAAGTTAATGTTTTCCTTACAATCAATACATTTTTGTTTCGATACATTTTTCTAAACCATTTTATGCAGAACCATGTGAATATTAAGATTTAACCACATTTGTTGCTGCCTCAGATTGATATTAAAGGCCGTAACAAATCGAGCAGTTTTGTTAATCATCATGATGCTTGCTCCAATTAGTTTTCACCATTTTACTGTTGAATAAAAAACTTTAACAAACTGTATCATTGAAGCAGCATGCAAGTTCTTTTTTCTCAATGTATTACGATATCTGACACAATCATTAATGCATTTGTAGCTGACTTAGAAACTAGAATATCAATAGTGTGTAGTTGCTTGGAAAACCATGAAGCAGTCAGAGGAACAGATTTTGGTGTAACTCAAAAATACTTTGCCAGTCCGCATGTACAAGTAAGGATGTACTTTCAAAGGAAAAATTTTCTCTTGAGCAAATTCCTTCCTTTAAGGGGAATGGGAACACCTGGCAGTTATGTCCACCATTTTTCAAAGGGAGACAACTTTTGGGACTTCCTGTTCGCTTTTCTATAGCCCTTTTGTATAAGCCCTGTCCCACTGAAAAAGGGGTCTAACTCTTAAAGGAAAGAATTTGCTCCTCCGGAGCAAAATTCTTTCCTTTAAGAATTGACCCCTATTGACATGGGTGACAAAAACACTTGTGCAGGAGTTGCCTCCCCTGATGGTGTTTCCATTCCCTTTAAGAGTAGACACCTTTGCAGTGGCTTGGCTCACAGAAAGGCCAACAGAAGTCCCAAGATTTTTTCTCGTGTGTAAACAAAGTAGGAAAATAAGCCAGGTGTCTCAACTCCCTTTCCCCTTGCCCCTTAAATGCCAACAGTTGTTGCCAAAATTGTCTTGAGAGGTCTCAATATCTGTTCCTTGGAGCTGTACTACAAATGTTACAAAAAGGGATCACTGTTTGACATTGTATAATCACCAGTTAGACCAAATTTTCAAAAGTTCATTATCATCATCATAATTATCATCAAGTATGTGGTGAGCATAACATCATCAAGATGTACTTAATTTGTTAGGAGTTGCAGCGGAATTGATAAAATTGCATGTATTGTCATTGTGAATCCAAATAATCGCCCCTGACATCGGGTGAAATCCAGCTCAGTTTTTGGACCAGTATAGCTGCCTGTGACTTTTAAACCTTTCAGCCCTGTATTTGAGTACAGATACTTTTGCAAACAATGTAGATCTAGATTAGACGGTCCTTTACGAGCCTTCAAATCAGGATTTACACTGTTTGCCAGTCTGTTAATAATTTGACTAAAATCCAAATGTACGAGAATGGATGTGTCCAAGTTTATAGATAGAAGAGACCACTTCAGGGATTTAAGGGTGAAAAGGCTGAAGTCCGTGCTAAAATGCCATCCTATCTTACCTTTAGAACTAACAGTTTGATGTTTTCTTATTTCTGGTTCAAATATAGATTGTGAGTACTTGTTGGATCCACCTCAGAGAGGCAGTTCTAATGAGTACCCGCAATCTATGCTTTTGAGTGAAAACAAGGAAAATGATGAATTTACGCGTAAACTCCACTTTTCTCTACATAAAGTGGGATTTAGCGGGTGTTCTTTACACGGATTTGTTAACACTTAAGACACAAGAAAAACTGCATCTGAAGTTTTGTCGTCTGCTTATGCTGTCTGCCGAAAATTTTTGCCAACTTTTTAAAAAAATATTTTTGAACACAGGCAAACAGTGTGGGCCCAGATCAGACTGCTCCTGCAGTAGCAGTCTGATCTGGGTCCACACTGTTTGACAAAAACTTATTTCTAAGGTAACCGACAGACGGCAAAGCAGACGACAATGGGCGTGATTGGCATTTTATGGGTTAATTTGATGATACATTAATCATAGAGCATGAAGCAACTACACACAAAATGATTACTGGTGATAAATATTATGCAGATTGTTTGAAATTTTTAACAGCTCTGTTTACCAAAGAGGAAAGTTTATAAATGAAATTTGATGCTGATTTAAGTAAAACAGTGAAAATGTAGCCAATGGCAGGGTTGTTAGTAGAATAAATCTCTTGTCTTTATATGTACTGTGTATGAAATTTTGCAATAAAGTATCAAAACACTGATATGTTGTTGTTAAAAAATTCATTTACCTTGGATAATGCACTCCGAACTGGATAACTGCTGATGTTTTAGCTAGTTCAAGAAAAGTGTAATAAGCAAAACATGATAGCAGTAGTGTTAAATTGGCCCTTAACTCAATGTGCCCCAAACTTCAATAGCTGTAGAGGCATATTGCATCTGCGAGGTTTGTGCGTCAGTTCATGTGTGTGTCCGTTACACTGTTTGATGCAGAGCATAACTACAGAACTACATGCTATGGTTTTGAAATTTCATATAAGCATTCCTCATGAAAAGATAGCGATATATACCTTTTTGTTGCGTCTGCTGTGAGCATGGCCTGATATAGGCATCCGCTTTTCCGTCCGTTTGTTTGTCTGTTCATGTGTCCGTCGGTTTGTCAAGGCATCAACATTTGCAAACACTAGCGTTCACCCTAATGGTCAAGTTTATTTCCCAAGAACTATAAGAGCTTCATTGATGATACTTTGTACAAACTTGTATCTGGGGATGGCAACTTAATTCAAGCATCCATATTTGACCTTGACCTACATTTTATGGTTCACCGACTTCGTAAAATATTGATAACACCCTAGCATTCGCCCTAATGGTCAAGCTTATTTCTCAAGAACTATAGGAGGTTCATTAATGATACTTGGTACAAACTTGTATCAGGGGATGACAACTTAAATGCAAGCAGCCATATTTGACCTTGACCTACATTTTATGCTTCACTGACTTTGTAAAATATTGCAACCACCCTAACGTTCAACCCAATGGTTAAGTTCATTTCTCAAGAATTATTAGAGCTTCATTAATGATACTTAGCACAAGCTTGCATTTAAGAATGGCAACTTTTATGCAAGAATCTATGTTTGGCCTTGGTCTGGATGTCGTGGTTCGGTGACTTTATGCCCCCACAGGAGCGACATAGCCTTCGGTGGAATTCGTGTTTCTTGTCAGGATTATGCCCCTTTCCTGAGTTATGTCTTTTCGAAAAAAAAAAAATGGATGAAATCTTGTCTGCAAAATAATTCATAAGTAATAAAGCCAGAGTCTTTAATGTCGATAAGCAGATTGCTAGTGATGAGTAGATGACCTGATTACGAGGACTGTTCAAATATGAATGCAAGTAGAACGTTTTCTCATGCACTAATGCGAAAATCACCTGGAAATAAATATCGCAGCGTAGAAAAACATTTTACCTATACATTGATACCAAACCTGTTAAAATCCGTGCACTTTAGCCATGTATATCTTTCGATAAACACTGTCTACTCTTGTATACTAATACAAAACATGGTTGGAAGAAGGTCAGAGTACGCCGTTGAAATACGGTTCTATATTAAGAATCGTATTCTTGGTATACGATGCAAAGACATTTTTGATGAAATATGTTCTGTTTATGGACATAATGAAATGTCTTTTGCGACAGTTTTTCGTTGGTGTAAGAAATTCAGCTGTGGGCTAGGCTCAACAGAAGATGCACCACATGATCGTCGGCCGAAAAGAGCAACATCTGCCAAGATGGTTGCTAGAGTGAAAGAAATAGTTGCTACCGATGCACGATACACCACTAGGCAAATAGCTAGTATGGTTGGCATCTCATTAGGAGCAGCTCATAAAATTCTGCAACGGGATTTGAAAATTAGAAAGATCTGTGCTAGATGGATTCCCCATCTGTTGACAGATGAGCAGAAAAAGACACGCGTTCAGTGCGCCAAGAAGTTGCTTAAAAAGTTTCCAAATTACAATGCACGGTCTTTCGCTAATGTCGTCACAGGTGACGAGACATGGGTTCACTTTTTTGAGCCAAAACGAAAGATTCAGAACAAAATATGGGCAACAAAATTTGCAAAAGACCATGCATTGCAAAGCGGGCCATGAGCGTCAAGAAGGTAATGTATGCCATATTCTTTTCAAATCAGGGCCCTGCTATTCAGGTTGCTGTGCCTAAAGGGAAATCTGTAAATGCGAAGTTTTACAAGAATAAAGTTCTTCGAAAATTGAAGAAATATTTCAAAGAACGAAGACCTACAACTGGTTTGGCCAATGTCAGATTGCTACATGACAATGCGTCATCGCACAAGGCGTTCATTGTGCAAGACTATCTGAAGCAGGAAAAGGTTGTTGAAACCCTCACCTCCCGTATTCCCCTGACCTTGCCCCGTGTGACTTTTTTTGTTCCCGCGGCTGAAAAATACCTTTCTGGTCGCAAATTTGTACAGCGCAAACACCTCGGTTCTGCAATATTCCAGTGCCTTCATAGTATACCTCGAAAAGACTACCAAAATGCATTCAATGATTGGATTAGAAGACTGAAAGTTTGTTTATTTGTTAAAGGGGAATACTTTGAGGGGACAAAATAAATTTGTTCATCGAAATCTATCACGGAATCATTTTTATGTGCTTAGTTGCATTCATATTTGAACAGTCCTCGTAACTTTTGAAGAAATTTCAAACATTTCAGGAGTTATAACATTTTGTAAATTTGTTCGTTTGTACATTGCATTCTTTGGGATGCATAACATAACTTTAGAACCCTGTATGGTAGGGTTTTGAAATTTCATATATGGATTCCTCAAGACCAGAACCGAAGGCTCCCGGGGAGCTTGTAGTGGAGGCAGTTGTCTGCTGTCATCGCGTCAGCGCCAAATTTTTCAAATGACATGTCTGAAACTACTTGGCCAATTGAAACAAAACTCTATGCTGGTTGAGAAGTTTGTTCGGGCAGAGGGAGAAGCTTCCCTGCAGGCATACAACGTTCCTTCAACGTTGAATCGACATTGGAACAACACTGATTCAACATTGAGTGCCTGCCATTACCTGCAGGGAGCCTGTGTCCCGGCTGATCGCATACGCAGTCTCACTTGATTCTTTGCTGTTCGACGGTTAGAATGCACATATTTGCTAGTTTTTCAGCCCAAACCGTCGAATCGTTTAATCTCGTACAGTGGCCAATCTGCAAACACATGCGCCAATAGCTGATTCGAGACGCTATTTTCACATTATCAAGACTACCATGTCTATATGTAAATAAATAAGAAAAAAAGATGAGTTAATGAGAAAGTTGTTAATGAAAAACAGATTTACCAATTGTTGTCATGTAGTTTTTTTTTGTTGTTTTTTTAGTCGATTTTCTTTACCTCATTGTGCCGCCATGAAACGGTATGGTTTCACATTGTTTAGCTTCTCACGTTGCTATCATATAGTGTAGCCTGACAGTTCTAAATTTATACTTACACGAGGATTAAATACGGTAGGATTGGTTCCCGAACTTGCTCGGATTAACCCGCACTAAAAAATCAAGCGTCTACCCGATCCACGTGACTAACTACCTAGACGCCTAAACTACAATAGTTTTATTCCCTGCGATAAAGTGCTTGGATGTGTCAACAGTTAATAATAGAAGACATATTGAATTATGCTAAGTATTTTATATTTCTATTTTGTTTTTTGAACATGACTATGAGCAAGGACGGCGCATTATGTGCCATGTCGGCCTTGAATAATACAGTTTCGGACGAAGATGTTTCGTCGGAAATCAATGTTCCTGTTTCTACATGTAACACTTCCGGTATCACGAGTGAAAAACATGGAAACCACAAATCTACTATTTCCAAAGGGAAAGAGAAGTCTCGGCCCCCGCCCATAGGGGCTTGAAGAAATATATGGGCTGCACGATGCTTCCATACAGAGCTGAATCCGGCCCGCACACTAGTACTGGTAAACCGCATAGAGGATCTAAGCCTGTCCAGGAACCGCGGTGCGAGGCGGACCGTCCATGCTTATAAACCCTATTGGTTTCATTGGACGACAGGGCTTGAGATGTCATTTCATCACAATTTCGGGTAAAAGTTCCACAAAATTGGAAGAAACGTCTCCAAAATGATCTTTACAGTGTTGACGGGGACGTTAAACCCCAAATCAAACAAACGAAAGAGAAGTCTACTAGTTCTACGTCTCATAGTAAATTGGTTAAGCTCTCTGATTTGCAGGATCTTGAGTCGAAGTTGGTCTTGAGATGGATAAACGGTTACACTCTTTTGACTCTAATTTTGACCGGAGTTTTGGTGTTGCGTCATCTTTTTAGGCAGACTCCATTCAGCGGATGTCTTGAGAAAACTTGTATAGCGAAACTTCGGGTGCGCGCAGATCAGAAGAAACCGTTCCCAATCCAGAAAACTGATGAAGGCAGGAGTCCTAGGATTTCTTTGGACAATGGTCTGGATGAACAGTTGGGTTTGGAAAGGCATGCGACTACAGATCTTGAGAGACAATATGATGACTTGTCACTTCAGCCTGGTCAGAGAGAAAGACAGATTATTGGTCTTCCGTCGTCTGTGGTTTGAGATGGCTCAGAGATTGAACAGAGTGACAATAATATCAATCGTCGTTTTCAGAAATATTCAATTACAGTTCCCAATACGGGGAACACTGACATTAATGAACCTCCTCTGTCACATGATATGTTGGAGGATATGTTTGGTGAAGATGATGTAGCGGAGTCAAAAGGAAGCAAAGGGCAAGCCTTAGATAAATCTCAAATTAAAATTATTAGTGAGACTTTACGGTGTCAAGCACAGATAAGTTATCTGCTTACAAATAAAAATCAAAAATGAGTTCCTTTAAGAGCAATGAAAACATTCATAAGAAAGAAGATAGGTCATACTACGTAGTTTCGGCTAATAAAGCCTCATCAGTGACCCTGTAAAGCCAGAGGAAACATACTGCAATTTTGCGAATTTCGAATAAGCAGTCGATTCAAAGACTGATATAAATCAAAATGGGGTCCGGGGTCCAAATAATAAAAAACCTGTCTAGAATATGAGTCTAAACCAATAATTTATTTCTGATTTCTCAGAATATTCACGCTGATCTCAAAGGACCAAAAGTAAAATATAAACTGCACTATGGTTGATGTACGGGGAGACGTTTTACGGCCGCCACACGGCACAACACCAGCTGCAGTGAAGGCAAATAAAAATCAAAAATGAGTTCCTTTAAGAGCAATGAAAACATTCATAAGAAAGAAGATGGGTCATACTACGTAGTTTCGGCTAATAAAGCCTCATCAGTGACCCTGTAATGATCTTTAAACAATCTTTTCCTATTCAGGACTCTTCTGAGAACCTGTTGCAGGTCCCTAGTTAAGATTAATCAACTGAACGTTTATTGATTAAAAAGCATGGGCGTCGGGCTGCCTTTGGTTCATCACAGAGTTTGTTTTCTCAGCCTTTTAAGTTAACTGAGAAAATTGCTTTCCAAGGTCAAGTAGCCTTTAGAATGGGTATTGTATCTGTTTGTTATGCGCAACAAGTTTTAGGTTTGCTTTTGATAAATTTAATAAAATGTAGATGAAGCAATTCAGAATGCCAGGGATTTGTTTTTCTGCAAAATCACTAGACCAGCTGTCACGAACTGGAGTCTTTTTTCATCTTATACGTAGGAAAGCCACTATTGCGGACACAAGCTTACAGTCATTGCCTTCACTTCTATTTAACACGACTTTAAAGATTTGCAGAAAGCAGCTTTGATGTCCCCATTATCAGGGGAAGGTATTTTGGCTCTGATTGTGATAAGAAATTAAATGATCGACAAGAAAAGGACAATCAGTTGTCGGATCTGATGCCTGAAATGAATAAGAGGTATTTTTAAAAAAGGAAATCAAATTTTCAATCAGATTATTCAAATGCAAAGAAGGCAAGAAATTCAGATGAATCATACAACAGATCCTTCAGAGCTAATAGTTACGGCTCAAACTCCAAGAGATCGTTTAAAGGCTCTGTCATCCGACTTAACCAATAACTATAATAAGTCTAGTGGAGCGAGGTCTTTTCGTTCCCTAGGGAACAAGTCAAATAGAGCATGACTCCATTCTATGCCGTTGTCCGGAGATACCTATTGCAGGGAGACTAAATTTTTTTGTCCATCAATGGGAAAAAATAACGGACAATCAGTGGGTTCTGTCAACATTAAAAGATGGTCTAAAACTGGAGATTTTTTCAATCCATCCTTTTTCGGGAATACGGGAAACCTGTGTGAATGCTCAAAATTTACCTATTTTACTGCAGGAGGTAGAAAAATTACTAGAAAAATGCGATAGAACCTGTCCCCAGGCAAGAAATTCAGAAAGGTTTTTATTCAACATTTTTCTAGTCCCCAAAAAATCAGTGGAACTCAGAGCAGTAATAAATCTTCGCCCCTTAAACAGGTATCTCAAGAAGCAGCATTTCAAGATGGACTCCCTGAACAGTGTTCTAAATCCAGTTCAACAAGGAGATTGGGCAAGTTCTTTTGACGTGAAAGACGCTTACTTGCACATACCAATTTTCAAGAAGCACAAGCAATGTCTTCGCTTCTGCATTCAGGGGAGAGTGCACCAATTCACTTGCATTTGCTTCGGCCCCACAATGGCGCCCAGGGTGTTCAGAAAATAGTGTCAGTGGTCGCAGCTTACCTCAGAATGCAAAATATGCGGCTGGCAGTTCACCTGGACTGGTTTTTGGTAAATCAAATCAAGAAATTACTGGTTCTAGACAAAACAAGGGCTCTAAATCCCCTTGTGGATCTAGGTTTTGTGATAAATTTAGAAAAATTTGCTTTGCAGCCAAATCAGTCAGTTATATAGATAGGGTCTCATTTTTTGTTAAACAAGGGCCTAGTTCGTTCGACACAAGAAAGAGTGTCCAAGATAAAAGAAGCTTGCAGGCTAGTAAAACAGATTCCCACAGCCCCGAATTATCTTCATCTATTGGGTCTGATGGCTTCTTGCATAGACTGGTTCCCAATACAAGACTGTTTATGAGACCAGTTCAGCTGCTTCTGCTCTATTTTTGGAAGCCAGCACCAATGGACCTAAAACATTAGTTCCTTTCAATCAGCATGTTCAGAAACACCTTCAGTTTTGGCTGTCAGACGGAAATCTTCTAAAAGGGAAAAGTTTTTGTTCCCAGTCAAGCACCAGAGTATTAACAACGGATGCCTCCAAACAAGGTTACGGAGGTCATTTGGAAATCAGATTTTTCAAGGAACTTGGTCTATGCAAGAGGCAAAGGTGCCATAAATTGGTTGGAAATGAAGTCGGTGTTACTAGCGGTCAATCATTTTCTTCCACTATTAAAATTTAATGTAGTGTTGATCAGGTCGGACAAAACAACGGTAGTTCAGTACGTGAACAAATAAGGCGGAACAAAATCGCCCCCATTGTGTTACCTAGCGTGGGAGCTGTGTCATCTAGCAAGAGCTAACAGCATTTTGCTGAAAGCAGCTCATTTGGTAGGCGTTCGGAATGTTTTGGCCGACGATTTGAGTCGATTCAGGATAAAACCGAGAGGTCAAGAGAGCTCACTGAACAGTGCAATAGTGCACAGGTTATACCAGATATGGGGAACTCCTTTGATAGACCTGTTTGCATCAGAGGACAACAAGAAAACTCCAGTGTTCTGCACATTTTTTCCCAGTCAGTCGGCACTGGCGATAGATGCCTTGTCGATTGCTTTGGAAAACAAAGAAGCATATGAATTCCCCCCAATCCGTCTCTTGCCAAATGTTCTTCAAAACATGAAGAATTTTCACTGCCAGATAATTCTGATTCCACCCCAGTGGCCACATCGAAACTGGTACACCAATCTGCTGGTGGCATGTCCGAGAAGACTACGTGTATTACCAGATCTTTTGGTTCAACCGAAGACCAAAATATTTCATACCAACCCTTAGGTTTTCAGTCTGGCTGCATGGCTACTGTCAACCGATCATTCCAGGATAAGGTATTTGCGAATGACACTAGGCAACTCATGGTGGAATAATGGAGACCAGGAACGAGAAAAGATTATGCAGTCAAGTTCGACAAGTTCAGTAGCTCGTGTAGTGGACGGGACATTGATCCCCATGCTGCCTTTTTGAGTGACACTTCAGACTTTCTAACCAGCCAGTTTCAGGAAGGGTTGAAATATCGTACCATTTCTGGCTATAGGTCTATGTTGTCTGCTATGTTGCCTCAAACTGATGGACTTTCAGTAGGAAAACATCCTGATATCATCAGATTATTGAAAGGTGTCTTTAATTCTAGACCACCAGTAAAGTTATTGGTGCCAGAATGGGATTTGCAAAGAGTATTAAATCTTTTGGCCAGTTCCCCCTTTGAACCTATACATAAGAGTTCGCTTAAATCTTTGACATGGAAAACTGCTTTTCTTACAGCGACATCAACGTTCAGGAGATGCAGCGACCTACAAGCCTTGAAGACTGATGTTGGCTACATGAATATTGTATCTGAAGGAGTAATCTTTGTTCGAGAAGGTTTAGCTAAACAAGACCGACCTAGTCATTGTGGAAATAACATTTTTGTACCATGTTTCACCAAAAATAGGAAATTAGAGACAAAACGGACAATGGCAGTTTACTTGAAAAGAACTACAGATTTACGGTCAAGTTCAGACACTGAGAGGGTTGTACAGTTGTTTGTATCTGTAAATAAACCATATAAAGCAGTATCGAAGCAGACAATTGCATCGTGGATTGTAAGTGTCATAAAATTAGCCTATAGTGATTCAGGCATGAAAGTTCGGGCTCACTCAACGAGAACCATTTTGGCCTTCGTGGGCTTTATTTAAAGGAGCGTCATTATCTGCGATTCTGGAGGCAACTGATTGGAGCTCAGAGGAAACATTGAAACGTTTTTACTATAGAGATATGGACTCACAAAAATTTTATCCCCTGCGGGTTGCCAAGCTTATTTTGACAATTAACGTTGTTAGACTGATGGAAATGTGTATTCTGGTGTTAATTACGGGAAGATTTAGTGCCCAGCTTATAGTTTCACATAGGTTACTTCCAATGGAGAGGCTTAATGGTGAATTAATACATGTTTATGTCAAGAAGGTCAATAGTTTTGGAAGTGGAATTTTTAATGCCATTGTATAAATGTACATTTTGTTGGAGGTTTAGTGTTATGAACATTTCTGAGGAAGAGAAATACGAAAGACCCACCTACCAAGAGGGAAGCACTGCTTAGAAATCTCATACCGTATTTACTCCTCATGTGAGTATAACTTTAGAAATAAAATTATAAAATTTGTTTTCAAGTTTAAATTTTATGAGAATTTATACATGTACTTACATGAGGGTTCCCATCCCGCCTCCCCTCAGTTTCTTTGGTGATAAGAACTTTGTCGCCGTATAGAACTGAGGTTGTTTAGGCGTCTACGTAGTTAGTTATGTGGATCGGGTAGACGCTTGATATTTTTAGTGCGGGTTAATCAGAGCAAGTCCGGGAACCAATCCTACCGTATTTACTCCTGGTGTAAGTATAAATTTCTCATAAAATTTAAACTTGAAAACAAATTTTATAATTTGATTAGAATTGATTGCATTGTGAAGCTGAGCAGGTCCGTTTGTATGATCTCGTCGCAAAGCCCGAAGAAAGCTTTTTGTCGCTACGGACGGAGCTCACATTTTTCTGTATATCTGCTCTAAAACATTGATTGTTGATACCCGTCAGTACTCGTCGGGTAAGTTGTTCTTATTTTTTTTTTTTGCTTTGTTCAATGAATGGTGCCTCCGCATCACGCCTGTATAATTTTGACCCCCTTGATCCCAACTTTGTACAGTTAAATGGGGTTTACAAGAGTAAACCTTATTTTAAATATCACACTTTATCATCTTAAAATTTTCTTTGTTTTCGGCGGTAAAGTTTACAGTGCATTTGTATAGGCGTGTTTTCGTAATGTGACACGGCAGCCACAATCTGATCAGATATTTTCACTGTTCATTATATGGATGCCCGAACAGGTAAGGGTTAGTTACAGCCGCGTCAGTGGAGCGCTGTGGTGCAATAGTAAAGCATCAGACTCGAAATCGTGAGGTACCGGGTTCGATCCCCACTAACATCAAGTGTTGTTTTCTTGAGCAACAGACTTTATCCACATTGTTTAGTACTGGTTTCTGCCGCCACATGGAAAACAAAATATGTTCTAGAAAGGGTTATCCTTTGGAAGCAAGGAATACACCACAGAACTGGAAAATACGGAGTTTACATGCTTTCTGGACCAGACTAGCTAGTTTCGGCCAATTAGGCCTCATCAGTGATCCTCAGATATTTTCAAAATTCAACACTGGATTCAATGATCCCAAAGGACAATAAAATATGAACTACACTTTGATGTAGGACAGGGAGACTTTTTACGGCCGCCACACATTCCCAGACACCAGCTGCAGTGACGTTAGATATGTTCTAGAAAGGGTTATCCTTTGGAAATATGTTTAAGAAATAGATCAGCTCTAACTGTGATTTGTTGAGTAATAAATCACAGTTTGGAGGTCAGTTGTAAAGTAGATCAAATCACGAGCGCGTAGCGCGATTGATTTGTCTACTTACAACTGACCGACAAACTGTGATTTATTACTCAACAAATCACAGACTAGAGCTGTACTATTTCGATTCTAACACGCTGAAATCGGCAATAATGTTGTTGTTTCCTTCAAAATCTCACAACCTTTCGCCATTGTTAGAAGAAATTCCGCTAAAATTATCGACTGAAACACATGCATTTATATCCTTTTCTTACGTTTTCGATGCGAGAAAATGACGTTACACCGTCTAACGTCAAGGAAATCGACTAGTGACGTCATGAATTTGCAGTTTTAATGACGTCAGTCGTCACGCTCTTCCGAGCTGTGATTTGTTGCAGAATAAAACACAGTTATTTTCCATTGACTATATAGGCGCGCTGTGTTAGAATTAAGAAATAGATCAGCTCTAGCTGTGATTTGTTGAGTAATAAATCACAGTTTGGAGGTCAGTTGTAAAGTAGACAAATCACAAGCGCGTAGCGCGCGTGATTTGTCTACTTACAACTGACCGACAAACTGTGATTTATTACTCAACAAATCACAGACAAGAGCTGATCTATTTCGATTCTAACACGCTGAAAATCGGCAAAAATGTTATTGTTTCCTTCAAAATCTCACAACCTTTCGCCATTGTTAGAAGAAATCCCGCTAAAATTATCGACTGAAACACATGCATTTATATCCTTTTCTTACGTTTTCGATGCGAGAAAATGACGTTACACCGTCTAACGTCAAGGAAATCGACTAGTGACGTCATAAATTGGGAATTTTAATGACGTCAGTCGTCACGCTCCTCCGAGCTGAGATTTGTTGCAGAATAAAACACAGTTATTTTCCATTGCCTATATAGGCGCGCTGTGTTAGAATATTCTATAAAGTCTATCAGACAAAGAAGGCTGTATTCTGTCCGAGTATGAACATACACAGACCTAGACCGATGCGAGTCTTTGCTGAGCACACATCCGGTAACACATTTGCGCAATAAAACAACTTAATAATTATAATGATAATAATAAATATTTTTTGGTTTTTGGTTTTACGGCCCTTTTAAGATTATTTCACTCATATCGAGCCGATCGTTAATCAGAGGTGGGCAAAAACCGGAGTACCCGGAGAAAAACCACCTGACCTTCCGTTGCAGAACTTGGCGTCTCACATATGACCCGAGCGAGGCTCGAACCACAGCGGTGAGAGACCTAATGATCAAGAGTCAGCGCTCTTAACCACTAGGCCACGGAGGCCCGTTTAAATAATAATAATAATAATAATAATAATAATAGTGATAATTACAAAAATAATAAATGACAGGAATAAACAAGAGGGGTAACAGAGTTAGAGTGTAATCCACGGATGGTTTTCTTTATTTCTTGCTAAAAATCATATGATGTTAGAATCGCCATATGGTACAATGGAAAAACCTAGAATTGCCCTTGTTATTCCACTTTATATATACTTTACCTGTGGAAAGAAAAATCATTTCACAGTTTCATCTGAAAATTCCTCTCATGGATTGGAGCATGTAAAGTACCTTTGAACGATATAATCCTAGCCTTACATTGGTTGGTCATATCACACGGTAATCATGGCGGATATTTCCAGGCGCGACACACTCGCCAATGAAAGGCTAAGATTATATCGTTTTAACGACATATTATGTTGATAAAACGACATCTTTAACCAACGAAAAGGCCAAGATTATGTCGATAAAACGACATCTTTATTGTTTTAAATTCCACGCTACTTTTCAGAGTGGATGGAAAACGACATATTTTCGTTTTCTGATCCATTCTAATTTTATTGTTTTAAATTCAACGCTACTTTTTCAGAGTGGAACAGAAAACAAGAAATATGTCGTTTAAACGACATATTTTCGTTTTCTGTTCCATTCTAATTTTATTGTTTTAAATTCCACCCTACGTTTTCAGAGTCACGCCTACGGAACGATAGAATGCGTATCCATTGGTTAAGAACGTGAAGCAATTAGAGCGACATCCGGTTAGGAATTAGATCGCTAAAAAAGGTAAAGAAACTGTGCAGTTTCTGTGTTTCATAAGTTATATAATTTTTACGAGGAAGTTATTTAAAAAACGGGGAATTACATTCAGGAGCCCATTGATATCGGCATCTTTGGAGTAAATACCAAATCCCGTACTTCACACATTTTGGCTAAATTTAGTTTCTCCTGCTGAAGGTGAACTCAAGCCTTAGAAAACGAGTGGGTTTTCGAGGTGTTTGTTGCCTTTTATTTATTACTGCGCTTTGCTACAAGTTCAGCGTATTAACATGCACACACAATAAACATATATGGTTATATGTGTTGTGGATATTTTGCTTGTACATGCAGCACTAGCGAGAAATCACCACGGAAAAGGTCGAAAATGGTTGGTTACGCATTAGATCTATAGAAATGATAACAAAACTTGCATCTATAAAGCGGATCTGTTTTCATCTCCACGGCCCCAGAATCACCCGCACCTTGTTCTACGGAACCATTTTTAGCCGACCTGATAAGCAGTGCGCTATTGATTCGATAATGACATAGTATTTTATGGAAACATTTTCAGTCTCCAGAATCATAGTACCGAATGATTTTCACTGACTTTTACGCTGTGTTTGTTTTATCAATGGTCCGGTAATTGCCTGAAATGAAATTAAACAGGTTTTGGAGTTTTAATTTCTGCGAAGAACTCCTCATCTGCCAAAATTTACTGGTTAAGCATTAGATCGTATGGTTAAGCATTCGATAGCCAGATAGGAGAAAATCTCACCAGTTGCTGCCTAAGTAAATGCCAGCAGCTTACTACAATAAAAGGTGGTCTACATATGATTTCTAAATTATGTTAAAATCACCAGAGAAAGAAAGCCGTGATGAAAAATACTTTTCTGGACAAGACCATTAAATGTCTGGGTATCATGCTTATCTGACCGAATGACGCACAGATTCATAAATAAGAGGTCATTACTTGCTTTTGTAGAAAACAAAATGGCCAGCTTACGCTTTGTAATGGCGATTAAATCTATATCGTGTTTCTATGGTCAAGCATTAGAGAGCCAGGTTGAGCATAAGACACCCATGATTATAAACTTAGTGCTTATAAAAAATAGAAGTAAAGCAATGATCAGGAATCAATACCAGCTGGCTATCCAAAATGCGATACATACAATCAGTGACAAACAATAACATAAATAAACCGCCAAAGAAGAACCGCCTTGTAACAGTCAGTGAAAAGAATTCCACTGGGAATTGTTTGTCAATCGACCCAAAGGTGCTCAGAAGAAAAGCTGTTCTATGCTTAAGTGCACGTGAATATCACTGACTTGTCGGGAAAACTATTAGAATGAAAATAGTCGCAGTGAGGTCAGACTGTTGTGAAAAACTAAAGATGGTTATCTTGGAAACATAGGATGGGCTTGGCAAAGAGTGTAGACCCTGATCAGACGCTGCAGAATCCGGCGTCTGGTGAAGATGAACACTATTTGATTGGACACTGGAATTTAAGAGATTAATGAAACAGTTTAAGACTATTTCTCCTACCTACACTCGGAGGCAATAGACCCACCAGTCCTTTGTTGTTGTTTTTTTTTAAATCACATTATATTTTGTGCAGAAATGAGAAAAATATCACAATTTTTCATCTTAAAATTTTCGTTTTTTTGGCGATAAAGGTTACATTGTATTTGTATAGGCATGTTTTCGTAATGATTATTCAAAGAAAAAAGAGGTGGAGAAAACAAATGTCTACAACCTTTTTAGTACTAAATACAATATTATCAATAGTCGGTCGATAGTGAACAAAAAACTGGACTTTTGGCTTAATGTAAACTGCCTAATCACTGCCTAGATACATCCTTGAGAAAATATTGCTCCATATTCAAAATGGTTTCAAAAGTTCCTCATATCTAAACATGATACTGCAGATGGAAGAAAATATTATAACTTGTATGTTCTATCAATTTATTATATCTATATTTTTTCCTCATATCTAAAAATGACACTGCCGATGAAACAAAAAATGTTATAGCGTGTATGTTTTATTAAGAAGGAATATTAGATCATGGAAGATTAGCTGAGGGCCTCGTGGAAGATTAGCTATTACATGTATTTTTGTATGTGCTAAATGTTGCTAGCCTCACTAAATAAAGTCCTTACTTACTTACTGACTGACTTACTTACTTACTTCTCTCAATTTATTTAATGAACGCACCTGTCCTCCTGTTTACTCAAAATTTATAAATTTTACAAATGGATTCTAGTTCGTCTTGATTAACATGATTAAGAATACATGGTGTGTCATTCTTGCGCTGTTTGTATTTATAAGAAGTTGGTTTTAGACAATATCTTTATCTTATCGTTTTGACAGTTAGCATAGAACTCACGAGATCTCCGATCTGGGTTATCGATCATGATACAGACATATATTTTGGGGGCATGCGCAGTCCCAGGAGTAGGATATTCCGGCTACCTATTTGCTTTGCAGAGGCGAGCTAAAACAAATACGCCTTTCTTTTGCGTTACTATGCCTTTTTTCGCATTACTACGCCTTTTGATTCGCGTAAAAACGCCTTTGATTCGCATCACTGCGCCTTTCTTTTGCGTTACTACGTCTTTCTTTTGCATTAGTATGCACTTTTCGCGTTACTACGCCTTGTTTTTGCGTTACTACGCCTTTTTTGTGCGTAGCTTCGCCTTCTGATTGGCGTTACTGCGTCTTTTGTTTTGCGTTTCTACGCATTTGTTGCGTTATTACGTCTTTTGTGTCGCGTTACTACGCCTTTACGGTATTTTATTTTCTCTTACATAAGCCAAATAGGCTTTCGTATCTGCAGTGTTAACGATCTTACCCTTAGCCTTTCACGCCTGAGTTTCTTAAACGGGTTCTCTCCATTTTTTTATTTTGGGCAATTCTTGTTAATAGGGCATTTAGTCAAATTCATTTACAGGATGGCGAACAGCTTTGATTCTCGGATGAGACGGTTCATTAATGGCCGTCCCATCCGGATATAGATTTAATCGCCATTACAAAGCGTAAGCTGGCCATTTTGTGTTCTACAAAAGCAAGTAATGACCTCTTATTTATGAATCGGCGCGTCTTCGGTCAGATAAGCATGATTCCCAGACATTTAATGGTCTTGTCCAGAAAAGTATTTTTCATCACCGCTTTCTTTCTCTGGTGATTTTAACACAATTCAGAAATCATATGTAGACCACCTTTTATTGTAGTAAGCTGCTGGCATTTACTTAGGCAGCAACTGGTTTGATTTTCTCCTCTGGTTACCGAATGCTCAACCAGACGATCTAATGCTTAACCAGCAAATTTTGGCAGATGAGGAGTTCTTCGCAGAAATTAAAACTCCAAAACCTGTTTTATTTCATTTCAGTCAATTACCGGACCATTGATAAAACAAACACAGCGTAAAAGTCCGTGAAAATCATTCGGTACTATGATTCTGGAGACTGAAAATGTTTCCATAAAATACTATGTCATCATCGAATCAATAGCGCACTGCTTATCAGGTTGGCTAAAAATGGTTCCGTAGAACAAGGTGCGGGTGATTCTGGGGCCGTGGAGATGAAAACAGATCCGCTTTATAGTTGCAAGTTCTGTTATCATTTCTATAGATCTAATGCGTAACCAACCATTTTCGACCTTTTCCGTGGTGATTTCTCGCTATTGCTGTATTGACAAGCAAAATATCCACAACACATTTAACCATATATGTTTATTGTGTGTGCATGTTAATACGCTGAACTTGTAGCAAAGCGCAGTAATAAATAAATGGCAACAAACACCTCGAAAAACCACTCGTTTTCTAAGGCTTGAGTTCACCTTCAGCAGGAGAAACTAAATTTAGCCAAAATGTGTGAAGTACGGGATTTGGTATTTACTCCAAAGATGCCGATATCAATGGGCTCCTGAATGTAATTCCCCGTTTTTTAAATAACTTCCTCGTAAAAATTATATAACTTATGAAACACAGAAACTGCACAGTTTCTTTACCTTTTTAGCGATCTAATTCCTAACCGGATGTCGCTCTAATTGCTTCACGTTCTTAACCAATGGTTACGCATTCTATCGTTCCGTAGGCGTGAGAGTGGAAAAGAAACAAGAAATATGTCGTTTGAACGACATCTTATATCGTTTAAACGGCATATTTTTTGTTTTCCACTCCACGCTAATTTTATTGTTTTAAATTCTGTTTTGATAGATACTGGAACAGAATTGTCCCTTCCCGGGTTCCGTACCTTTGTCCACTCTATCAGCGTAAAACAAAGCACTGCAGCACTGGTAGGTCGTATGACTCGGAGAGTTAGCTTGGAATTTCTCCTACATGAGGACTTTATTGACTGTTTTCTTTCACCCTAAAATTCGCATACTTTTAGAAAACAGTGTAGACCCAGATCAGACGCGTCGCCTCCTGTGGGGTCTGATCTGAATCTACTCTGTCACTGTCCCAGCATATGAGCCCAGTCAATGTTTTACGAATAACCCTCTTAAAGGAAACGGATATACCTTCAGAGGAGGCAACTCCTTCAAATGTATTTTTGTCGCCCTTGTAAATAGGGGTCAACTCTTAAAGGAAAGAATTTGCTCCCGAGGAGCAAATTCTTTCCTTTAAGAGTAGACCCCAGTTTTCAGAGGGACAGAGTTTGTAGAAAAGCAAACAGGAAGTCCAGAAAGTTGTCTCCCTTTGAAAAATGGCGTAAAAAATGGGTATTTTTCCCCTTTACATACAGCGACGTCGCAGAGACAATAAATAACCATCACCTGTATATCGTATATATTGTATATTTGCGCGTTTTGTCACCCATTACGAAAACACGCCTATACAAATACAATGTAATCTTTATCACCGAAAAGAATGATAATTTTAAGATGAAAAGTTGTGATGTTTTTCTTATTTCTGCTCAAAATATAGATTGTGGGTACTCGTTAGAACCGCCTCGATGAGGCGGTTCTAACGAATACCCACAATCTATATTTTATAGCAGAAATACAAAAAATAAGGTTTACCCCTGTAAACCCCAGTTTTACAATATAAAAGTGGGGTTCATGGGGTCAAAATTATATAGACGTGTTTTCGTGACGGAAAGTCACGTGGACATTGGCAACTTAACTCTTTTTCATATAGTAACTTTTGGGTCGATTGACTGCTAAACTATCGACAAAAAAGGTGATTCGTTGTTCACTGCTCAGAGTTCTGGATGAAAATTGCCAAATAGTCCGCCCTTCCAAACATTCGGCGATTCCAGTGATCGGCTGTGCTGATTTTAGAATAAAGAAACTGTGGATAGTCCGGCTGCTGGTCATATAAACATGGCCTATTGGGACTATCGTCTTTGTCAATGATGACAATGATACCTTTGTCACCATCGCACGTGTTGTAGACCCTGTTGATGAAAAACCTCCTGTTATAATTATCATCACCAATGATGGAGAAATGATTGAATTCATTGTTGACGCGTAGATCACACCAAGACGAAGAAAGAAGCCGCTTCTTTGAAAACCAGTTCGTTATATCACTGCCTGTTCCATTGAAGATGATATATGCAACTTCGTTCCCGAGCTCGAAGAAAGACAGCTTTACCTTGGCTACGCCGAGCCTAGACCATTTGTCAACATCAGGATTTCGGTAATGTACACCGCAAGATCTCTTCATATGTTTTGGCTTCATTGGAGTTGTATGTTTTCCACCTGTCCAAGCCTGATATGTATCTACGTCATTACCAGAAGTAGCCCTAAACATTAGCTTCCATCCGCCATTGTCGTCGTGTTGAGAACACCCATCATTTTCTATGCGACTGGCCAAATTTTCCATTTCTGAGTTAAAATGTTCCTTTATCCGTCTTATTTCTCCTGGAATAGCACTACAATGTAAGTCCCCATCTGCAGAAATTCTGACCAAAATGGCCATGGCTATTATTATTTGTTTTAACATTTCTTCTTCAAAGCGCACAAACCGTAAAAGGCGAGTGAATACTTCGAGCAGACCAGAAACAATGAATATTTTTTTTTTTTTTTTACACAAGAGTCACGTCATGAGAAAACCCTTTTTGTGACCTGCGAACAACAAGGATGAAGATCAGGCTGATCAGCGCTTTTCGGTTCGCTCTTTCGATAATGCAACATCTCTAGATTCTATATAGCCATAATATAATAATTTGTAGTTGAGCAGATCACTCTATGTCCGTTCTGTAACACAAAAAGCCAGAAGACAGTTTTTTCGTGAACGGAGTCACGTTTAAAGTACTTTTTAGCGAAAAACAAAAGCAGCACCAGGAAAAAAAAAACTACAACAACAGACATTCAAGTTATTTAACGCGGAATGGGAAAGATTTGATGCTATTCCCACTGCAGGCAGTGGGCTTTAGGCAAATGAATATCCCAAAAGTCGAGATAAGGAGGAGGCAAGATAATAAAGGGTTACATTTTTTTAAGTTTTATTTATGAAATAGATCAGCTCTAGCATTGATTTGTTGAGTAATAAATCACAGTTTGGAGGTCAGTTGTAAAGAAGACCAAATCACGAGCGCGTAGCGCGCGTGATTTGTCTACTTACAACTGGCCGACAAAATATGACTTATTATTCAACAAACCACAGACTAGAGCTGATATATTTCGATTCTAACACGCTGGAAGTCGACAATAACATTGTTGTTTGCGCGGTGTGCTGGTTCTGATCTCGGCCTATACCGTTTGCCAATACCCTATTTTTGGGACCCTAGGCGTATACGGGTTACCAACGTTAACCCATACAGGACAATGGAATCGCCCACCCAATAAGTTTTGAGTGGTCATCCATTTCCAAGTATAGGGGTTGCAAGTTTGTTTTGTTAGCGATTAGGTTTGCAAAAATGTAAGTACTTTCAGCAAACAGTGTAGATCCAGATCAGACGCCGCGTCTATACTGTTTGCCAATGTCTCAAAAAGGGCCGCTAGGTATATATGGGTTAATAAAACACTTTCTGGTACATGCGTGTCCTTTATTTCCATTGCATTCAGTTTATTTAATTTTATTTTGCGTGCGCTTTAACTTTATTAGTTAGGGGTAGTCACGTGGACATCAGCAATACAAGCGCTACTGTATACATAGATATGGATCGACTGAAGCAAAGTCTCTGTTGCAAGGGGTGGCAAACCATTTTTTAAGGAAGTGTTTCACCGGAAGGCACATCCATTACTCTTAAAAGAAAGAATTTGCTTGGAACAACTTCATGTTTTGAGCGTACTACCAACAACAGAAAAACAACAACAACAGAAAAAAACTAGAGCAAAGTCGATTGGGGGCCAATCGCAAATATCCGCACTTCTACAATAAGACCTTTGACCCCGGAGGTCACAGCCAGCATCCGAAACCTTGTGTAATCTACACATCCCAGGCAATCATCCTGTCAAATATGAACACCATCCGACGACCGTTGTAGGAGGAGTTCGCGTTACGAGGAAATGTGCACAGACTGACTGACGGACGACTGACTGACGGACTGACGGACGGACGGGGCCGATTACAGTATATCTGCTTTTCTTCGAAAAGTGCGGTTATATAAAATCAATCTGGGTATACCCATACACCTTAATGTGATAAGTATTTCCGAAAAAGTACTTTTTCAAACATATACACACACTTAATAGCGCCGAACACGCAGCTGTTTTAGCCTTGATTTCCTGTTTTACTGTAGTACAGTGAAATTCCGCTATTAAGACCACCTCAGAATTAAGACAATATTTGCTTATTTTGAAGGCTGCACTTAATATTTCTTTACCGTCGGGGCTCGAAGAAATATATGGATTGCATGATACTTCCACGCAGAGCTGAATCTGACACACACACGAGTACTGGTAAACTGCGAGAGGATCTAAGCCTGCACAGGCAAAGCGGTGTGAGTGTTTGACCGTCCATGCTTATAAATCCTACTGATTTCATTGGGCGACAGGGCTTGAGATGTCATTTCATCTCAATGTCGGGTAAAAGTCCCACAAAATTGGAAGCAACGTCTCCAAAATGACCTTTACAGTGTTGACGGGGACGTTAAACCTCAAAAAAAAAAAAAAAAAAAAAAAACAACTTAATATTTCTTTTTGTTTTCTGCCCGCGGTGTCCTCTGGTTAGAGACCACCTTTGAGGCTGTTCAAAAGTGGTCTTTAAGACCACTTTTGAACAGTCCCAACGGTGGTCTTAATATAGGAATTTTACTGAATTTACTAGTATGAGAGGTATGAGTAAAACCTTCAGGTCAGGTCTTTTTCATTTGTAGAAGAAGAAGAAGAATCAGAAGAAGAAGAAGAAGAAGACTATCTGAGGTCAAGAACATTGAGTGACTGATAAGGACAAGGATGATAAAGATGATGGCGATGCTGAACTGTCCACTAAGATAGACAGCATAGTCGACATTGTTTATGTGAATGGAACGGACGATGAGTCTCACGAAATTATTGACCAAAGTTAGTGTCTGATTGTTGTTTGCTGACTATACCCTTTACAATCAATGCAGTTTAGATCCACAGCACTTGAAGCTACTGGTTTCATATATATACTCGGTCAAAAAAGTAACTAAACCAACTTCCGGGTAAATCCGGTATCCATTCAGTTAAAGATGGCTGTTAACATGCTTATCGGACGTTTAGCTACAAAATGCATTAATTTCACGCGGCGTTTGCCCATACAATTTAGCACAAGAGTTGTCTTGCAAAATGTTCCTTGAAAGGTTTTGCAAAGAATTCGGAATTGCACATTCGCAGATGATCATTTTGTGTCTGAAAGATTGAACATCTAAACTCACTTTGCCTTTACAATATCGCTTGATTTTGCACTACAACCAAGGCTTTAATTTGTGGAATTCTCAGATTATCTCCCTTTCGATTAAAAATATAGCAATTTTCAAACTGTTGTTATTTCTACACCTGTCATTCAATTTTTGCAATTTCTTTAAAAAGGCCTTTGTTGCCACCATTGCTGTTAACCATGATGAAAAATAATGTAGAAAATTCATGTAGCACTTCCAATTTCGATTTTCTATGGCGTTACGATTGAAAGCAGCATTTTGCACACAACTTCAAAAAAGTGTAAGATGTTGGTATAATAAAGTAATTTAAAATAAAAAAAGGAAGAAAAGAAAATTAGAGGTGAGGGGGAGGATTGCGAATCTTGTCATTTCAGCGGTGACAATGTCGGCTCTAGATGGAAAAGCCGAAAGGATGTCTGGGCCGCCAAAACGGACTTACCAAAAGGAGCCGGTTTTGTTGCCGCTGGACGGACAATAAAGTAATCCTCTCAAACATATCGTGCCGCGCGATGCGTTTTAAAAGGAGTAAAGCTGTTGGTATTTAAAAAAAATGGTAGGTGCTACATACATGTGCGTGCATATGTGCTTGCGTGCGTGCATACATACATAAATACATACATACATAGTGTTGACAGATATACTTGTATTAAGCAATACAAAACAAAATATATACGCTTATGCATGGATAACTCTCACCTTTCACAGATCTAACACATACATACACACATGTAGAAGCTTCCGGGGTGCAGTGGTTGCGCTGCTCACCTTGTGGTTCGGGGGTCAGGTGTCGCTCCCGGGCTTCTTCAGAATTTCGGATGAGTCTTTATACCGAAGTCCCGTCTCCGTATGACCTTAGCTGTTCGTGGGGCGTAGGACTCGAGCACTCACTTATACACACAAACATCGACCCCGCCCGTCGGGGCTTTGGGAACTTCCACACAGAGCTGGAGTCGACCGCTCATGGGCACTGGTAAATAGCTTAGAGGCTCTAAGCATGCCCAGGAGGTGGCGCGGATTGAAAACGTTTGTACGTATGGCTCCTGTTGGTTTCGTTGAGAGGCAGGGCTTGAGATGTCATTTTATCTGAATATCGGGTAAAGTCTCACAGAAGTGGAAACAACGTCCCCAAAAAGACCGATATAGTGTTTACGGGGAAGATGAATCCCAAAATCAAACAAACGAACGGCATACATACATACATACATACATACATACATACATACATACATACATACATACACGAATGCGCGCGCATGTACATGCGTGCGTGCTCTGATCTCTTAGAACATAAATACATATAAGGGCGCGTGCGTGCATGCGTGTGCATCGCGCGCGCGTTCTCTTGTCGCATTCTACTATAAATATATCTTTGATCACTGTGCTTTATTATCCAATAGCACGTGCAGCCGTACCTGCATACATGCGTGCACGTACGTACGTACAAACATACATGCCAATTAATGTAAGCATTTTTTCCCGTATCATACATGCATACGCTCACTTACATACATACATATATACATGCATCAATGGTCTTCTGTAATTTACATACATACATACATACATACATACATACATACATACATACATACATACATACATACATACATGATTCTTCAATTCTTTCATCTATCGTTGAATCTACATTTACGTGACTGTATATATATATATATATTATATATTAATTTTAACATATATATTGCACGATATGTATATAGAGTCGGAAGGGGAGTAGGTGCCGACAAAAAAAAAAAAAAAAAAAAAAAAAAAACTTCAAAGAATCGGAAGCCTATACGTGACCGTCTGTTTGTTTCTTTTACCTAATGGAACTTAAGTTCCAAATCTTTTGTGAATAGACACAGAGGGTCACTAATACTAGCTTACATGTAGCAAATTTTAGAACTCTTGTGCTGAGTGTATTTTTTATGGTGTCAAATTTTTGCTTTTGTAATGGTTTACTCTGGGAAATTGTCACAGTGACCTCTTGGGTGTTTAAAACAATAGCACATGCTGGCGAGTTTACATAAACAGAAACAGTTTGGGTTTTTGCATGGAAAAATGAATATTCTAACCAAAACAAAACACATTTTGCGTATTTCTCATTTGTAGTTACTATGGTAACCGAAGCAATTTTATGTATAGGAACTTTTTTGACTGAGTACATGCGTTTACAAAACAGTTGAAAATAAACTGTATAAACAAAGCTTTACTCGTTTTGCTCTATGAACAAACAGAAATTAATAAGGTTACAAGAGTAAACTAGGGCGGCTAAAGGATTATTTAAGGTTATCTTTTTATCTACAGTCGAACTTCAATGGCTCGAACACCTTTGGGACCTCGAAAATCTGTTCGAGACAGGGGTAGTTCGAGCCACCGAGGGTTACTGCCAATAGGCATAACGAGATACTTTTACACATCTTTTCGGTGTTCTATAATGAATATGTATGCTGTGTGTACTCATTAGAATCGCCTCGTCGAGGCGATTCTAATGAGTACACACAGCATACATCTGCAAGATAAAAGACTAGAATCTCCTTAATTATCCCCCACTTTTTCTTATGTAGAGGATTTCGCTAGGGGCTCACGAATGGGTTCGACGCATCCATGGTAAACGAGCCATCGGTGTTCGAGCCATCGAAGTTCTACTGTATTTGTTTTTGTCTATGCCCATGGGCTAATGTAGAATCGAGAGACTGAGTGCAGATTCGGCAGAACTTGGTGTTTAGGTCTGAACCGCGTGTGCAGTAAGCTGAAATTATTCAAGCAATTTGAAAATTGTATGTCAACCCATTTTCGGTTAAATTTCGAAACAGTAGGAAGGATAGAAATTGATTGGTCTATAGGTGTTGTTGTTGTCATCTCTAGCACCACACTTAATCCTTATCTTGCTGAATATTCAGTTTAGCCACACCCATTTCTGACTTTGAACCAATCAGATTACTTGATGTAATTTATTCCTACAAATTCATAAGTTGAATGCCAAACAGTGTAGATCCTGATCAGAAGCCATCTGATCTGGATCTACACTGTTTGCAAAGATAGGGGTTGTTGTGAACAGCATGATAAGGGTTAAAAAGTGATTCTGGACCAATGAACGGCCCCCGCCCATAGGGGCTTGAAGAAATATATGGGCTGCATGATGCTTCCGCGCAGAGCTGAATCCGGCCCGCACACTAGTACTGGTAAACCGCTTAGAGGATCTAAGCCTGTCCAGGAACCGCGGTGCGAGGCGGACCGTCCATGCTAATAAACCCTATTGGTTTCATTTGGCGACAGAGCTTGAGATGTCATTACATCTCAATATCGGGTAAAAGTCCCACAAAATTTACAGTGTTGACGGGGACGTTAAACGTCAAATCAACCAAATACTTTGCCTTTCTTCCATGAATATTCGCCAAGTGTTATGCTCTTATTCACAAAATTCATTAGACAAGGGGATAAAATGTTTGGCGACAACTTAAGAAATCTAGGTCCTATATAGGTCCAACCCTATTGATTTTTTTTTCATCCAAATCTGATAAAAAAGTTTCGTACAAAAGTTTCGTTTGTCAATGGAATATAAAATTTTATATTTTAGGTATGTGTATGTAATTTTGAATGAAATGCTTAACATTATTATTGTCAAACAAAACCAGAGGTTCTTTTAGACTGGATGCTAGGTTGTTAAGAAATCATTAAATAGTTCCACCAAGTTCGGAGTCTCTGTCACTGAAGCTTCGCCTAACTTTTTAAGTTTATGTTAGATTCCATTGTATTTCCTTTTCGATTTGCACCTAATTATTTGAAAAATTTCAAAACAGAACGAGGATCAGGTCCAACTTCAGTCTTTCAAACATTTTGTTTTTCACTGTCAATAAAATAGAGGATCCTACACGAGTGGTCATTTAATATGAAATTTATGAAACGAGCCTTTTTGTGCGTTTCATAAATTTCATATAAAATGATCAAAAGTGTCAGATGATCACACAACGATTATAAATCGGATTTTCAAAAGACAATAGGGTTTTCACGGACGGCTTCACGACGTTTCGCGTCAGTAACCTTGTGCTATTACACGTGTGATCATATAATTTTTGAGACATGACGCTATCCACTAAATAACAGCGACGTTATATGATGAGGACGTTGATTATATAGCTATAAATAGTGAATGATCAGAAGTGCGCTATAAAATCCGATGAACACTCGTACTGGGTCCAGTTGTTCAAAGCCCCGATAAATTAACGAGCTCGTTAATGGTCAAATTGTTAATCATTCTAGCAAGTACAATATCCAATATTTTCTTATTTTTGTTTGCATTTTTTTCATCAAAAATATTAGTATTTTTACCATATTGAATAATCAAAGTATTAACGATACGACGTCGTTAGTTTTGATAAAAAAAACCCTGGTACCACTCCATATCGGCACACTCACTTGAAGTTGCACCTTTATTTGGATGCCTTCGGATTTCATCGTTAGGAGCCGTTGCATCTGTTGACGTCTCTCGGCAATTACGTTATGAGAAAAAAATATTAACGTCCCCGACAACACTGTAAAGGTCATTTTGCAGACGTTGCTTCCAATTGTGTGGGACTTTTACCCGACATTGAGAAGAAATGCCATCTCAAGCCCTGCAACCCAATGAAACCAATTGGGTTTATAAGCATGGACGGGCCGACACGCACCGCATTGCCTGGGCAGTCTTAGGTCCTCTAAGCGGTTTACCAGTACTCGTATGCGGGTCGGTTTCAGCACTGCGTGGAAGCATCATGCAGCCCATCTATTTCTTCAAGCCCCGATGAGCGGGTGCTACGTTATATGATGAAGTTTGGTTTCCAACAGTATATCGCTGAATATATTGCCGCAAGTGTTTTACGTTATCCAATCAGACGTCGCGTTACACACGCAAGTGAATAAGACTAAAGAGTTACTGCGATGATATTGGTGAATATCGTGCCTCGTTCGGATATCGAAGGAAACTGGGAAGCTAACCCTGCAATAACCTTTTTATCTTAACCCATATATGACAATGGAATCGTTGGGTAAAATGAGTATCAGGCTTGTTTTGTTTGCAGTAGATTTTATAAAACTGTATGTTCTTTAAGTAAACAGTGTAAGCCCAGATCAGACGCCGCATTCAGCGGCGTCTGATCTTGGCCTACACTGTTTGCAAGTGACTCAAAATGGGTCGCTAGGCATATATGGGTTAAAGGAAAGCATTTCCTGTGAAGTAAGTTATGTATTTCCTTTAAATCGGGTCCCAATTTTAGAGAGCTTACGGAAAGCAAACAAAAATCCCCCATTTTTTGTGACTCTAACCATTGGTTGACTTAAACTGTTCAGAGTCACTAACATTGTTGTTTAAGACTTCAACACGGCAATTCTTAACACATTTTCTTTACACAAGTAGTTACTGAAATACAGCAATTCTTACAGGAAGGTTTTGGTTTAAATAGTATTTATTAATGATAATGTTCAATACATACATACATGCAAACATGTACAAGAAGAATGTTCGGAAGCCACAGGAAGGTTTACATGATCTTCTAGCAGTTCAGCGAGAAAAGGTTACACATCACATTTTGACTGAGAGAATATATAAGAAGCTAAAGGTTGCTAAAGACTGACTCTGATTGTTTACCATACTCGAGTACCATAAAAAAGATCAGATGATGAATATTATAAGGTTGCGTAAGGAACTTAGTGGACACTTTGTATGGGAAGTTGTGTTTCAAACTTGCCAAATTGTACATTTTGCTGTGCCCTGACTGCGGATAATAAACAATCAATATGCTCACTTAGAAGATAAGTGCTTATAAGTGCTATAAGCACTTGAGTCACAAAAACTAATAAAAAGCTGTCCACACGATATCGCTATATTATGTTTCTCATTTGTTTCAAATGAAGTTCATAAGAACAGAAAACCTATTTACAATTCATCCATCATAATGCTGTATTTCTTGACTGTAAAAATTGCATTTCTCTAACAATTCAATTGTAGGTTGCGAGTTGAAATATTGGTAAAATAATGTAAATGACATGAGTCTGTAAAACGAAAACCACTCTAAACCCCATTTTATACAGAGAAAAGTGGAGTCTACAGGGTTATACATTATCTGTCATTTTTACTCAAAAACATACATTGTGGGTACTCGTTAGAACCCCCTCATTGAGGTGATTCTAACGAGCACCCACAATCTATGCTGAAAGCAGAAATAAGAAAGATTATATCATTTTAACAAATATTTGTCATTTCTGACGCCAACTGGGATGTCATTATTTCAGACGGACTTTGAAAATGAAATTTGATAAACACTAGCCAATATTGTTTGTCGGAATGTACATATTAATAATATCACAATAACAACAACAGCATCTACTACTACTACTACTGATAATAATGTTCATAATGAAAACGATAATGGCAATAATTAAACTACTACTACTATTAATGCTGCCTATTGGCGTTTGCAGAAATAAACTGGGCTACATAATGTTTCCACGCAAAGCTGAAACCGACCGCTCATGAGTACTGGTAAACAGCTTAAAGGGTCTAGGCCTGCCCAGACAAAATGGTGCGATTCGGACAGCCCCTACATATAAACATTTTGGTTTGTTTGGGCGTCAGGGCTTGAGATGACATTTCATCTCAATGCGGGATAAAAGCTCCGCAAAATCTGAAGCAACGTCTCCAAAATGACCTAAATAGTGTTGACTGGGATTCAAACAAACTACTACTACTAATTCTATAACTTTTAATAATGACAATTTTAATACTGAAACAACTATTATAATAATTATACTCTAACCACAACCCTTACTACTAGCTTGCTCAGGCATATAGACCCTATTAATGTATAGGTTTCACTGGACTTGAGATGTCATTTCATCTCAATGTAGGGTAAGGCTCCCACAAAATTGGAAGCAACGCCCAAAATGACATAAATAGTGTTGTTATTACTACCTCCCACTACTTCTACTTCTACTACTACTACTACTACTACTACTACTACTACTACTACAATAATAATGATAATAATAATTGTTAAATTCAACAAAGTGTTCCAGAAACATGATCAAACTGACAAGACAACCGGTTTTGTTGAATTTGATACTGCAAATTCAGATGACGACAAGGTCAAATAATTTTAGTTTATAAGTTTATAACTGAACGGTTCATTAATAAGATTTCATTGCCTGTTCCTTTCCAAAATAGTGCAATGCAATCACAATCGAGTCACGTGATATGGCACTTTATGTCATATCTTTTCTTGTTTCCTTGTAGAACAGAGAACTCGTGGAAAATGTCATAGCTCAATCATAGGGGCTTGAATCATGAAAAAAAAAATGAAAAAAAAAAAAAAAAAAATCATTTTTTTTCATATTTTTATGATTCAAGCCCCTATGGCTCTAATATACTAGTACCAATTTTTGTTTCCATTTTTTTTATGATTCAAGCCCCTATGGCTCAATTCACCTCACATACAACAGTCATAGTGGTGGTCAGGCTGATTGTTACAGGCAGGACCTTGACACTTGGGTGGCGAGAGATGTTCTCCGTCGTGAAAGCGTCTTTCAACATGTCTTTCGTTCTTATCTTGACCATCATTGACTGTACATATGATATTATCAAACGTTTGCAATTCACAACCATGCCGGGCTTGCAATGCATCTGCAGATATGATTTGAGTATTATCTCCTGAATCGACAGCTGTTAAGTAACCTGAATCCTGTAAAGCTTGCGGAGTGATATACGTTTCTTCTGAAACTGAAAGAAACAAAAAATAAATACTTCAACTTTTTACCGAATTTTTGAGGGTCTCCCCTCTTCACCAGGGTTATATGGACACTGCACTCTACATTTTACATGGCTTTCCAATATGGCCTTCCAGAAAACACTGGAAGGCCATATTGGAAAGCCATGTAAAATGTAGAGTGCAGTGTCCATATAACCCTGATGAAGAGGGGAGACCGTCTCATCAGGGTTATATGGACACTGCACTCTACATTTTACATGACTTTCCAATATGGCCTTCCAGAAACGGTCTCCCCTCTTCATCAGGGTTATATGGACACTGCACTCTACATTTTACATGGCTTTCAAATATGGCCTTCCAGTGTTTTCTGGAAGGCCATATTTGAAAGCCATGTAAAATGTAGAGTGCAGTGTCCATATAACCCTGATGAAGAGGGGAGACCCTCGAAAATTTGGTAAAGAGTTGAAGTAAAACAAGTGGTTGGTTATTATTATTCCCTTATGGAAAAAAATCTACAATTGGAAAAAAAAAATAAATAGTTTGGTTTGAGTTAAAAGGCCCAGAAAACACTATTTAGGTTTGGAGCCGATTGACTTATCTAACCACCTTTTTCCTAGACATGCTTTTATATAAACGGTCTAGAAGCACAGTACATGTTCTTTCGCAAAGCTGACAACTGCCATGACCGTAGAAAAGATTTTATCATTAATCTCTACAAAAAAGAATGTTGCCGACCTGGCAGGTATCTATGGTCATCGGTGAGAGATGCATCAGTCTGAATTACAGAGCTGACCAATATTTGACGAATTACGCCCTAAAATGACATTTCTGCACGCAGTTATCCCCTCATTAATAAAGTTTCCCTCAATGTTTACGAGGGCGACACTACTTACATGCTTATTACACGTCTAAGACTGCCTCTACCGGCATTTGCATGAACCAGGATTTGCTTTCGGAGGCCCTTTATCCCCAATTAACTTGATGTTCACTCCTTTAAATGAACAGCCAGACTTGTTACACAATATTGAGAGCTTTTCATTTTCAGACGAGTCAACGAATATAATTATAAAATGCTTAAAAGAATATAAAGCCAGGGGATCAATGGTCCTGAACCGCTCAATTAAAAGCTGACTGTTTGGTTTCTTTTGGTTTCTGAGAAGATTTTTGAAAGGGTTTTTACCGTGGCAGCCATCTTGATTCTCCACTGCATAAAAGCTTTATACAAAATTTGGTTTAAATTTGCCCAGCTTTGTTTTTTTATTTTTAATATATATATTGCTGATATCTGAGAGATTCTGGGCCAGTGAGTGACGCTGACCTTTGGTACTCATGCAGCGTCATTAATTCGTTTTACTGATTGCATATACCATTTAAGTTCACAGGCAATACAGTTTTCGAAAAAGTAACGATTTCAACCTTTTTTCCATACAAAAACACAAGTGATTCCCAGACTCACCATTTGAACAAATAATAATGGCACATAGTCCCCAGTGCTACATTGCAAATCTCCAGGCATTCTGCTCACTGGTCCCAGAGTAGTCTTTTGAAGTTCTTTAACCATTTATTGTCATGGCGGCCATCTAGGTCTTCTGACCCGGACCAATTGAGCGAATTTCATTTTTCTATCCCGTACAAGCTGCATATGAAATTTGAATTCAGTTTGCCCAGAGGTAGTTAGTTGACAACTTTTAATCTTGATATCTGAGTGACCTAGGTCCGCAGTCAAGGAGTGACATTGACCTTAGATACTCATGTAGCTTCATTTAACCATTTAGTTGATTGCAAATACAAACTCTAAGTTCACAGGCAATAATAGTTTCTGAAAAATGCACGATTTCCACTTTTCCATTCAAAAGCATATTCGACAAATTATATCAAGGTGAAGCCGGGGCCATCATTTGAACAAACCATGATGGATTTGAGCTACATACCAAGTTTCAAGGCACCTGGACCACTGGTTCTGGTGACGACGATGTTTGAAGAGTTCGTGCCGTATAGGCATGACGGTCATGTTGGTCATCTGACCGAACATATTAATTAATTTTCATTTCCTTGTTCCTTTAGTCCTTCATAACGGGCCCTCGTAGCCTAATGCGTAAGAGCGATGACTTTTATTAATTAGGTATCTCATTTCTGTGGTTCGCGCCTCGCTCGGGCAACATGTAAGTCGCCAAGTTCTGCAACAGGTCAGGTGGTTTTCTCCGGGTACTCCGGTTTTCGCGCACCTCTACTGACTAGCGATCATCTCTATATAATGAAATAATCGTGAAAGGGCGGTAAATCCGACACCAAATCCACCAAAAAAAAAAACTTTCATTTAAACGTGGTGACCCAGAGGTTTTAGAGAAAATCAAGTTTCCATTTTCATATGTGAATGAATTCGGCCAAGGTCAAGGAATGGCCTTGACCTCGAATATTTATGTAGTTTCATTACCTGATTTAGTTTACTGCATCTTACAACTTTGAGACCACAGGCTGCAGTAGGTTCCGAAAAATATACAGTTTTGACCTTTTCCAACACAAAAGCTTATGCGACCAAATTAATCAAGGACAGACCTTGATACCAATGTCAGATAAGACGGCTCATATTGAGTCATCTCATCAGGGCTTACACTATTTGCCATCCTGTTAATTATTTTGACCCCAGTACTCGACATGTTCAAATTCAAAGGTGGAAGAGTCATTTTCAGAATCTCACGACTCGCATAGCAACAGATAAGGTTCGTATTTTGTGATAATTGAAGGATAGATTTTGTCAATTCTCCATTAAACCCTGTGTTGTGGGAAATAAGGAAAAACTATCCTTCAATTATCACAAAATACTCACCATATCTGTTGCTATGCTCATTAGTGAAAGGGTTAACACGCCACCAAATACTCGCCAGGTTTCCGGCCCCTGCCCATCGGGGCTTGAAATAGATGGACCGCATGATGCTTCCACGCAGAGCTGAAACCGACCGCACACGTGTACTGGTAAACCGCTTAGAGGATATAAGCCTGCCCAGGCAAAGCGTTGCGAGTCGGTCCGACCATGCTTATAAACCTTATTGGTTTCATTGGGAGATAGGGCTTGTGATGTCATTTCAAGTCATCTCAATGTCGGGTAAAAGTCCTACAAAATTGGAAGCAACGTCTCCAAAATGACCTGTACAGTGTTGACGGGAACGTTAAACCTCAAATCAAACAAACAAATCTATTGCTGTGCGTATTATTGAAAGGGTTAACACGCCAGCAAATACTTGCCAGGTTTTATGCGAGTCCGTCTCCACAACAGAACAGCCAGTACAAGTACAGCGACAGCCAGAATCCCAACCAAACTACCAAGAATAATTACAGATATCTCTGAAAACTTTCCACTGAAAACAAAGATATACATGTACAGCGAAATTCTGTCTCTAAGACGACAACCTAAAGTTAGGATAAATTATGCTTTTAAAAGCATATTCGGAAGTTCTTTGAGTTGTCTACATCCAGTGTGCCCTAGTGGGAGACCACCTTAGGGACTGTTCAAAAGTGGTCTTAAAGACCACTTTTGAGCAGTCCCAAAGGTGGTCTTGATATAGGAATTTTACTGTATAAGCTATATGTGCGACCAGCAAAGACTCAGATCAGCCTGAGCATCCAACCCGCTTTGGCAAGAGTTGTCGTTTATCTTTCTAAGGAAAGCCCGGATGCTACAGAAGGTCCATGTGATCAGAAAGACTCTAGTCTCTTATTAGACTGCGCGCATGCGTTGGCTGATATGAGTCATCTCTGATCGCAATAGTGTATGTGTTAAGAGATCACTTGCGCTGACTCCAGCATAGGTGCAAACACATTGTTTGATTTACACACAACAGCTCCTTTGGTAAAAAAGCTGGTCCTTAGATATTTGGATACACTTATATGTACACATGGACATTTCGTATACAATTACGTGTGCATTGCCACAATAGAAAACATTAAGACTAATAAATAAATAAGTAGAGGTTTACAATTCAAGAAATATTTTCAGAAAGTCTTTAGACCTATCGGCGTTTTGCAAGTTTTGAAGGAAATATTTCCAGTATTATAAACACACTGTCGTCATTCATTCAGTTTGTTTTCTGAATCGAGCGTCTTCGAGAAAGAGACCCCCTTTGGGACTGTTCAGAAGGGTCTTAAAGAAGAAGTGGTCATTTTGTGGGAAAGTAACTGTCCTTTTGGCTTTCCGCTATTGATGTTTCAATTAGGGTCTGTTGTTTCATGTTTGTGTTTCTTTCCCTTTGGTGTCTCTGATGGGAGCTGTGGGTTTATTGTATCGATTACCTGATCATTGCCTCCACTTCTACTTCTGAACAGTCTAAAAGCAGGTCTTAATGTAGGAATTTTACTGTAATTATTCCATTTGACTCTTTTAAATTTTCAAGTCTTTTTAAAGTAGACGCAGTGCAGTATTTACGCGGACTTACACCTCATTACCTAGCCAGAATGTTGCCACTTTGTTTTGAAGTTGTCAGTTAAACAGGCAGATATTCTAAGCAGTTCATGATCAAGAGTTTTCAACACGGAAAATAACGTTGACCGATATCAAGTTCAACGCTACAAACTGAATGCATGCTCTTAATTTTCAATGATTTTGTTCGTTATATCAAGATTATTCCAATTATTTGTAACCGACTGTTAATTCTGTGTTTGTTTGATTTGAGGTTTAACGTCATTGAGATGAAATGACATCTCAAGCCCTGCCACGTACACAATGAAACCAATAGGGTTTATATGCATGGACGGTCCGACTCGCACCCACTTTTCCTGGGTAGGTTTGGAACATCTAAGCGGTTTACCAGTACTCATGTGCGGTCGGTTTCAGCTCTACGTGCAAGTTTCATGCACCTCAGTCCACTTCTTCAAACTCCGACGGGCGGAGACCTGACTTTTAATCAGAGGTGAGTTAAAACCGGAGTACCTGAAAAAAAAAAAAAACCTGACCTTCCGTTGCATCTCTTGGTGTCTCATAGGTGATTCGAGAGGTCTCGGGTAGATCTATCGTATTAGTTTGTGTGAAGCATTCTATGTGTTGCGCAGGTCCAAAATCAATGTTTGCTGCTGAAGAAGGTAAAATATCAAATATTTTCATCAGAAAAATGTCATTGTGACTGCACTTTGCCACTTTTGTGTTATCCCGAAGATAAAGTACACCGCAACCTCATTGTCACATTATTCGTTAAATCACGGTGTTGGATATAACAAGGTTCCCAAAATATTTAGAATATAGAAAAATGGCCATATACATAATCTATACATTTTTGGATATAACACGGTTGTTTAACTAACACGGTTTCTGCTTTGGACTCCACTAAAAGTGTTATAAATAGGTGGGGTGTATATGGATGCGGACATTAATATAACGCTAAGCAGTTGGCCGTGCAGACGGGATAATACTCTTCGCAGTCCGCACCCCTCACATACCTTTTCAATGTCGGACAAGACTCCACACCATTTTTCTGATACTCTTTACCTTGCATGGTTGTTTCAGCGGTAGAACGTCGGTTTAGATTTAAATTGATGTCTTGAATTACACTATCATTCAGGTTGAGTGTCCCATCATATGTCAGTGTTCCTACCTAAAACCAAAATATAGATGTGGTGTTGCCAAGGAAAATGAAGGAATCGTTATGACGCCAGTTTAACCCTTTTTGTACCAAATGGAATCTTCCTCCTTATATATAGCAGGAGTCCATTTCAAAATTTAGGGGTGACAGGTCGTGTTTTCTTCAAAATCTATTTGTAAAATGGCTGAACTTTTTGCAAACAGTGTAGGCCCTGATCAGACGCCGCGTTCTGCGGCGTCTGATCTGGGCCTGCACTGTTTGCCACGGTACCCGTCTAGGGGTTTCCAGTCTGAAATGGATTAAGACACCAAAAAAGATGCAAATGATATGAAAAACCATATTATTACACAGTTTAATCATTCAGTGTTAATTAAATCAAAGTGGGACGAGTGTGTTTGCTTGAGTTTTACGTCCCACCAGCAGCAATGGAGACGGGACCTTGGTTTAAAGACTCGTCAGAATGTCTGGAGAAGCCCTAAATCGATCACTAGACCTCTAGTTTGTGACGCGAGTATCTTTTCCACTACACCACGGAGATTCTACACTGGTGGGGCGATTGTCTCCGGAGACTGGGAAAATGATCCTGAACGGGGGCTTTGACTATTTTGTTTAACCCTTCAACTCCTGTTCTTTTAGCTAATTGTGTAGACGCTGATCAGACTCTGATCTGACGCCACTTTCTGATCTGGGTCTACACTGTTTGCCTAACGAAACAAATACAATTCACAGTTACCTTCTAGCAACGTTGCATCGACATCGGTACTTTGAATAAGCATAATTGTGCAGAAAAGGCTTAAACTGAAACTGTTTGGGTAACTGTGAACTGTTCTTCTTAAATAAATGGAAGGAGGACAACGAATGCAGAAACTATTTCATCATTTACGGACAAATGTTGCGGACCGGGCGAGGAGCGAATCCGCATCCCCGGTACGCATATGACATGATTTTCACAATAAATAAATAAATATACTCATTGCATTACGTTTTTAGCAATAAAAACGGGATAATTGTATCGTCCAACCAGAATTGCGTTCAAAATAATGATGTTTTCAATAAAGACGTTTGTTTGATTTCCAGTGACGTTGCCGGTCAACGCGCGTTAAAAGTTTGGCGACGATGTTTAACGAGTTACTGTAATCAATAAGAAAAAACCTAAAGTTTTAATGTGAATATTGCGGCCCGCGCAGGACCATGCACCCTTTTCCGGTCGGTCACGTCACCGCCTTTGGAAAATTTTCATGTTCCCAGCTCCCCAATATTAGTTTGTTCTTTTGTTCCCTTAGAATATATGCCAGGGTTCCCTGAAAATATACGCACATTTTCCATTGTTCCCCTAAATCTTTGTATAGCCCCTAACATTAGTGCTACGTATATATAAAAGTTGCCGGCCTCGGATTCACGTCTGACTGGTGATCAGGAGGACGCGGGTTCGATACCTGCCGGGGTCGGCAACATTCTTTCGTCGAGATTGATCATGAAATCTTTTCTACGGTCATTCTCTCCCTTCCGCTAATTCAAGGAGGACAGTTGTCAGTTTCTAGTGAAAGAATGTGCACTGTACTGGTTAACCGCTTAGGTATAAGCCTGCCCGGGAAAAGTGTGGATAGCTAAACTGACCGGCTCAAAATGACCTAAAATAGTGTTGACTTGGCCAAAAAAAAAAAAAAAAAAAACAATAGAAAAAAAACTTGGTCCAAAATGCCAATCATTTACATATGGTGTATGCCATTTTAGCACATTCACAGTTCAGTACAAGATATTTTACGAGGCAACGAAAACCCGAAACCAACTTATTATCCCAAAGGAATTCAAATATTGACCTCATCACCACGGGCGACGTTCTACTGCCACCACACGACTTTTAACCCTAAATCATTACAAAAACGCGCCTATACAAGTACATTGTAAACTTACCGCCGAAGAAACGAAATTAAAGAAGAAACATTGTGATATTTTTCTAGTGTCTGTTTAAAATATAGATTGTGGATACTCGTTAGAACCGCCTCGTCGAATCGAGGTCCCTCAATCTATATTTTAGAGCATAATAAGAAAAAAATGGTTGGGTGTGCTATATAAAAGTGCGGTTCAAGGGGGGTCAAAATTATATAGGCGTGTTTTCGTGATGTCATTTTAGCAACACCCTTAACTGACAATCAACCAATCAAATTACTTGCTATAGGGTATGCGTTCAGTTCACACACTGAAAAACAAACGGTGTAGATCTTGACCAGAAGGCATCTCATCCGGATCTACACTATTTGCAAAGGTAGAGGTTGTTGATTTCAGCAGGATTAGGGTTAGTGCCAACTGCACTGGAGTGAAGTATGTGTACACCCCTTACATTGTCAGTTCAACCTACTTCTATAAAGCTGTAGTTAAGTAAACCCGAGGCAAAATTCGTTTTCAAAGCGTAGACACTGTACTCTGCATTATCAGAACTATCTATGGGTTCAAACATGCTGCCGAACTTCATTTGGAATCCTTTGGATGTCAGTGGTTCAACAGGTATATTAAAGTCATTCTGAAAATCCACTGTAAGCCCTGCCAGTTCGTCCAGCATCATGTAGTGATCAAAAGAGCTTAGTGCGTCCAGGAAGGTACAATATTCAAGTCCTTTACTGCTGCAGAGTTCATCATATACCTTGTTGAAGGCTTTAACAAGTACATGGACAGCAATGATACCATACTTCACATACAATGGCTGGTCCCCCAGTAGTCGTTTTGTTTGGCTATGCGTTAATGGCTCACACTTTTCATGCCATGGGTTGCAGTGACCTGGTGACACTTCCACAAATAATTTATTTGTCAATTTATTGTATTCCACGTGGTTTTCAAGTACACCCATATCGGTAAACAGCGATAGCCAGTACTCAGAAAATGTTGCGATTTCATCATACGGTGGCATAACTACCATTACACCATTCGATCGTTTTGACTCAGACCCCATTATAAGCTGGTTAAACACGTCACTGTCCAAACCAAATGCGCGGGATAAGATAATTTGTTCAATTTCCAAGTCGTAGAATGCTTTGTTTTCAATAACTTGAAACATATCCTTTGCGGAGGACTTGTGTCCAAAGAATACAAGTACATCCAAGTGTTTGGTAATCGTTCTTAAGTTTTCAATCACTTTGTAACAGTCACGTTTACTATCATCTGTAGTGATATTTCTAATCAACGTTTGGATGGATTTTGCTTTTAGGATTCTGTGAAGTTCCAGTGCATTTGTTTCTCCATATTTGTTGTCTTCATGTAGAATAGCGACTGAGTTCCAGTTGAACCTTTCAATTAAGAGCCCAATCGTCTGAAAAGAATGTCCAAAAATACAAGATTAAATTGATGTTAAAATTAACATCTGCAGCAGCAGCTTCAAAGCAACAGATCTGGAAAGTATTTAGGGGATAACTGTATTGAAAATTGTCATTTGGGGTGGTAAATCGGCGGTTTTACGGTCGGAAATTTCGTTTTACGGCGACGCGTCAGCGGAGCCGTAAAACGGAATTTGCGACCGTAAAACTGACGATTTACCTCCCCAAATGACAATTTTCAATACAGTTATCCCCATTCTAATGCGTTTATTCGATTGTTTTCTTAAAAAAGTGTACTTTTTTGCTCAAAGCGGCAAGCGCTGTGAGCTGCGTAAAACCAAGTACCAGCCAATGGAAAGCGACGTTACCCGATGACGTCGGGTTTCGGACAGTATATCGCAGAATATACTGTCGCAAATTTTTGACGTTATCCAATCAGACGTCGCGTTACATACGCAATTGCATTAGAATCGGAGATAACTGAAGGATAATTTTCCTTATTTCTCCATATAAACCTGTGCTGTGTGTATTCATATGTTTCTGTGAAGAATTAACAAAAATATCCTTTAACCCTTTTTGTACCAAATGGAATCTTCCACCTTATATATAGCAGGAGTCCATTTCAAAATTTAGGGGTGTCAGGTTGTGTTTACTTCAAAATTGATTTGGAAAATGACTGCACTTTATGCAAACAGTGGATGCCCTGATCAGACGCCGCGTTCTGCACTGTTTGCCAAGGTACCCCTTTAGGGGTCTCTGGTACTGAATGGGTTAATTATCTCCAAATACCCATCTTTTCTATTGCTATTAGTTTGCCGATCGCTAACCTATTCCTGAAATATACATACCAATGTGCCTTGGCAGAGGCAGCATTACAATTTTACACGTGTAATCAGAGGTTGTAAAATGTGTTCTATAAAAGGGTTATCCTTTGGAAGCAAGGAATACACCACAAAACTAGAAATATGAAGTGTACATGTTTTCTGGGCCAGACTAACTAGTTTCGGCAAATTAGGCTTCATCAGTGACCCTCAAATATTTCCAACATTCCACAATGGAATCAATGATCCCGAAGGACAAGAAAATACAAACTACACTATGATGGAGGCAGGGAGACTTTTCACGGTCGCCACACATTCCCAGACACCAGCTGTATACACTCATACAGTTACAACAACACAAGTCTTCATTTTGTGGATGCGTCATAATCCACAGTCAACAGTTACAAAATCGTCACATGTATAGTTTATCAACCACCTTTGAGAGTTCAACGTTCAAGCGAGACAAGACTATTCCATGTTTTAGGGGAAGCAGGTTTCGGATTTCCTTTTTTCACAGGATTTTAAAATTATAAATACGTTTTTGTGATAATGCCAGTATGTAGAAGTCGTGGCCAAGTGGTTAATATGATGCAGTACAAATCTCAGTAAAACTGTATCGCCCAATGTAAAATCCCAACTGAAGGCCTTACCTAAAACACGTACTAGTCCAAAATTAAAAGTGCAGTCACGTCTCACTGCGTTTTGAAAGACTAAAGCACTTGCCAAACTGTGCACTTTATTACAGGCCCTGGATATTATAGCCCCTGGAGACTGATCATGAAATCTTTATACCGCCATTCGTTTCTTATACTTATTCCAGAAGGTCGGTTGTCAGCTTCTGGTAAAAGACTGCACAGTACTGGTTATCGGCTTATGTATAAGCCTGCACAAGAAAAATGTGATTAAGTACACCAGCCGTTCATCATGACCAACAAAGTGTTGACTGGGACGTTAAACTCCAAAATATATAAGCCTTAGCATTGCATAATCGAAGAAGAGAACAAGGTCTACTCTTCATATTTACACGCAGCGGCCCGACTCGTACCACTTTTCATGGATAGGCTTAGGCCTTCTAGCAAGCGGTTTACCAGTACTTTAAGCTCTGCGCGGAAGCACCATACAGCCCAATCTTGGGGAAATAGATTGGGCTGCATGGTACCTCCGCGCAAAGCTGATACCGACCGAACTTGAGTTCTGTCAGAAGAAAAGTGTTGCGAGTCGGACCGCTTCTTAAACCCTATCGGTTTCTTCAGGCGGTAGGGATGTCATTTCATCTCAGTGTCGGGTAAAAGTACCAAATCAAATACAACCTCTCCAAAATGACATTAATAGAGCTGACGGCGCCGTAACCCTCTACACACAAAAAACACAATATAATCGTTGCAGATGACATTTCATTTTAAGTAAAGTTTCCGTAATGGTGTCCTTTGAAATTTTTTCAAATGGCATATAGCCAATTTGCCTTTTTGTTGGAGGGTGACTGTTCTTTTGGCTTTCCGCTGCTGGTGTTTCCGTAAGGGTCTGGTTATTTCAGGTTTGTGTATCTTTGCCTCTGGTGTCTCTGATGAGAGGTGTGGGTTAATTGTGTCGATTCCTGATCACTGCCTTTACTTCTTTTTGGTAGATATCCGAGAATACCTGCATATTTTCCTAAGATTAAATTATAAACAATTTACAGCTGAATAAACGATGCTCTTTACATGGACTTGATAATAGAATGATATGTCGTGATTCCTTCTGACTGCTGAAGCATACATTACCATAACTTGTTTGGAATCATTTGGAATAACTGTGACAAAATCAGGACTACTCGTATATTGTTGCTTCTTGACAGTTGACTGCAATGATACGCGAACAACTTGGTGGTGACCGAATTGTGACGCCGTCTTTTCTGTAGCCTCATCACTAAGGTATGATATAAACCCTGAAATAACATAATTTTCCAAATAATGTCTACCAGTCGGGAAGCCGGCCTCGGTAACTGAGTCGTCTTACTGATGACCAGGAGGTCGCGGGTTCGATACCTGCAGGGGTCGGCAACATTCTTTCGTGAAATATTTTCTATAGCCATTCTCTCCCTTACGTTAATTCAAGAAAGGCAGTAGACAGTTTCTGGTTAATGAATGTGTATTGTACTGATTTACCGCCTATGGATAAGCATGCCCAGGAATAGCGTTCTTAGATAAACTGACCAGCTCAATATGACATAAGTAGTGTTTAATGGACCGTTAAACTTCAAACAAACCCAGCAGGAAATCGGCATAAAATAATCGTAGAGGAATGTCAGAATCTGATATGGGGTTCTGCCGAGTTTCCGCTCAGCACGGTCATCCCGAGGGTTTGAAACTGGTGTGCAAGAAATGTCATGTGATAGCTCCAGATACCTTTGTGGCCACGGAATTTGTTCGAATTAGGTGCTGTTCGTACTGCTTAGTATCAGTTATAGCGGTGGTTCATATGGCATAATAGGGATGACTCAAGGGTACCTTTTCGCTCCTCTATAAGAAAAGGAATGTTGTATATATTTATAAGAATCGTTTCATCGAGGCGGTTCTTATGCGTAAACACAACCTTTTCGAGATAAAATCGGAAAGAAAAACTTGCCAACTTGTCCTCAATATATGGTTTTCTTGGGCTTTTTGTTCAAAACTGACAACCTCTTTAGTTAACGTATTGTTAACCCTTATCTTGCTGAATATTCATTTAAGCCACACCCATTTCTGTTTATTAACCAATCAAACTACTTGATGTAATTTATTGCTACAAATTCATAAACTGAATGCCAAACAGTGAAGATCCTGATCAGATGTCTTCTTCAAAAGCCATCTGATCAGGATCTATACTGTTTGCAAAGATAGGGGTTGTCGTAAACAGCAAGATAAGGGTTAACACTTGATCATTAAATAGGGCAAATATGCGGATATTTTTGTTGAAAACATGAGAGAAGCTTTTGCAAATGCTCTTATTTTTATTCAGCAAAAAAAAAAAAAAAAAAAAAAAAAAAAAAAATAGGTTTTGTACTTATATACTAGAACAGTTAACAATTTGACCACTAACGAACTTGTTAAGCTAACAATGCTTTGACCAACAGGGCACTGGAGTTACGGTAAGGATTCTATATTTTGTTTGATTTGAGGTTTAACGTCCCCGTCAACACTGTATGGGTCATTTTGGAGACGTTGCTTCCAATTTTGTGGGACTTTTTCCCGACATCGAGATGAAATGACATCTCAAGCCCTGGCACCCAATGAAACCAATAGGGTTTATAAGCATGGACGGTCCGAGTCGCACCGCTTTGTCTGGGCAGGCTTAGATCGTCTAAGCGGTTTACCAGTACTCGTGTGACGGGTCGGATTCAGCTCTGCGTGGAAGCATCATGCAGCCCATCTTTTTCTTCAAGCCCCGAAGGGCGGGGACGAAAGGATTTTATGGGGAATCAAGAGCGAGTTCAAATAAACCATGGTAAACGAAGCCATCGAAGTTTCACTGTTTCTTGTTTGGATACTTGTAAAAATCGCCTCATTGGGGAACCTATCCCATGTACACATATGCTGTAATGGACAAATAGGAAAACATATCTCTGAATTATCCCATCCTCTTATACTTTGTCTGATTAGCCCTTATCTTGCTGAACACAACAATCTCTCCCTTTGAAAACAGAAGCCATCTGATCAGGATATGCAAAGCTTGTCATACAGTTTGTGCAAAGTTTGTCATACAGTTTGTGAACTGAACAAATACAATAAACCATTGAAAACAGTGTAGATACTGATCAGAGGGCTTCTGAAGAAGCCATCTGATCAGCATCTGCAAAGTTTGTCATACAGTTTGTGAACTTAACAAATACAATAAACCAAGTAATTTGATTAGTGGATAGTCAAATGGGTCTGGCTTAATAATTTTAGTCATCAGGATAACTGTTAGACTACTCATCCGAGGAAGATGGATCGTTCCTAGGAAGATTGGCCTCCCTTATTATATCCAAGAAACTTGCTGAAAACGGACAGAAATTCTTTCTTTCGCAAGAAGAACCCATTTTCAAACAGTTCTTGGTTTAAATATGCAGTGAAATCCCGCTATTAAAGATCAGATAAAATTAGGACTAATACCGTTTTTAAACGCCTATTTATAGGTTTTAGTTACTCTTTGTGCCAAGGTTGTTGAGTTATCTATTCTGACAATATTACAATGTGATCCCTGTGGCTAGAAAGCCCTTTGAGATATATTGGTAGTTCCTCGTAGAGCTGGACCAAACGTTGAAATAATAATGAATTCTCATGCATACAAAAGGAGGTAATTCAGAGGCCAATGATTGTCTGGGTATATCTCTGACACTCCACTTTTCATTATTCCAGTACTCTGTACAGGAATCTCCAGCATGATCAGAAAAGGTCCTTAATATCATTTGGTCATGAAAACACAAATAAACGCATATTTTATACAATATCTTGCAGATGTCGATCTTGCTGATACTTTGAGGATTAGCTGGTGTTTTTCTATTGCACTTTCTACATTTGTACAACCTTCTGAACGCCATATTTGCTTTCGGTCGGGGAATCTGCCATCACTTCTGGTGGCCATTTTTTATTTTTTCGTTTTTTTTTTCAATCAGACCATAGCAACAAAATCGTTAGCAGCCCCGTTGTACTGTACTTGGAACGGACAAACTTTGAATTATTAATCTGTTTTTTTTTTCCTTGAACCAAGATTATTTTTTTTTTTAGAATCCAAAACGTCTAATCAACTGTAAATTACTCGATAATCTCGGAGTCGGTAATTGGAGCGGAGCCATGAAGATATTTTGTTGCCACGTTCTAGTGACCAAAATGAAAGTTTGGGGCAATTGCCTTGGCAATTGCCTCATAGTACGCAGAAGAGTAAAGTTTGGCCTTAATGCATACGGCCTAATCACCGCCAAGACACACCGTGAGAAAATATTGTCCCATATTCAAAACAGTTTCAAAAGTTTCACATGAAATGAAACATGCAGCCGATGGAAAAAGATATGATAACTTGAATGTTCTATTACAATGAAATAACCATGCATGATCGCCATTTTTGCATTTCCTACGACAAATTGTGACGAAACCACTTCAGATGCGACCGTAAAACTAGCATGGTGTTTCAATACGATGTTAATGATAACGTCTGTTCCGCAATGACGTTCTGATGTCATAAAACTTTAAAATGCTCTGTTCATGGCGACAACGTCACGTCGCCCTAACGTAAATTGAACAAGGCAATGCCCTTTATGTAATATCCAAAGTTTAAAAAATATTCAAACAGCATGTGAAATTCACTATTTCAACCAGGGTTTTGTTGCCTGAACACGGCTTCTGGCTCATAATAGCTTAAAACAGCAATGTTCATAAGATTTTATGCAAGAATATACTCTTTATAAGCCTGATTTAAACTACCAACCAGATGCAAAATTTGCCAAACGCTATCAAAAGATAACAATCACCCCCAGTGCTTTGATTTTTTTTGGCGTTAAAATTTACAATGTATTTGTATGGGCGTTTTTTGTAATGGAGGTCAATCGACCCACCGTTGTTGCTAGGCTTTGCTTTTTTGTCTCGACTGGAAGATACAGCCTATAGTATATTATACATGTGAAGTCGAAATCATTTTTCGATGGATATAATGGTTTGATTTTGATATGGTTTCTGATATCCGTCAATATCCCTTACACGTTGTGCATATATCTTATTTGGTTCTCATGTTACACGACGAAATGCTACACGTCTCAAGAAAGGTGATCAGCACCATGCCAGCAAATCATATCGCCGGATAGGGGACTAGCCTGCCCGCTTGCGCATTGTTTTGACACATTAAGTGCGGACTGAACAAATTATTTGTCTAAATCGCGACGGAAGTAAGGGCGAGGATTGTGGCCACGTAAAATCGATTTAAGCCCCCCAGTGGAAATCTTTCACTGACCGTTCCAAGGCGGCTCTTCTGTGGAGATTTATTTATGTTGTTGTTTGTTACTTACTGTGTGTATCACTTGTATCTTTTAATTTTGGATGGCCATATGGCCATTTTGTGGGAATGTAACTGTCCTTATGGCCTTCCTTTGTTTAGGTTTCCATTATGGTCTGGTCGCTTAATGTTTGTATTTCTTTCCCTTTGGTGTCTTTTATGGGTGGAGTAAGTTAATTGTATCAATTCCTGATCTTTGTTTTACTTCTACTTTGAACTTGGATGCTATCATATTTCTGGGTGTCTTTACAGCATGCTGGGGTCTGAAAAGTCGTCTAGCATCTTTAAATGGAACATTCGGGCGTTTTCGTAACAAATTTGCCGTTGGAATTGTAAGTTATGCAAGAACAACCACCATCAGTGGTTATTTTATTGCAATAATATTTGCCGGGTCCCTTGGAAGACATCTTATCACTCGGCCTAGCGCTGTTCAAACACCTTCCTCGAGCCAAGACAAATGTTAATGCATAAACAACAACTGGTGATCCCTATATTAGAATAGGGATACTTGTGACGGTATTAGATTTTGACATTTTGGGAGGTAAATCGTCGGTTTTACGATCGCTAACGCATCGGCGTAAAACGGAAATCGATTATTTACCCGACAGTTGACGATTTTTAAATACAATACATATCTTACCAATAATGTTGTCCTTGTCTTTCACAGTCTCGATGAACGATTGGGTAGGATTGTCTTCACAAACTGTGTAACCAATGTATTCTGAATTACGAAACAAACACCATTGCGTTAACAAATGAGAAGCAGTTATTGCCGCAGCACAACCCCTAATCTCACCAGCTGATTAGAGCACCACACACCGCAAGGTAGTAAGTTCACTACAATTTGCATTATCAAAACCCCAGCTTCACTTTCCATACACATTACCACACTTTGAGCATCAATAGCCTTTTTCTCGGACCATAATCGATCATAGTACCGTAACACGAATTGTCAATACAGTCCACAATACTGGTCATAACTCACTTTTTCTATCACTGGAGAAAGAAACAAAACATGGCGCAATTAAGACCTTTGACTCTGTCTACAAATAAATGCCTTTTCAAAATTATTAGGAACAAGTAACTGCGGAAAATGCCAAACAGCCTATTTAAAGCTTTCCGGCGACCAGAGCAGACCAAGCACTGTCGCGAGGACTGCACTGCCGCTACATATACGAATAAAGTAAATGAGAATTTTCAGTCAGCAGAACAATTTAAATTTATGAGACCCTCCCACAGGAAAACCGTGTTTCCAAAAATATTGGACATGTTAGCTTGTTCTCTTTGTGGTTTCGTCAAAACTGTTTTTGCCCTTAAATATTTGCCAATTTCCCCTTGTCCCCTGAAAATAAATTGACATGTTCCCTTATGTTGCCAAAACCCTGGTAGGTTCCATTTTATATATCGGACATTTTGATATAAGAAAACCAAGGCAAACAAGGCATCGCAGGTGTAGCAGCCCTCGAAACTGCAAACAACTCATCAACATTTAAATCCAATCTGAGTATGTTAGTCCTTTTAAACGTTGTAGATTACCTTTGATGCTTCTATAGTGATCACTTTGTCTTCTATCCTGTTCACAAGGTTTTTAATGTTAAGTCCATTGTGACCATGATCTTTGACCCCTGACCTTGAAAATCAATACGGTTCATCCTCTCTCTCTTAAATGGGAACATTTGTGGACGTTTTGGTGATTCCAAGTTGATCGCTTTGTCTTCTATCCTGTTTACAAGGTTTTAAAATTAAGTCATTTGTGACCTTGACCTTTGACCTTGAAAATCAATAGGACCCAACCTCTCTCCATGGGCAACATTTGTGGAAGGGTTGATGCTTCTATGATGATAGCTTTGTCTTCTATCCTGTTTACAAGGTTTTTAATGTTAAGTCCACTGCGACCTTGACCTTTGATTCTGGTCCTTGAAAATCAATAGACTTTATCCTCTCTCCATGGGGAACATTTGTGGGAAGGATTGATGCTCCTATGACGATAGCTCTATATTCTATCCTGTTCACAACGTTTTTAATGTTAAATCTTTTTTGACCTTGACACTGAAAATGAATTGGGTTCATCCTCTCCTCATGGGAAACATTTGTGGAAGGTGTAATGGTTCTATGTTGATAGCTTTGTATTCTATGCTGTTCACAAAGTTTTTAACGTGGCCATTGTGACCTTGACATTTGTCCTTGAAAATCATTAGGATTTATCGTTTCTCCATAGAAAACATTTGTGGAAAGTTTGACGCTTCTATGATGGTAGCTTTGTCTTTACCCTGTTCAAAAGGTTCCGGATTCACACACGCACATTACCACCCACGGACGAACGGCAGCAGCGATACAGCTTTGTGGCGAGGGGATAATAATTGGGATACCTTCGAAGAATAATACAAAATTCGTTTGGGCAATGGATGTTACGATAACATTCCCACGAGACATAGTCCATTCTTTCATATCTCCAAAAGAGTCATTATTTTCTAATGAATATATGTGATGCTTCTCTTTTTATGCCTCTCAACATAGGTAGGTTGTATGTGATCGTTAGATCCGCCTCATTGAGGCGGGTACCCACAACCTATGTCTTGAAGCAGAAATAAGAACAATAATGTATACCCCGTAAACCCTCTATATAAAGTGGGGTTATTAGGGTGTTCATTTATCATATGTCGCCGTTGGTTACGTCATTTCATGTTTTCAATAGTATATTAGATGTTGTTATCGCGTAGCAACGTCGCCAAAGTGACAACGTGTTGTTTTCTGAGGAAGCTTTTAATACATTTCAAAGGAGAAATTATAAGACAAAATGGTTATATGATAAAAAGAATCTCACACTTGTGGTCATTCCATAAGAAATTTATGAAACTTGCGTTAGTTTTCGATGATACATCGATTTCATCGACACTAAAGTCCAAAAATCGTATTTTCACTGCTTGAAACAGTGAAGATATCGATTTCGAGTTAACTTAGAAATGTCTATATTTCATTGGAAAGCATGTAAGAAATCCTCTTTTTATGTAGGGCAATGAATGACTTGTCTTTTAATAGCAATTGCAATTAATTTTACAAATGTGCAGTCCGTGGAAACATTTCTATGGTAGTTGTGCTACTTTCTGTCAAAAAAAAGTGGTTTCATGGCCATTTGAGGGATACGAATAAACCTGGTGCATTTTCCGCCATTTTCTGTTTACTTTTCCCATAAACTGTTATCTTGCTGTTCACGACAACCCCTATCTTTGCAAACAGTGTAGATCCAGATCAGATGGGATCTACACTGTTTGGCATTCAGTTTATGAATTTGTAGCAATAAATTACATCAAGTATTTTGATTGGTTGATAGACAGAAATGGGTGTGACTTAAATGAATATTCAGCAAGAGAAGGGTTAAGAGCAGGCACGTATCAGTAAGGGAAACAACAGTGTTTTTGAAAGAGTTGCCTCCCCTGAAAGTGAAACTATTTCCTTAAAAGCTATTACCATACCTAGTTTAAATGGAAGAACACTTTTGAGGCGTGTGATATACCACCTGATAGCCTCAAACGCAGCAGCCGCATCTTTGTCTACTTTCTCACACCTTCCAGTGTAGGCATCGAATACTGATATAATGTACGCTGCGTCAGGCTGAAGTTCGGCAGATTTCGTTAAGGAAATTCCGAGCAATAAGAAGCACACAATAGCGAGGTGTTGAACTTTCATCCGCGAATTCCTGAAGAAGGTTCGTCCGTTTTTGGATTTTCGCGGATACATTATTCCATAATGGGCGTCCCTCAACATTACATGTACATGACAAGCAAGGGGTATGCGCACTGTTTGCACAGGTATCTGAATAAAATGACTCGCGAACCATCCCATATATTTTGTAAAATGACTCGCGAATCATCCCATATATTTTGTAACGTTGGTATTATCTCTAAACGCATGTCAAAAATGCGTAAAGTAAAATGATACAAGTTGAAAGTATAATGTTTCGATAAAAACTTGGAAGGTCTATTACATTTCACAGTATCATATCGAAAGAATATGTGCCCCATACACGGTGACATTTGAAAATGACAGCCGTTTTGAGTCCAATGTCCTTTCCATCACTAATGAATTCACTAAACTGTTCACAAGGGTTTCCTTATATATATCTATGTAAAACCAGTGGACCACCGGGCGGGGCCATTTTCTGGCCACAGGGCTATAATTTGAACAATTTAGGTAGAGGTCCACTAGATGAAGCTTCATACCGAATATCAAAGATGTAGGCCCTACGTATCAGAGAAGAAGATTTTTTAAGGATTTCACTATATAAGTCTATGTAAAATCTCTGTAACTCTGGATGTGGCCGTGGCTATAATTTGAACAACCTTGGTAGAGGATCCCTACATGAAGCTCCATACCAAATATCAAAGACCTGGGCCGAGCAGTTTCAGAGAAGACGATTTTTGAAGGGTTTCCTTATGTAAGTCACCACCACCGGGCGGGACCATTTTTGACCGCAGGGCTATAATTTGAACAATCTCGGTAGAGATCCACTAGATGAAGCTTCATACCAAATATCAAAGACCGTGGCCCTACGGTTTCAGAGGAGAAGATTTTTAACGGATTTCCCTATACAAGCGCATTTAAACCGGTGGGTCCCAGAGTGGGGCCATGTTTGGCCCCAGGGCTAGAATTTGAACCATGTTCGTAGAAGTCCAAGAGATGAAAGTTCATACCAATTATCAAAGTCATGGGCCTTACGGTTTCAGAGAAGAAGATTTTTAAAAGATTTCCCAATACAAGCCCATGTAAAACCGGTGGCCCCCAGGGCGGGGACATTTTTGGACCCATGGTTATAACTTGAACAGTCTTGGTTGAGGTTCACTAGATGAAGCTTCATACCAAATATCAAAGACCTGGGCCCAGCTGTTTCAGAGAAGAAGATTTTTATAGGATTTTCCCTATGTAAGTCTATGTAAAACCGGTGGGTCTCTGGGCGTGGTCAGTTATGGCCCCATGGCTATAATCTGAACAATCTTGGTAAAGGTCCCCTAAATGAAGGTTTATACCAAATATCAAAGACCTTGGCCCTACGGTTTCAGAGAAGAAATTTTTTTTAAAGGATTTCCCTATACAAGCCCATGTTAAACCAGCGGGACCAAGAGTGGGGCCATGTTTGGCCCCAGGGGCTATTATTTGAACAATCTTGGTAGAGGTCTACTAGATGAAGCTTCATACCAATTATCAAAAAAGGGCCTTACAGTTTCAGAGAAGAAGATTTTTAAAAGATTCCCCTATACAAGCCAACGTGGGCCCCAGAGTGGGACCATTTTTGGCCCCAGGGCTAGAATTTGAACGATGTTTGTAGAGGTCTAAGAGATGAAGCTTCATACCAATTATCAAAGACCTGGGCCTTACGGTTTCAGAGAAGAAGATTTTTAAAGGATTTCCCAATACAAACCCATGTAAAACCGGTGGGCCCCACGGAGGGGCCATTTTTAGCCCCAGGGATATAATTTGAACAATCGTGGCAGAGGTCTACTAGGTGAAGCTTCATACCAAATATCAAAGACCTGGGCCGAGCGGTTTCAGAGAAGAAGATTTTTAAAAGATTTTCCCTATGTAAGTCTATTTAAAACCGGTGGGTCTCCGGGCGCGGCCATTTTTGGCCACAAGGCTATAATTTGAAGAATCTTGGTAGAGATCCCCTAGATGAAGCTTCATACCAAATATCAAAGGCCTGGGCCTTCTGGTTTCAGACAAGAAGATTTTAAAGGTTTTTGCTAATTTCCCATATTTGTTGCTATGGCAACCAAAGTTCTGCTTGGATTCCAAATCTTTGAACAACTTTCAATTACTACCTCCCAATGATCATTCTGGTGAAGTGAGGAGGAGATGACAATTGTTGACAGACGACGGCCGACGGACGGACGCCGGATCACAACCCTATCAGAATAGCTCACTGAGCACTTCGTGTAGTACTAGCTTTCTTCACTTGGTGATTTGTTCAGACTTCTGAATAGTAGCACAGTCTGTGTAAAGCTTTAATATTATATAGGTTTAGTATTTTACTACTATTATATATATTTTAATTATTTGCCATTTGGGTTTAATTTCACATATGTGAACACCATTTAGGTCAATTTATTCTCCAAGCCCAGATTGGCGGGACACTTATTTTGTCCTGAATAGAATCGTCAGCCATGTATATAACAGGAATCCATTCAAAATAAAGGGGTGTCCGTATATATGTTTGACCAAAACAAATATAGCTGGACTTTTAGCAAAAAGTGCAGGCCCTGAACAGATCTCACAGAATGTGGTGTCTGATCTGGGCCTTCAATGTTGTTGTATATATTTTTGTTCTGCATTTAAGGCCCAGTCCTAGACTCTAGGTCTTGCAAATTCCTTAGAGTCATGATCTTTTGGCTGTCTAATCCCTAGAGTATGCCCACCACCAAACCTCAGAGGGTGACCAATGATATATTATAGGTTATTTTGCATGGATACTGCATACAGAAAAAAGAACAAATGACTTGCAGATCTATATACACATGTATTTGGTTTACGGTATAGTAAGAACCCTGTCCCATCCCCTGACCCTCTGTAAAGGGGTCCCATAATAAAACTTTGCCAAGAGGTGAATCAGTTGTTATGATTATTTGTTGTTCTATCTACTTTGCCTATGATCTCATCATGATATCACTAGATGATATTGATTAGCTTTCGCCAACAGTTTAGCGCAACACTGGGCTAACTCAAGTTAGACCAGTGTTGCGTTAAACAAAATACCAAGAATGAGATAGATCAAAATGCCAAATGCATTTTTTTAGGTTTATTTTTATGAGAATGGCTAAAATATTTCACGTGAATGTGAATCAGCATAGAATGGACTAAACTGCATAAAAAGTCATTTTTGAAAAAAAAAATGGAATTAGCCCAGTGTTGCGTTGAACGATCGAATTGTATTTATTGGTGACCTGTTAAGTAAATTCCAGATAAAAAATGTTCCATGATGTCTGCATGTGGTTAAAATATTGGTAACTAATGGCCCTAGAAATGTTAATCTTTAATCGCTTAGACCAATGAAATCAAAATCTAAGCTTTAGATATTATCCATCATCAGGGACTTCGTGTGGCTCTGGGAGTTTTTCGTTCTTCTCCTGTTCAAAGCCTTTATGTGGAAGCTGGTGAACCATCCTCAACTTCAAGAAGGAAAAAAAAACACTTACTCCTCAATATGCTATAAAACTTGCTGCTAATCCATCTAACCCTGCCTCCCAAATTTCATTTCCACCTGAATTTGTGGACAAGTATGATTATGGTATCAAACCCAAACCAATAAAGTAGAAGTGGAGGCAATGATCAGGAATCGATACAATCAACCCACAGCTTCCATCAGAGACACCAAAGGGAAAGCCTTTTGGATTACGTGTATTACCATTGCCAGAAAATTCAAACATTGACCTTACAAATATTCAAAAACATGAAACCGCCGAAGTTCCATCTTGGTGTATTAATAAATCAACTGTTTCGTTTCACAAGCATAATAGCAAAACAGGTGAATCAAATCCAACTCCACCATATAATGATTACCAGCACGTCTATACTGATGGTTCAAGAGAAGGAGATAGGGTTGGTTGTGCGTGTGTTTCGAATGATGCGCCTTCCAGTTACACAGGTGATGCCGAAGTAACAGACCTAGCTTTAGAGTTTGATAGCTCTTCCAAAATTAAAAAGAAATGCATCATATTTTCTGCTTAACTTTCTGTGCAGAAGGCTTTAGACCATTCATCATCGATAAATCCGCAAATTCAAAGGTTGATCGAAAACCAAAACGAAATTTTAAATACACATCGAATTAGGGGATTTATAAATGTATTCAAAATTGTCAATTAAGGAGGTAAAACCGTCGATTTACCTCACCAAATGCCAATTTTCTATACAGTTATCCCCATTCTAATGCACTTACTTGTGTGTTTTGTTTAAGAATATACTATTTTGCACAAAGCGGCAAACGCTGTGAGCTGCGTAAAACCAAATGCCAGCCAATGAAAAACGACGTTACGTGATGACGTCGGATTTCCGACAGTATATCGCATAATATACAGTCGCAAATGTTTGTCATTATCCAATTAGACGCCGCGTTACATGCGCATGTGCATTAGAATCTTATTTTGTTGGTCCCCAAGCCATATTGGCATTATCGGAAAAGCATATGCGGTCAGGAAAGCAAAGAGATATCACTCACTATTGTTGAGATTGATAATGGAATCTTTTCCACAGTCATTCTCTCCCTTCCACTGATTCAATAAGAGCAGTTGTTAGTTTCTGGCGAAAGAATGTGCACTGTACTGGTTAACCGCTTACGTATTAGCTTGCCCAGGAAAAGTGTGGATAGGTAAACTGACCGGCTCAAAAATGACAAAAATAGTGTTGACTGGGCCATTAAACTCCACAACGAACAAACAATCTTGATCCGTCTGTTTTTATAACCCATTTTACCAATTTTTACAACACGACGTTATTCACTGCTTATCAACGACGTCATATGATAATACATGTACTAAATTTCATTGGATCATCAACCGTTTGACGCTTATGCCCCATAAGTTCTTATCGGCTCGATATAAGTGAGATAATATTGAAAGGGCCGTAAAATCCAAGCCCCCCAAAAAGTACAATATTTGTATAGGCGTGATTACGTAATGATGAAACCACGTTGATACGCAGTTGCGTACTGAGCATGAATGTCATGCCTAAGCAAAGGCAGGATGCAGGTATGCTTTAATTAATGTCGGCTTGCATGCTGCTCATTATGATAACACACCCGTACGAGAGTGCATATTTCTCATCTCCAAAATGGCTACTTTTTTATGAAAATCCCTGATATTTTTCTTATAAATACTGCAAACATAGGTCGTGGGTGCTCGTTAGAACCGCCTCATTGAGGCGGTTCTAACGAGTACACACAACCTATGTCTTGGAGTAAAAATAAGAACAAGAGGGCCCAATGGCCCTATATCGCTCACCTGTGTACCAGAAAATCATTAGTGTAGGAGACCACTTGACATTGGTACACTAAATATCTAAGCTGTGGGCCTTTTGGCTTCGGAGAAGAAGATTTTTGAAGTTTTTTTCCATTATAAGTCTAAAGGAGCTAAGGTGCCCCGGGACGTGGCCCATTTGGATCCTAGCGGCAGGGTTAGCAGGATTTATGTAGGTGACTATTTTATGCTGCTAGATACTAAATATCTAATATCTGTGCTTCACAGTTTCAGAGAAGAAGATTTTTGAAGCTTTTCTCCATTATGAGTCAATTGGAGCTAAGGGGGTCCCAGGGTGTGGCCCATTTGGACCCCAGGGGCATGATTGCCAGGATTTATGTAGGTGACCACTTGTCATTGCTACATGCTAAATATCTAAGCTCTGGGCCCTGCGATTTCTGAGAAGAAGATTTTTGAAGCTTTTTCCCATTATGAGTCTATGGAGCTAAGGGGCCCGGGGCGTGGCCCATTTGGACCCCAGGGGCATGATTGGCAGGATTTATGTAGGTAACCATTTGCCGTTGCTACATGCTAAATATCTAAGTTCTAGGTCCTGTGGTTTCAGAGAAGAAGATTTTTGAAGCTTTTTTCCATTATGAGTCTATGGGAGATAAGGGGCCCTGTGGCGTGGCCCATTTGGGCCCCAGGGGCATGATTGGCAGGATTTATGTAGGTGACCACTCGCCACATGTTGCTACATGCTAAATATCTAAGCTCTGGGTCCTGTTGTTTCAGACAAGAAGATTTTTGAAGATTTTTCCACTGTGAGTCTATGGGAGCTAAGGGGCCCCGGGGCGTGGCCCATTTGGACCCCAGAGGCATGATTGGCAGGATTTATATAGGTGACCACTTGCCGTTGCTACATGCTACATATCTAAGCTCTGGGCCCTGTGGTTTCAGAGAAGAAGATTTCTGAAGCTGTTTTCCATTATGAGTCTATGGGAGCTAAGGGGCCCCGAGGCGTGGCCCGTTTGGACCCCGAGGGGCATGATTGGCAGGAGTTATGTAGATAACCACTTGCCATTGCTACATGCTAAATATCTAAGCTCTGAGCCCTATGGTTTCACAGAAGAAGATTTTTGAAGCTTTTTTTCCATTATGAGTCGATGGGAGCTAAGGGGCTGCGGGGTGTGGCCAATTTGGACCCCAAGGGCGTGATTGGCAGGATTTATGTAGGTGACCACTGGACATTGTTTGTTCGATCCCGGGCCGCGACATACCAAAGTCGTTAAAATGGTACTAGCTGCTCCTCGCTTGGCACTCAGATTTACGGGGTAGAGCTAGGACTGGTCGACCCAGTGTCAGGATAATGTGACTGGGTGTGGTATCATGTAATGTGTCTGGGACATGATACTTCAGTGAGGCAGCACTATAAAAGTGAGCATTGAGCTCCCTGTCGCAACCAGACACCGTCGTGATATGACTGAAACAATTGTTGAAAGCGACGTTAAACCCGAATTCACACACACAATGGACATTGTTACAAGCCAATTATCTAAGCTCGGGGCCCTGTGGTTTCAGAGAAGAAGATTTTTTTAATTTTTCCCATTATAAGTCTATGGGAGCTATATGATGCCACGGCAACCCGATTTCCAATCTGATCAGCCCAATAACCTTATGCAGCCTTCCCCCCCCCCCCCCCCCCCTAAATATCTTATCTCTGGGTCCTGTTGTTTCAGACAAGAAGATTTTTGAAGATTTTTCCACTGTGAGTCTATGGGAGCTAAGGGGCCCCGGGGCGTGGCCCATTTGGACCCCAGAGGCATGATTGGCAGGATTTATATAGGTGACCACTTGCCGTTGCTACATGCTACATATCTAAGCTCTGGGCCCTGTGGTTTCAGAGAAGAAGATTTCTGAAGCTGTTTTCCATTATGAGTCTATGGGAGCTAAGGGGCCCCGAGGCGTGGCCCGTTTGGACCCCGAGGGGCATGATTGGCAGGAGTTATGTAGATGACCACTTGCCATTGCTACATGCTAAATATCTAAGCTCTGAGCCCTATGGTTTCACAGAAGAAGATTTTTGAAGCTTTTTTCCATTATGAGTCGATGGGAGCTAAGGGGCTGCGGGGTGTGGCCAATTTGGACCCCAAGGGCGTGATTGGCAGGATTTATGTAGGTGACCACTGGACATTGTTTGTTCGATCCCGGGCCGCGACATACCAAAGTCGTTAAAATGGTACTAGCTGCTCCTCGCTTGGCACTCAGATTTACGGGGTAGAGCTAGGACTGGTCGACCCAGTGTCAGGATAATGTGACTGGGTGTGGTATCATGTAATGTGTCTGGGACATGATACTTCAGTGAGGCAGCACTATAAAAGTGAGCATTGAGCTCCCTGTCGCAACCAGACACCGTCGTGATATGACTGAAACAATTGTTGAAAGCGACGTTAAACCCGAATTCACACACACAATGGACATTGTTACAAGCCAATTATCTAAGCTCGGGGCCCTGTGGTTTCAGAGAAGAAGATTTTTTTAATTTTTCCCATTATAAGTCTATGGGAGCTATATGATGCCACGGCAACCCGATTTCCAATCTGATCAGCCCAATAACCTTATGCAGCCTTCCCCCCCCCCCCACCTGATTATGCTTCACATGGAATTTTATCAAGATTGGCCATGGGGTATTAGAGATATACTTATTTGAAAATGGTTACGGACGCACGCACGGACGCACGCACGGCGGACAAAATGTGATCACAAAAGCTCACCTTGTCACTACGTGACAGGTGAGCTAAAATAATGTATACCCCCGTATACCCCGTTTGCTTTATATAAAGTGGGGTATAGGGGGTTCTTCATTTCACGGACTTGTTCACGTGATGTTAACGTCGGCTTGCATGCTGCTGAAGTATAACAGTTCAAAAATATCGTCGATCACAGCAGGCATACGAGGAGTGTTCGAAAAGTATCCGGAAAAAGGTTAAAAACTTATTTAGTAATGCGAATACTAGGATAAAAATTTCACAAGTGATAAGATTTGTTTGTTTGATTTGAGGTTTAACGTCCCCGTCAACACTGTAAAGGTCATTTTGGAGACGTTGCTTCCAATTTTGTGGGACTTTTACCCGACAATGAGATGAAATGACATCTCAAGCCCTGTCGCCCAATGAAATCAATAGGGTTTACAAGCATGGACGGCCGACACTCACACCGCTTTGCCAGGGCAGGCTTAGATCCTCTTAAGCGGTTTACCAGTACTCGTGTGCGGGTCGGATTCAGCTGTGTGGAAGCATCATGCCGCCCATATATATATCTGCATGCCCCGATGGGCGGGGGCCGTTCACACGTGATAAGAAAAAAAAGATATAAATTGTTCTGATGCACAATCAAGTCACAATGACAACGTCGGTTAGCGTTGAACGGGGCAAAGTTGGAAAATCGCCACATGTATAGGTGCCTTTAGAGAGCAAAACAGGCATTTAGCCAACGTTGAAATCAGTTCAAATTTCACGTGACGCTTCCGCGCCCTTTTGCAAAGGTACAACGTTGACTCAACGTTGAGTAAACGATGAACCATCGTTGCTACACGTTGTACAACTGCTGAGGACAGATGACGGGCGATTGAGGCATTTGCGTCCATTGAGCTAACGATGTATCTCTCTATCAGAAGGTACAACTCATTTGCTTTATGGAAAGGCCGCTTTTGCGGAAGCGATTCAGCTTCCATGAAAGCAAACAAAAAGTCAGAAATACTGTCTCCATCATGTTAACAGGTCTTTGTAATGAACACCCCCTAAACCCCACTTCATATTGAGAATCTGGGGCTTACGGGTGTGTACATTATCTTCCTTACTTCTGCTCCAAGACGTATGTTTCGGGTACTCATTAGGAAGAGGCGGTTCTAACGAGCATAGAACTACGGAACCCGGGAAGGGAAAATTCTGTTCCATTTTCTAGCAGATTAGAAATTAAAACAATAAACTTAGAGTGGAAAAGAAAACAAGAACTATGTCGTTTAAACGATATAATATGTCATTTAAACGATATATTTCTGATCTTTTCCACTCTGAAAAAATAGGGTGTAATTTAAAACAATAAAATCAGAATGGAACAGAAAACAAAAATATGTCGTTTAAACGACCTATTTCTTGTTTTCGTTTCCACGTTATTTTTTTTTCAGAGTGGAACAGAAAACAAAAAATCAGAGGCCCAAGTGGGTCAGAATCGCTCACCTGGATAGGGCTGATCATATATTATATTGCTTATTAGTGGTCATTTTCTCTATCGGATCACATTGTCTTTAGCAATTCTGAATCTGTATGTATAAATAATCTTGATGCTTCTGATTAAGTTTCTAAACAGCTTAAATTAGGACTCAGGAAGAGATTATGTTGATGCAGAGTGGAATTGTATGGTTTGGCAGGCAAGAGCTATCGTTTACAACTGCCTTTGGTATATTCTGTTATCAAAAAATAAACAAAGTCAACCAATCAAGCTAATACAACAACAATACAAAGCTATGGTGTATATGGCCGCTTGCAAAAAAAGCCTCAATAGCGAATCTTCTTGTGGACTCAGCGAGTTTGACATATACTGGCAACGCCTGAGCTGCCCTTCCCTGTAAATCTTATATACACTATCTAAAGAGGTGCGTCGAAGAATTTCAAGATTGCCGCCATCTGGGATATGAGAATGCAACAATTTTAGCAATTCTGAATCTCGATGTCACTTAAATGCCAACCACCAATTTAAACTCAATGCAATTTGGTAGCAGATGTGGTTTGAAGATTTTCAAGATGGCCAACATGGCAGCCATCGGAGATATCAAAACAGAATGGTTCTAAGAATATGTTCTAGAAAGAAGTCTGAATCTCTATGTTACCACACTGCCTCCCATCAAGTTTCGGCTCAATTCAACTTGATGTGGTTTGAAGATTTTGGAGATGGCCAACACGGAAGCCATCTTAGATTAATGAACAGAATAATTTCAGCAATAAAGATGGTCTCCATGGCGGCCATCTTTGATATCGGAACAGATTTGGTTTGAATATTTTCAAGATGGCCAACACCGTAGCCATCTTGAAATTCTTCGAAGCTCCTGTATAAGTATTGTATATAAGATTTACAGGGAAGGGCAGCTCAGGTGTTGTCAGTATATGTCAAACTTGTTTCTTAGATTTTAGCAAATCTGAATCTCCATGTCTCCTTTATGCCTCCCATCAACTTTCAGCTCATTTCGACCTTTGGTTTGGGAGATGTTGTTTGAAGAACAAGATGACAACTACGGCGGTCATCTTAGAAACCCGAACGAAGCCATTTTAGCGAATCTAAATCTCCATGTTACCAGGATGCCTCCCACCAGGTATCAGCTTAATTTGACATCCACTTCGAGGGGAGAGGTCGAAAATGTGAAAAATTAACGACGAACGACGGAAAACAGGCCACGGCATAAGCTAAATGTGTCGTTTAAACGAAATATCTTTGTTTTCTGTTCATTCTATTTTCTATTGTTAAAAATTTTACCCTACTTTTTCAGAGTACAAACGAGAAATATGTCGTTTAAACGACATACATGTACTTTTTTTCTGTTCCATACCAATTGTTGTTTTAAATTCCATGCTCCTTTTTCAGAGTGGAACAAAAAAAGATGTCGTTTAAACGACATATTTTTATAGCCCCGCTTTGAAAAAGTGGGGCTATATTGGATTTGCCATGTCCTTCTGTCATTCCGTGATTCCGTTAATTTGTGTTGGCTCCATAACTTTGTATCTGCTTAACATATTTTCATGAAACTTCACACAAATGTTAAACACCATAAGACAATGTGCAGAGCGAAGGAATTATAACTGTGGATTGCCTACTTTTGGAGTTATTGCCCTTTCAACATTTTCCGTAATTCCGTGATTCCGTTAATTTGTGTTGGCTCCATAACTCTGTATCTGCTTAACATATTTTCATGAAACTTCACACAAATGTTAAACACCATAAGACAATGTGCAGAGCGAAGGAATTATAACTGTGGATTGCCTACTTTTGGAGTTATTGCCCTTTGAACATTGAAAAATGGCAATTTTAATTGTGTCCGCTTCATAACTCGAAAACCGTTTGAGATATTTTTAGGAAACTTCACACAAATGTTAAGCACTATGAGACGATGTGCAGAGCGCAGGAACCATAACTCTGCATTGCTTATTTTTGGAGTTATTGCCCTTTGAACATTGAAAAATGGCAATTTTAACAGTGTCCGCTTCATAACTCGAAAACCGTTTGAGATATTTTTAGGAAACTTCACACAAATGTTAAGCACTATGAGACGATGTGCAGAGCGCAGGAACCATAACTCTACATTGCTTATTTTTGGAGTTATTGCCCTTTGAACATTGAAAAATGGCAATTTTAACAGTGTCCGCTTCATAACTCGAAAACCGTTTGAGATAATTTCATGAAACTTCACACAAATGTTAAGCACTATGAGACAATGTGCAGAGCGCAAGAACCATAACTCTGGTTTTCGTATTTTCTGTGTGTCTGTCTGTGTGTCTGTCTGTGTCTGTTAACAATTTTCGTGTCCGCTCCATAACTTTAAAACCCATTCACATATTTTCATGAAACTTCACACAAACATTAAACACCATGAGATGGTGTGCAGAGTGCAGGAACCATAACTCTGGATTGCCTAATTTTTGAGTTATTTCCCTTTGAATATTGAAAAATATCAATTTTAGCCGTCTTTGCTCGATAACTCAAAAACCGTTTGAGATAATTTTATGAAACTTCACACAAATGTAAAGCACCATATTACGTGTGCAGAGCGCAGGAACCCAAACTCTGGATTGTCTACTTTTTCAGTTATAGGCTTTTGAATATTAAAAAATGGCAATTTTAACTATGTCCGCTCCATAACCGTTTCTGATATTTTCATGAAACTTCAAATAAATGAAAAGCACCTTGAGATGATGTGCAGAGTGCAGGAACCATAACTCTGGTTTGCCTACTTTAGGAGTTATTGCCCTTTGAACATTTAAAAAGGCAATTTTGACTGTGTCGGCTCCATAACTCACAAACCATTTGAGATATTTTCATGACACTTCACACAAGTGTAAAGCACCATGAGACAATGTGCAGAGCGCAGGAACCCTGACTCTGATTTGCCTACTTTAGGAGTTATTACCCTTTGAACATTGAAAAATGGAAGATGAAATTTAGTATAAACATGGACATTCTGGTAATGTATCATGCTCATTGAAATGAGGGACAAGGGCTCACAACTCTTAGAGTTTTTCCAGATAATGTAAAATTTTCAACAGTTATTTCTTGTTCATAACTGTTTTCTCTGCAGCTTAAATAACTTTCTTCTCTGACAGCGCTGAAGCGGGGCTATAGTCAGATCCTCTGACAGCTCTAGTTTTTTTTGTTCCATTCTAATTTTATTGTTTTAAATTCCACGCTACTTTTTCAGATTGGAATAGAAAACAAGAAATATGTCGTTTAAACGGCATATTTTTGTTTTCAGTTCCATTCTAATTTTATTGTTTTAAATTCCACCTGCCTTTTCAGAGTAGAAACGAAAACAAGAAACATGTCGTTTAAATGACATATTATATCGTTTAAATGACATATTTCTTGTTTTCTTTTCCACTCCAATTGTATTGTTTTAATTTCTGTTCTGCTAGATACTGGAGCCGAAATGTCCCGGGTTCCGTATAGAACCGCATCAGTGAGGCGGTTCTGACGAGCACCAACAACATATTTTCAGAGAATAAATAAGAAAAATATTACACATTTTCACCAGAAAAATGACCGTTTTGGCGGTACGAAAGAATGCAATATGCCGCACGGAAATGTGAATAGGCCAGGCTATCTTACCACGTCCTATTGAAATGTAGACGAACATCAACCCATTTCAGACGGAAACCCCTAAAAACGGGTAGACCTATACTGACAAACAGTGTAGGCCAATAACAGATGCCGCACAGTCTGATCAGGACATTCAATGTTTGCAAAAATCTCAGCAATTTTCTAAGTGAACTTTTGAATCTAACTCAACCTGACACACCTCAGACACGAAATGGACGCTTTTCAAATTTGATTTGTAGCGCTGTGTTTACACCCAACAAACACCCACTGTACATCACTATAACGACAAATGCCTTCACTTCATGTATATGCTTTGTCTCTTTCTGTGCGTGCATGCGCCCGTCAATGTACGTATACGCGCGTGCATCTGAGGTATTGGGTGCGCACGCGTTTATGCGTAGACTTTTACTATTCGTGGTTCAGATCATTTAGGGCCCCGTCCATCAATACATTGGGCTGCATGGGGCTCCACGCAGGGCTGAAACTGATCGCGAATGAGCACTGGACAACCACTCAGAAAGCCTAAGTCTAACCAAGTAAATTGGTGTAAGTCGGACCGTCAATGCATATAAACCCTATTGGTTTCATTGGGCGGCAGGGCTTGAAATGTAATTTCATCTCAATGTCGGGTAAAAGTCCGACAAAAGTGGAAGCAACGTCTCCAAAATGACCTAAATATTGTTGATGGGGACGTTAAAACATCAAATCAATCAAACAAACAATTTCTTCCCAATTGTAAATGAGACCCCCGCCCATCGGGGCTGGAACAATAGATGGGCTGCATGATGCTTCCACGCAGAGCTGAAACCGACCTGCACACGAGTACCGGTAAACCGCTTAGAGGATATACGTATTCCCAGGCAAGTTGGTGTGAGTCGGACCGTTAATGCATCTAAACCCTATTAGTTACATTGGGTGACAAAGCTTGAGATGTCATTTCATATCGGGTGGAAGTCCAACAAAAGTTGAAGCAACGTCTCCAAAATGATCTACATAGTGTTGATTGGGACGTTTAAACATCAAACAAACAAACAATTTCTTCCCAATTGTAAATGCTCCTGAATTGAATTAATCTGTCCGCTGCAACAGCTATCACAGTATCCAGACTCGCTGTACCCTCCATCGGATGCTTCTGGTATGTAAACAACGAATGCAAATATTCGTGTGTTACCAAAGGTCGGAAATTACAAGATATTTTAGATTTTATTCAGTGTGCAACTGTAATTCAAAATAGTATAGCTTCGACAAACTCTGGTAAGATTAAAAATTAAATCTGATGAAAGTCTTACCTTAACTTGCATGATTTTATTGACAAACTCGTTTCCAACATGTTGTGTAAACTACGACTTGCCTAAAGACAGAGCCGCTATGCTTCAAGAACCTGGGTATATTGTCAAGTTGTGAGGTATGAATATGATCAGGAGGTACATCTTAACATGAATGTATGGTTGGTATTGCTGTGGTATGGAAGATCTGTGAAAAATCTTGAGTTGAATAAATGACGAGTTGTAGGTGCAGCTGTACCCCTAACTACCATCTTTGAGCAGACTACTGTACGATTAACTGCTGAGTACCTGTACCCCTAACTGTGATGGCGGATTTGTTCAGATCTTTATTAAAATCAGATCAGTTCAGATCTAAATCTCACTTTTATAAATCTTTCATATAATTATTATTATTATTTTTTTTTTGTTATTTTTGTTCTTTCTAGCCTCACTAGAGCTTAAAAATATTAATGGTTAAAAACCTAAAATACCCAGACCAATTTTCATAAATATTTTGCATGGTCTTTCCGGTATATCGGAGGTCTTTCCGGTAATTCTGGTCTTTTTGCTAATTGTAGGGACCGTCCCTTTTATTTCTTTATGTTGGGTAGTTGGGTGAGACAAATGTCATTTCTTCTGTTTCTACCCTTACATTCATTTTCATTTTTTCTCTACGTCCTTCAATTTTATCTCCTCAAATAAAACTTCTATCTTTTTCCTCACTTTCTCTGAGAGACAACAAAAACTGATCTACCAGGGTTAACGGGTTAATTTATTTGAGGTTTAACGTTCTCCTGGACAGTATATATAGGTAATTTTAAGAGACGTTGCTTCCACTTTTTGGGGACTTTTACCCGACACTGAGACCAAATGACCTCTCAAGCCCTGCCGCTCAACAAGACAAATAGGGTTTACATGCACTGACGGGCCGACTGACACCACTTTGCCAGGGCAAAGAACCTCTAAGCCGTTTACTAGCTCTGCGTGGAACCACCATGCACTATTTTGATAACTTTATAAGAAATCAACAATGATAGTACGGTTGCTAATATAAACACACAGATAACCTAACTTGTTTATTATGCCAGCAACTTGCCGTTTTTGCAATATTCTACAGTCATTTCATATATTGAAGGTTATCCCCCTTGGTATTGGAAATAGTATCAAATTAATCCAGAGCCCTATCTGCATCACATTGGAGCCCCGGAGGAACATCGATTTTTCCACTTCTATCTTCAGACTTCTTACTTTCACTTTCTTACTTCCGACTCCTGACTTCTGGCATCTTACATTCAACTTCTCTCTTCGGACGTCCATCTTTCAACCAACTCCCGACGGCTTACTTCCAACTTCCAACCTTTTATTTGTAGCTGGGTGGTCGATTGAGGCAACGGTCACTGGGGTGTCCAGTTGATACTGGCTTACAGATTGGCAACACCTGCAGTCTTTGCAGCAGGTAAGAGTAGTGGGGGAAGTATTGTAATTTCTACTGTTTCTACACGTCCATTTATTTTCCTCTTTCTGCTCTGTCTATCACAAATATCTTCTATTTTCTCTTCTATCTCTTTTCTCCCTCCCTCTGGGTGACAACACAAAATGACCCACAAGGGTTGACGTGTCGTTAAACCCAAACAATCATTTACTTCTAGCTTCCGACTTCCAGCTTATTACTTCTTGCATTACACATCTATTGTGATTGTAAGTAACGGGACTTCTAATTTGATCACTTCTTAGTTCTTACTTCTGACTTCCTACTTCCTGCATCCTACGTATAACTTCTTACTTCCAACTTCTTACTTCTAACTCCAGACTTCCTACTGCCAACTTCTTACTTCCAGATGTCCGAAGTACGAAGTCGGAACGTAGACGTATGAAGTCGGACGTAGGAGGTCTGAAGTAAGAAGTCGGAGGTTTGAAGGTAACAGTCAGAAGCAGGAAGTTAAAATTACTAAGTAGGAAGTCAGAAGTAATAGCTAAGGAGAGATGAAGCAAGAAGTTCCTACTCCATCTCATACAATTACTGTAGATGTGTAATGCAGAAAGTAATAAGTTAGAAGTAAACGTCGGAAGTTAGATATACTTAGAGATACACACTTGTTGTATTCATTTATTCATATTTTATCCAACATTTGTTGTGTTTTTGTCATTCTGTTGCAAGACATTTATCCTCAAACAGAAATGCAATTCCCATAGTTTTGAACATGGAATTAGTTCAGGATTTTTGAAGGCGAGGTAATCCCCCAAAACTATTAGGCAGATGCATAATGTTTCAGTTCTGTTATGATTCAGATATCTGGCTACCGGAATTTGACAGCCCATTACGTGATTTTTAGTTTTATTTATTTATTTATTCACATGGTTCATAGTTATCGTTCAGCAGAGTGAGAATTTACAAATGTCTTTTTTGTTCACTTCTCTTTCATTTCCCATTCCATAACAGCCCGTCTATATAGACATGAGATTAACACGTCCGTGAACCCCTATAAGCCTCACATTATGTACAGAAAAGCGGGTTGACGGGAGAATCAAGTATTTTCCTTTTCTGCTCAAAAATAAAGATTGTGAGGACTTGTTAGAACCGCCTGATTAGGGCATAATTGTTGAGGTGGTTTCTAACGGGCACTCAGTCTACAGTTGGACTAAAGATGAGCAAATAGCAGATATTTTCATCTGAAGAAACGTTAGTTCCACAAGGTTCGGTACTTGGACTGGTCCTTTTTGGGGGGCGAGAGTTGGGGGTGGGAGGTCATTCATTAATGATCTTCCTGGTAATATCAGGTCTTATGTCGACTAGCACGGTGGGCAGATGAAGTGCATTGTGGATAAGGGAGTCACGACATGTTCCTGACAAGTAGATTAAGTTTGACTATTCACTACACCAGCACACTTTGGGGCATGTTCAATCCGGCAAATATATCGGTATCACCGGCACAGACGACATTGATTGGGGTCAGCAACTTCACTGGTAACCACAAAAAAAACTAGGACTTGGAGGTTTTCTGAAACGTTATTTGCGCTCAGTCGGATGCGCGTCTGACTGGTGATCAGGAGGACGCGAGTTCGACTCCCGCCGGGGTCGGCAACATTCTTTCGTGGAGATTGATCATGAAATCTTTTCTGCGGTCATTCTCTCCCTTCCGCTGATTCAAGAAGGGCAGTTGTCAGTTTCTGGCGAAAGAATGTGCACTGAACTGGTTAACCGCTTACGTATAAACCTGCCCAGGAAAGTGTGGATAGGTAAACTGACCGGCTCAAAAATGACCTAAATAGTGTTGACTGGGCCGTTAAACTCCAAAACAAACAAATAAACGTTATTTGCACCCAGGTAGACAAAGGCCACTGGTTCGCCCTCAACTTGAGTATACATTACCCATTTGGCATCCCAATGTTAAAACTCAGATTCTTAAGGTCAGTAGCTTAAAGGACCTACCGGCGATTGCGAAATAAAAGTAGCGTCGGTGATATGCTCAGCGAATCGGAGTGGCCGTCTCTTGATGGCCGTCGTGGGTATTCCTCATTGACACTTTTGTCTATAAGATTCACTCCGGTATAGTGTCTCTTAATAAAGATAAATACTTTACACATGCGACAGTTTCAGCCCAAACAAGGGCATCAAAGTAAACAATACAAAACACTGTAGGAACCAGGATGCCCCGAGGCATTCTTTCTTTCTCAGAACTGTTCCTCAATAGAATAGTCTTCCCACATCTGCAGTAGTTGCGAAGACCACATGGTAGTTTGAAGCCGTACAGTATAGATTGGGACTCAGATACATGCGTTTTAGTATACCTCTACTAATAAGATTGTAAATAGTTTTAGGAACTCCTCCAGTAACTCTTTTGTTTAAAGCTCAATTCTAAATTTACCCTTCACCTCAGTATCTGAAGTCTCAGTATGTAAAACTAGATAGATAGATAGATAGATAGATAGATAGATAGATAGATAGATAGATAGATAGATAGATAGATTATGATGTATTAATAAGAAAAAAGTATGTAAATATAACAAAGTACTGTCACACCAAAGTGTGGTTAATAAGTCCTACTCATAGAACGGGAACACATTTTCTCCCTTAAACACACTTCGCAAAAACACTTTAATATCCTTGGCATCCTATAAAGTAGTCATTATGTTCTTCGAGACATTCCGGTTTATTATAAAAACTTAAACTATGGAGTAACAAGGTGTCTTACAAGGGTATCATGTTCTTGTAAAAGTATTACTATAACAATTCACCGACTGTAGTTAGGGGTACAGTAATTCATCACATTCGCTTAGTTAGGGGTACACTAAAACGGAGTTGGGGGTACAGTGTATAGATTGTCAAGTGACAATGCGTTTAAGCCATTTTCGGCTTATTTTTTGAAATTTGATGAAAATCCTATGACTAGCGGGCAGTGTTATTAACCTACAGACTGTTGATTTAAATAACAGAACGATAATCGTGATTTGGACAACAAAAATCTTGATGCAAAAGGTTCTGTGTATCACAAAAAATCATGTCACGGCAATGAGTTTATCGTTGTACCAGACAGAACAGTCACAAAAATAAAGGAATAAGCATTTAACTTAGCCCATAGAAGCTAACGAAGGTAAATCATCATAAAGGACGCAATATATGTCAGAAAACGAATTAAATCGTGGCTAATTCTGACTACTGGTCACACACAAGTATTAGAAATCATTGTTTATACACCAGATACATCCGATGGAGGGTACAGCGAGTCTGGATACTGTGTGGCAGGGCTTGAAATGTAATTTCATCTCAATGTCGGGTAAAAGTCCGACAACAGTGGAAGCAACATCTCCAAAATGACCTAAATATTGTTGATGGGGACGTTAAAACATCAAATCAATCAAACAAACAATTTCTTCCCAATTGTAAATGAGACCCCCGCCCATCGGGGCTGGAACAATAGATGGGCTGCATGATGCTTCCACGCAGAGCTGAAACCGACCTGCACACGAGTACTGGTAAACCGCTTAGAGGATCTACGTATTCCAAGGCAAATTGGTGTGAGTCGGACCGTCAATGCATCTAAACCCTATTAGTTAAATTTGGTGACAAAGCTTGAGATGTCATTTCATATCGGGTGGAAGTCCAACAAAAGTTGAAGCAACGTCTCCAAAATGATCTACATAGTGTTGATGGGGACGTTAAAACATCAAACAAACAAACAATTTCTTCCCAATTGTAAATGCTCCTGAATTGAATTATTCTGTCCGCTGCAACAGCTATACTACAAACACGAGTATACTACTTAAAATTTGCTAAGTATTAAACACTGCAAATTGCCGCATCGACGTACAGTGAATCTTCGATGGCTCGAACACCGTTGACTGGTTAACCATGGTTGGTTCGAGTTTGTCCTTGAGTCCCCAGAGAAGTCTTCCAATAACTATCCATAGCTTGACCCCCTACCATGCTGAATATTTAATGCATTACCCTCCTCCTAATACCAAGATCCCCTTAAGTGGTCTCCATTATGCCTCTTGACCTGTTTACAGCCATTTAAAGTGTTGCATGATTACACTTTTAACCATGCTTTCAGAAGCAGGATGGAAACAGTATAGATTCTGATCAGTTTGCTTCTCAGAAACCAGCTGATCTGGGTCTATACTGTTTTCAAAAATAGGTATTTCCGGTTTCAGCATGGTAAGGGTTAAGGATAATTTTGGTTTATCTTATGATTTCTTATTCGATCATATTCCAAACATAGGTTATGGGTGCTCGTTTGAACCGCCTCGTTGAGGCGGTTCTAATGAGTACTCACAACCTATGCTTATGAGCAGACATAATAAAAAATAATATATACCCATGTAAACCTCTGTTTTCGCTATATAAAGTGGGGTTTGGAGAGGAGTTCATTACACGGACTTGTTTAGATGATATTTATTCACGCATAGCTGAAACCGACCTGCACGCGAGTACTGGTAAACCGCTTAGAGGATCTAAGCCTGCCCAGGCAAAGCAGTGCGAGTCGGCCCGTCCATGCTTATAAACACTATTGTTTTCATTGGACGGCAGGACTTGAGATGTCATTTCATCTCACTGTCGGGTAAAAGTCCCACAAAATTGGAAGCAACGTCTCCAAAATGACCTTTACAGTGTTGATGTGGACGTTAAACCTCAAATTAAACAAACAAACAAAAACATGATGGTTATGGCTTTCATGACAGAGTTGCAATATCGTAACAATAGAGCGAAAGTTCAATGGCTCGAACTTCATTGACTCGAACGCTGACGGGCCATTTAATGTGATTTATATAGTGAAACTTCGATAACTTGAACACGGAGACCTCTTTTACCATGGTTAATTCGAACTTGTTCCGGGGAGCCTAGAAATCCAGATATCCATATATTTCGAATAAGTCATGGAGGTAAGCTTGACTTTATCTTGAATACGTATGTTGTGTGTACTCATTAGAATCGCCTCAAAGGGGCGATTCTAATGAGTAGACATACCATACCTTTCATTTATAGAAGATAGTAAAGATACCCTTTAGTGGTCCCCAATATGACCTCATGACCTGTTGCTTTGACTAAACCTCGGTGGCTCGAGTTAGCCCTATCTCGACCAAATTTTCCTGGTTGGAAAGGTATTCGAGTTATCGAAGTTCGACTGTCTTTGAACTCGTTCCTTGGTGCCAAGGCATGCCTTTCAATTGCTTCGGATAACAAAAATTTAGGTAAATAGTGTAGGAGGTATGTTCTTCTTATTTGATATTGGAAATGCATGTTGCTTGCACTCTAAGGATTGCCTCGTTGAAGCTATTCCTATGAATACGTTCTACATACCTTTATTCTAAAGACATTACGAAAACATGCCTATACAAACACATTGTAAATTTTACACCCGAAAAAAAAGAGAATATTTTAAGATGAAAAACTGTGATATTTTACTTATTTCTGTTCAAAATATAGATGTGGGTGCACGTTAGAACAGCCTTCACGATAGAACCTCACCTCATCGAGGCGGTTCTAACGAGTACCTATATTTTAGAGCAGAAATAATAAATCTATAAATATCATTTTTACTAAATTCAAGTGGGGTTCAAGGGGTCAGAATTATGCAGGCGTGTTTTGTAATGAAGCTAAAAAAGATACCCCCTTATTTACCCCCCCCCCATGTCTTCTTACTTAGAGATTTGATAAACCATCCATGTCTAGAACTACCCCTATCTGCATGTATGTTGTCAACAAGACACCGCTATGCATTTCTCTTACACGAGTGGTCATTGCATATGAAATTTATTAAACGAGCCTCCGGCGAGTTGAACTTTGCTTCCAGCAGGATACATCCGTATATTTTGCTAAAAAGGGGATCTTATACGAGTTGCCTTTTTATATGAAATTTATTAATCGAGCCATAGGTACGGGCCTCCGTGGCCTAGTGGTTAAGAGCGCTGACTCTTGATCATTAGGTCTCTGACCGCTGTGGTTCGAGCCTCGCTTGGGTCACATGTGAGACGCCAAGTTCTGTAATGGAAGGCAGGTGGTTTTTCTCAGGGTACTCCGGTTTTCGCCCACCTCTGATTAACGATCGGCTTGATATGAGTGAAATAATCTTGAAAGGGCCGTAAAATAAAAAAAAAATCGAGCCATAGGCGAGTTTAATATTTTTCATATGAAATGTACTTCCAGCAGGATACCACCGCGTAGTTTTGTTAAATAGAGGATCTTACACAAGTGGACATTTCATATGATATTTCTGAAACGAGCCAGAGACTAAGGGTGTATTATTTCGTTTATCATAAAAGGGCTTTAAATCGGAGGTTATTGCCGACGAATTTCAGTAAAAGGGGGAGTTCCAGTCTATAGTAAATTTCCATAGGGTTCTGCCCACGCACAGATGTCCATGATATTGTGCATAATTAACACCTGGTAAATGACTGTTCATTATTCAGCTATTTCACTCTCATATCTGTGTTCATTATAAATCTACAATGTTTTGTTTATTTCTGCATCTGAAAATAGGGGTGCCCCCAAACAAGTATACATATACACAACAGCTTCTTATGTTTTGGAGTTATTTTGTTCTCAGGCATCACTGTAGTCATTTGAGATTATTTTTGTATCACATCTACTGTTGTTCAGGTAAAGTTCTATAGACCATGCTCAATTTCATATGGAGGAGACCCTAGACTTCACAACCATAAAATCTTTTGGAGTATGTTTGACTTTCGATTTCATACTGTTGCAGTTCTTGTCACCTCATCATTTTAATATGAAAATTGCCAGTTTATGTGTAGAACATTTTATCAAACTTTCTTGAAAATCTGAGACCGGTAACATACTGCATTTGAGCATTGAATAGTAATGGTCAGATTTTTAATTTTTTAACACCATTTGTAGATATGGTATAACATTTTCAATCGAGAAATTGCTCGCAAATAATATATATAAATATGAATATATGTATGTTAAAACCATGATGTGTATAGTATGAGCTCATATAATCAGCAGCTGTATCAGTTATGGTACCATGGGGGACACCAATAACACAATTTATTTTGAGCGTTCATTAACAATTCAATTTTGTTTTGTTTGTTTGATTTGAGGTTTAACTTCCCCGTCAACACTGTAAAGGTCATTTTGGAGACGTTGCTTCCAATTTTGTGGGACTTTTACCCGACATGTCGCCCAATGAAACCAATTGGGTTTATTAGCATGGACGGTCCGCATCGCACCGTGGTTCCTTGACAGGCTCATATCCTCCAAGCGGTTTACCAGTACTAGTGTGCAGGCCAATAAAAATATATTTCATTATATAACTAGAGTTTTTGTATTTAATGTAATCTTAAAGCTTGCTGAAGTTTATTATGACAAAGACTGTTGAGTTGGCAAGTAAAATGGATGGTTCTGTAAACCAGACAAGTTTCTTGATTCTGTAATAAGTATGTATTATGCAGTATTATAAGTATGATGCAGTCAACTTAAAATGTTTGAAAAGTCTGTCATACCGGAATGGCACAGCTTGCTTGAATAGCCAAGATTTATGATGTTTTTATTATGGTGTGCCAGGTAGTTCATAATACCACAGACTTTTGGCCCACTGTATACACACATTACCGTAGACAAAATGGAAACACCGTTGTTTTGGCTCTTTTGCCACTCTGACAATGTCCCCTCAAAATCTGAACTAAGCTACAGTCTACTTAAAACGTAATAAATATCGCCTGCTGTGCAAATCCGTGTAAGAAAGTTATATTCTTAAATATGATCTGGAAAACAACCAGTTATTTTTGAGTCACATGATTTAATATAATAGAGAAGACTATTCATACTTTCTAACGATTTCAGAGGAAGAAAAGAGTCAACAGTATATTTGCTATCAGAGCTATAGAAAACTAGACAAAAGTGCCCACTGGGGCACGTATACCCCCGGCCAGTGCCATCACCTTAGCTGAAACAAGTAGTCATACTGATTGTTGCTTCCAAATTTTAAGTCTCTATGTACAGTAGTTATTGAGAAATCTTTGACACAAAATAATAAAAATATACACTATTAAACAGCAAGAACTACAAAGGGAAATAACTCTAAAAGGCCTTACCCCTTGGCCCTTATTTTCTTTTCCACAATACAACTAGTCATACTGATCATGTTTGCAAAATTTCAAGTTTCTATGTACAGTAGTTATTGAGAAAACTTTGACACAAAATAAAAATATACACTATTAAACAGCAAGAACTACAAAGGGAAATAACTCTAAAAGGCCTGACCCCTTGGCCCTTATTTTCCACAATACAAGTAGTCATACTGATCATGTGTGCAAAATTTCAAGTTTCTATGTGAAGCAGTTCCTGAGATATCTTTGACACAAAATAATTGTTTACGGACACACAGACAGACAGACGGAAAAGACAAAAACTATAAACCCCCATTGCATACTTCGTATGCCGGGGGTATAAATATAAAGCCAACTGCAGATTTTGGCTCCGCAAATATGCTAGTTAATACAGCTAACAGCTGATTCACGCCATTTGTAAAACTGATGAATACAGAGCTAGAAAGCTTAACATTGATGGCAGGCACTGCATACATATGAATAAATATGCGAATGGTATAGGTACATCTAAATATAATATCAGCTATAAAAAAATTGTTACAGCAACTTGTCTTCCACCTATTTTATTTAGGGAAGTGTATGCCAAATGACAATTCTACAACTAGTTCCAGTGTGACTAGCTCTGCATTTATTTTGAAGACTAAAACATTGTACCTTACACTTTTGCAGATGTTATAATGAACCTAGAAAAAAAAACAGAAAATTCTTTCCATGATCTCACAAAACTTTTGGTGGGGGAGCGGAGTGTGGGTCTCTTTGACCAAGTGATGTAAGAAAACATCAACAATACAAGGACCAATCAGTCAAAAGAACAAATCAGAAAATCAGTCTGTCCCTTCAAGAAAAAAAAATCAGAAAATTCTTTCCATGATCTCACAAAACTTTTGGTGGGGGAGCGGAGTGTGGGTCTCTTTGACCAAGTGATGTAAGAAAACATCAACAATACAAGGACCAATCAGTCAAAAGAACAAATCAGAAAATCAGTCTGTCCCTTCAAGTTTGCAAATTATTGACTGCTGTTTTATTTTAAAGAAGAAAATGACAACAACAAAAATAATTAAGGAAAAAATAGGATTATGAAAGTAATTAATTAAGCAAATCCATAATGTCATTGAGTATTACTGACATCAAGTGTCTTTGTATTGCAGGGTTTAAAATGTACAAGGAGGCCAAATAAAATAGAGTAAAAAAATCCACAATGTCTTATTCCTATTGTGTCATAATGTAATTATTTTCAGCAATATTGTCAACACTAACATTCATCATGGACAGGGCATGAATACATTTTATTTTTCTCTTTAAAATTTTTTGATAAAACTTGACTTGTATACGTTGATATTGTATGGGGGGGGGGTTTATTATATAAATGCCTATGCTAAGCTTTGTATGATAAGGTGGCCCTAAATGGACATAAAACACAATAAAAATTCACTTTAAGGAAATCTTGTCCCCTGGTATTGAAACTGATTTTGGCACAAAAATTGACCTGAACCCATATCTAGCTTTCAAAAACATTGTTACCGGTTTCTGATTTTATTGAAATCTGTTTGCTATATAGAGCACATATGTGGCCTATTTAATATGCAATATCTTGGGGTGACAAGATCAGTAACATATCTAATACCTATGATGAACATCTTAATCTTTGCAAATTTTCATGAAAAATAGAAGAAATGTTGTAAATAAATTTATTAGGAAGATTAAAATACATAGACACACCTACATTTTTTGTATTAGATTAAACCTTATGGAGTTCTGTTGCCAATCAAAGCAACAGAATTTGAAAATAATCATACCTATTGATTTAAGACTGAAAAGTTCACAGGTGTGTATGACCTCTACAGGGGATTACCTCAGGGACCTCTCCTGAGACCTATAGTAATTTACCAAATGAAACAAAGTTATATATATAGTTGATAGACCTCAAGTAAACAACAACTGAAGTTTCAAGAAAATCTGTGCGTGGGCAGATTCGGAACTCCCCCTTTGTGTTGTCTCAGACGACGTCAGACATGGCGATATCTACAAAATAACAGCGACAAAAAGAGGATATTTACATTTTTTAGATTACTTTTTAGTCGAAAAATATTTCATCGAGTGTGTTGAAAATTCTGATGTTTTCAACACACGAGGTGAAATATTTTTGATATTTATCGAAAAAGGGTAAATTTTCTTTTTATTTTATAATATTTTAGGACACTTACTGTAATTGATCAATCGGATCTTACGTCACAATTTTGACATGGCTATGACGTCAAAGCTGTCAGTTGCAAACCATAAACAAATCGCCATTTTTAATACAGCATTTTTTACAGTTCAATGAATGCTTTTTCAAGGTATTTTACAGAATTATTTTATAGATAACATATGAATTTTGGCGAGAAAAGTAGTCCGGGCTGCTACTGTGAAAATAACATGGTCATGTTATTTTTCACTTTCACACTGTGAAAATATCATTTATATTTTCACGGTGTGAAAATATCACTTTTATTTGTTTTCGATATGCATTGATTTCACTGCAGAGTATAAAATAAAATATGATAACTACGAGGGTTGGCTAAAAAGTTCTGAGTCTGACCAAGAAGCAGGCATCGAACAGCCATGAAATTTTGTATTCATTAAATTCAAACCTTTATTACTTGATTTGACTCAAATGAGTTCAAGTTTACCTGCAACAATGTAGAAATTCTTGATTTTGAAAATTGATACTAGCACGTTTTTGAGAAAATGGACAAAATCTGGCATCGTGGTGTCATCAAGTACCTCCATAAAATGGGGTTAGCTCCTAAGGACATTCATGCCGATATGGTTGCTACATAAGGGGATGATGCTCATTCGTATGCAACCGTGAAAAGGTGGGCAGCAAATTTTAAGATGTGCAAGGACAGCCTTGAAGATGATGACTGGCGTGGACGACCCACAACGGCAACAACTGAGGAAACCATCAGCCAAGTGCACAGGGCCGTGATGGATGGCGTTTAACTGTGCATCAGTTAGCTAACACTGTTGGCATCTCCCTTGAACGAGTAGAGAACATTCTACGCAGTGAATTAGGAATGTCGAAGGTTTCCGCCAGATGGGTGCCACGTGCTTTTGACGCCTGACCAAAAGTTGTCCAGACTGAACCTGTCACAAGCCAACTTGGCCATTTTTGAAGTAGACCAAGATGGTTTTCTTGACCGTTTTGTCACTCAGGATGAGTGTTGGGTTTAGCCAGAGACCAAAAGACAATCCATGCAATGGAAGCACTCTGGCTCACTCCCTCCAAAGAAGGCAGAGCTCGTCTCCTCTGCAGGGAAGGTGATGGCATCAATGTTCTAGGATGCCAAGGGTATAATATTCATAGATTACCTTCAAAAGGGCAGAACAATTAATGGGGAGTATTATGCAGATCTGCTAAAACAAAAGCAATTAAATCTAAACGACCCGAAAATTTGACAAAAGGGGTCTTGTTCCATCAGGACAATGCGCCTGCTCAGAAATCGGTTGTCGCAATGGCTGCTGTGCATGACTGTGGCTTCACACTTATCGATCACCCTCCGTATTCACCTGATCTAGCTCCATCAGATTATTTCCTGTTTCCAAACATGAAAAAGCACTTGGCTGGGCAGCATTATCGGTCAGACGAGGAGGTGATAGCTGCTGGGGAGGGGTTTTCAGGGACCAAGATGAGACCTTCTATACCACTGGGATCCAAGGATGCCAACATCACTGGAGGAAGTGTGTGGTTAGGAAGGGAGACTATGTTGAAAAATAAGGCACTTTCAGCATGGACAAACCATTAGATCTTGGTCAGGCTCAGAACTTTTTCAGCCTACCCTCGCTACGAGTCTGTTTATGTTCATATGTTCATGTTGTTTACGTTGTATTTTCTTTGGGGTGGGGTGGGGGGGAGGGGGGTGCAAAACAAAGTTTAATTAAGTTTGTTATAACAAGTTTTTATCGACTCACATGTGTTCGAGCCTTAATTTCGACTATCATTTCGAGCATTTGATTGTCATTAAGGCACTCACATGGTTAAGTTTGGTCGACAGTCAATCAAAGGAAGTCATAAACAGTTATCTACAGCACCATCTAGTGCCAAATAATAGAGGTACTATCCTATGCTTTGCCGTTGGCCCCCGTTGACAACCTTCCAACCTTCGGTTTAAGGTGAATGGGCAGACCTGGCAGATTTTTCCGCCATGTTTCAAAGGGAGACAATTTTCTTTTTCGCTTTTCTATAAGCCCTGTTTCAATGAAAAAGGGGTCGACTCTTTAAGGAAAGAATTTGCTCCTCAGAAGCAAATTCTTTTCTTGAAGAGTTGACCTCTATTGACATGGGAGACAAAAATACTCTTGCAGGAGTTGCCTCCCCTGAAGTTGTTACCATTCCCCTTAATTGACTCAATAATTCGAATTTTCTCTGAATAATCCACTGAACCACATCTATATAGAGCTGACTGTGTTCTACAATAGAATGTGATTGTTTATAAATGTTATTTGGCTTACTTTGGAGAGTTTCCATCTAAATATGATTAAATCATAACGATAAAAACCGGTCCGAACAAATCAGAATGGCGGCTGGTGATGTCCGCTCATCCGGTCCTACTTATCAAATCTGGAGAAGTATACTATATCGGGACCGCCCCCGCCCATAGGGGCTTGAAGAAATACATGGGCTGCACGATGCTTTCAAGCAGAGCTGAATCCGGCCCGCACACTAGTACTGGTAAACCGCTTAGAGGATCTAAGCCTGTCCAGGAACCGCGGTGCGAGGCGGACCGTCCATGCTAATAAACCCTACTGGTTTCATTGGGCGACAGGGCTTGAGATGTCATTTCATCTCAATGGCGGGTAAAAGTCCCACAAAATTGGAAGCAACGTTTCCAAAATGACCTTTACAGTGTTGACGGGGACGTTAAACCTCAAATCAAACAAATACTATATCGGGATACCATATCGCCACAGTCACGTTCGGTAATCAAAGCATAATTAAATCTAATAAGTTCAGCAGCCCCTGAAAGACTTTGTGTGCTTCGACATTGCCATGATGTGGTATATTAGTTGCTGAATATAAAATGGGCCGCGACAAAGAAAAATCTGCGCTCGGCGAATTCTCAAATCAACCTGTGTACCCGCTCAACTGGTCTGCAGCCTTCCCGGTCCATACGAACAAACTTTGGGTCACAGTGCACCCATATAGCGCACAGCGAAGACTCAGATCAGCCTGCGCGGATGCGCAGGCTGATCTGAGTCTTCTCTGGGCGCACATGCTTAAAGAACCCTTTTCCTGTGGCGCGGCCCTGGTTATGGGAAAATTGATCGCTGTTATGAATTAAAGCAACGTCAGTGTTGTTAACAATGACAGACTATAATTATTAGTTTTCCAATTTAAAATTTGTAAGCGGTCTCGTGAACGCAGTTCTGGAAATGTATTCTTTGCTCGTACTTTAGGTACTGGGATATATTCAGGATATTTTTATTATAAAATAATGTATTAATCAAATAAATTGTGAAATAAATATGCTGAATATTTCTTAGAACTTTCTTTGGAAAATTAGTTTGCCCTTTTTGACACAATATCTGGAATATTTTTACATAAGAGTGAATATAGATACCTAAGTTAATAGATTTGGAAGATAAATTCAAATTTGTTTTACAAGATATCTGGAATATTTCACTTAAGAGTGCATATATAAATTGAAGTTACTATCAAGATGTTTCATGGATTCGTCTTTGATTCTTATTGCTTTTGAGTTTTTGACAAGTTATCCGGAATATATTCACATAAACGTGTTTATCATACGACATCACGTCTGAGAGTGTAATAACGTCATGTAATAAATTCAGTAATATGCAGATAAGTTAGATAGGTCCCGTAACTTTACCCGTCTTTAACGACGTCGCGTTTACGAATGGCGGAATTATGACATTTTTGTACAAAAATCGTGAATTATATGTGTTATAAAAGTCATATAATAAACAGAATCTTCCATTCGTGCTCATTTATTATTGAATTTATTAGTCTTGTTGAGAAAAATTGATAAAATGCTCGGCGAAGCCTCGCATTTTATCCCTTATCCTCAACTCTTTTGATAAATTCAATAATACATGAACACTCATGTAAGTTCCTCTATATGTAAATATTGAAGTCATCTGATTTTTTTTTATCATGTTACGTCGCTGTTATTTAGTGGATAAGGGCAGGTAATAAATAGAAGACCTTACATGAGTGCTCATGTATTGTTGATTGTATTCAACGAGATGAGAAAAAGGGATAAAATGCGGGGCTTCGTCGAGCATTTTATGCCTTTTCTCATCGAATTTAATAAATTAAATAATATATTAGCAATAATGCAAGATTCTATTTATCATATGACATTTAAAACGCATTTAATTTACTTTTTTTTCTTTTGTACAAAAAATGTCAGTTTTCCCCATTAGTAAACGCGACGTCTTTAACGACGTCGTACGTGTAACGTTACGGGGCATATCTAACTAATTTGCATATTTAATCCACCATTTATTACATGGCGTTATTACATTCTCAGACGCGATGTCAAATGATAAAAATGATATGACCAAACGTGTAATGACACATGGTTACTGGCGCAAAACGTCATGACGCCGCCCGTGAAAACCCTACGTTTTTTTTTTTTTACTTCTTTGGCAACTGAGTTTGGTTTAAAATCGCTAAATGATAAAATGAATCTTACACTCGGGGTAATTTCATATGAACATTTATGAAACTCGCAGAAGGCTTGTTCCATAATTTCATAAGAAAAGACCACTCATGTAAGATCAACCATTCACACGACATCAGCGGTAATGTTCATATCACTAGGTTTCATATGACAGTTTATATAGATTAAGAGGGTCGCGGGTGGCTATTAAATAGATCTTGGAGCCTTCTTTGAAAGAAGAATTTTTATTATATTTTTGTTGACATGCTTTGTGGGATAAGTTCACGACTTCTCAGATTCGTGTATGCAAACTTTGTCGAAATGATCCGAGTCGAGCTAACGTTTCTTCTGCGTTCACGCCAAGGCCATCCTAAAAAAATCTTGGTTTGCTGTGCTCCTACCTACCCACACAGATTGCCCCTACTCAAAAAATTTTATTACCATTCTGACGAAAAGTTTTTTTTTTTTTTTTTGAAATCCTGATTAAACTCAAATTTAACACACTAAGCCAAATTTCAAGAAGATGGCATTCTTGTTTTTTTTTTTTTTTTTTTTTTTTTTTGCTGTTTTTTTTTTCAGAGAAAATCAGACTTGACATTTCATTTGCATTGTCTGCCTAGTAGACCATTCAAATGAAATATCAAGCCTGATTTTCTCTGAAAAATCAGAAAATAAGTATTTGAAATTATGTTTCCGGTTGTTGTACGGTGCTTTAAGGGTCAAATATCTTTTCAGATCTAAAAACAAAAAGACCTACCTTCCTACCAACCTCACATATGAACATATGATGGGTAGGAGCACAGCAAACAAAAAAAATTAGGATGGCCCAAGCAAAGATTCAGAGACTCTGTTTGGCGCTGTACAGACAGCTTCGCGCACAGAATTTTAAGCCCGAGTTTGCATACTCATTTGATACTTTTCAGAACGCGCATATCCACAGTAACATTTTATGTGGACATTTGTGTTATATTTTGTGACATGGTATCATGAACTAACATACTTAAGGTCGGTGAATGCTCCGCCAAGGGAGTATTCTCACATTTTTAATAACTGGCATCCCTTCTTATAAGGACTAAGCTAGGGGCGAAAATTTCCTTTGAGAGCAACAGTTACAGGACATAGGAATGTCATTTTCTGTATCACAAAATAACTTTCCTGTTTTAAATTTGGCCGGAGTCTTTTAACCTTCGGGGACAATGTATGTGCTTTCTTTTGGTTGGCGGGGCATGGCGGTTTGGGCGAAGTAGCGCAACGGTTTGAAACATAATTACTCTCATAAATTCGAGTCTAATCTATTAAGGAAAAAAATCCGTTTGGAGAAGAAAATCTTTCCTTTAACAGTACATCCCCTAAGGGGAATGGGAACACCTGGCAGATTTTGCCGCCATTTTTCAAGGGGTGACAACTTTCGGGCCATCCTGTCCGCTTTTCCGTAAGCCCTGTCCCACTGAAAAAGGGGTCTACTCTTAAAGGAAAGAATTTGCTCCTGAGGAGCATAAAAACCTATGTTGTGGGTATTCATTAGAACAGCCTCCACGAGACAGTTCCATTGAATACCCACAACATAGGTTTATATGGAGAAATAAGGAAAACTATCCTTCAGTTGTCAAGAAATACGAACCTTTTCTGCTGCTATGAAACCGTTTAACCATGGTATACCTTAGGCTAAAACTAAGACAGACATTATAATTATCAGCCTCGTAACTAGAGGCTAAAACTAAGAAAGACATTATAATTATCAACCTCGTAACAAGAGGCTAAAACTAAGAAAAGCCGTTATACTCGTAATTATCAGCCTCGTAACAAGAGGCTAAAACTAAGAATGACATTAAAATTATCAGCCTCGTAACAAGAGGCTAAAACTAAGACAGCCCTTATAATTATCAGCCTCGTAACAAGAGGCTAAAACTAAGAAAGCCATTACAGCCTCGTGATTATCAACCTCGTAACAAGAGGCTAAAACTTAGAAAGCCATTATACTCGTAATTATCAGCCTAGTAACAAGAGGCCAAAACTAAGAATGACATTATAATTATCAACCTCGTAACAAGAGGCTAAAACTAAGAAAGACGTTATAATTATCAACCTCGTAACAAGAGGCTAAAACTAAGAAAGACATTATAATTATCAGCCTCGTAACAAGAGGCTAAAACTAAGAAAGACATTAAAATTATCAATCTCGTAACAAGAGACTAAAACTAAGAAAGACATTATAATTATCAACCTCGTAATAAGAGACTAAAACTAAGAAAACCATTATAATTATCAGCATCGTAACAAGAGGCTAAAACTAAGAAAGACTTTATAATTATCAACCTCGTAACAAGAGGCTAAAACTAAGAAAGACTTTTTAAATTATCAACCTCGTAACAAGAGACTAAAACTAAGAAATACATTATAATTATCAACCTCGTAACAAGAGACTAAAACTAAGAAAGACTTTTTAAATTATCAACCTCGTAACAAGAGGCTAAAACTAAGAAAGACATTATAATTATCAGCCTCGTAACAAGAAAAAACAGGAAAGAGATAAACCGGTCTGCGCAGCTACACAGACTAGCAAGAGTCTTGGGATGTCACATAGGAGTTACATAAAGGAACTGCACCCCCGCCGATCGGGGCTTGGAGAAATAGATTGGGTTGTATGGTGCTTCCGCGTAGATACTGAAATCAACCGAACTTGAGTACTGGTAAACCGCTTGGGTCAAAGCCTGCCCATATGAAGTGATGCGAGTCGGACCTCTCCTTTAACACGTGTGGATTCTTTGGGCGACAGGGCTTGAGATGTAATTTCATCTCAATGTCAAGGTGAAAGTCCCACAAAATCGGAAGCAACGTCTCCAGAATGGCCTAAATAGTATTGACGTGGACATAAAACCTGAAAACAAACATAAAGGGACTAGAGTCAATGTACTATCACAACAGCGAATACAAAGGCACTGATCAGCCTGCGCGCATGCTGATCAGTGCATTTGTTGTTTGCAAAGGCAAAAACACCTTTTCTAATGATGCGGCTTATGTTTTATTGGGATGTTATGTATAGCATTTAAGCAATTAAATAATTTATGGGAGAAAATCGTGTATACATTTCTTTGGGCTCATTTATCTTCTTTTCTAAGTATTAATGAAGTGCTTTCTCTAGCATTCCGTACAGCCTTATGTTTACGTGTTTACTTGCTATTTTGATTTTGCCTGCTAATATGGGGAAATTGAGGGCATCAGCGCTACTAATGCTCGGTAAAATCAATGCCTACCTTCAGTTCAGCTGATCGTAAGCATTTGAAATTTCACCAGGGAAAATAATTATCAAATAAAGCGGTGAAGTTATTGAACGGACGTTGTTAAACTCAGAAATTATATTCGATTATTATTTAGGTAACGTGCCTTGGAAAGGAGAAAAGGTGTAAGTTTCTTTGAAAGGCTGGACATGTGTTAACCCAGATTAAAAGTTTGGACTAAACGACACGTTAAGTCTTTCTTTCTTTCTTTCTTACTTATGAAGCTCAGTTGAAAGCAAAATAAATAAGAGACAAATAAAAGTAAATAAAGAGGATCTTACATGAGTGCTCATGCATTATTGAATTTATTAAACGGGTTGAGGAAAACGGATAAAATGCGAGGCAAAAGCCTGGCATTTTATTCGTTTGCCTCAACTCGTTTAATAAGTTCAATAATACATGTGCTCATGCATTATTGAATTTATTAAACGAGTTGAGGAAAACGGATAAAATGCGAGGTTTTGCCTCGCATTTTATCGGTTTTCCTCAACTCGTTTAATAAATTCAATAATACATGAGCACGAATGCAAGATTCTTTTTATCATATGACTTTAAAACGTATTTTTTTTTCAGGATTGTTTATAAAAATGTCAATATTCCGCCAATAGTAAACGCGACGTCGTTAAGGACGTCGTACATGGAACGTTACGGGCCGTATCTAGCTAATTTGCATATTTAATCCACTAGTGGATTATCGAAAATATTACATGGCGTTATAACACTATCAGACGCGACGTCATATGATAAAATTATTTATTCTTCAATGGGTCATAATTTGAAAAATCTAAGTCATGAGATAGAACTATTTAGTCCTTGCAAGGTACAGCCTGGTAAACTCAACATACAAAAGCAAATAGTCAAAAAAAATCTTAGCATGGCTAATACATATTTCTTTTGTCTTTTTGTATAAATCACAGATTGTGAGAACCCGTTGGAACTGTCTCAGTGTAAGTGTGGCAGTTCTAACGAGAACCCACCTTCTTTTTTTACAGCATGGGCAAAACAGTCCATTTTTATTTGAAAATGTTACCTGAAAGGGATGAAGTTATTGAACGGAGAAATGGCCTTTCATGGGTCGCGCCCAGCAAAAAAGTGTCTAAGGATATGTGCGTCCAGCGTTGACTCTGATCAGATTGCGCTTGCGCGCAATCTGATCTGAGTCATTGCTGGGCGCTTTTTGAATGCCCGTGAAGCATTTGCTTTTGCAGATAGCGAATGTTGTTTGGCACACGGAGCGCACGAACAAGAATGCCAATTTTTTCTTGGCGTGCCTCATATTATATTGAAATGTTTCCCTTGGACCGTTTGTTCAAAACTTACGACGTTGTTAGTTAACATAGCGTCAAAACTTTGATAATTTAATATGGCACATGTTCTTATATTTTTTGCTGAAAAATGTGAGTAGCTTTTGCAAAAGCTACTCACGTTTATCAGCAAAAATACCACCGCATTCGATAATGTTCTTACAAGAACACTAATTTTTTACCATTTAACGAGCTTGTTAAACTAACGATGTTTGAACATTTGGGCTCTGATTTTTAGTACTATGGAAAGACAATTACGCCAACAGGAACTCACTTATTCTGAACTGGATTACCATCTGAATATTTGCCATGAAATGACATAGAGAAGGCGGAAAAAGTATGGAATGGGTTGTGACACGATGGCACTGAAGGATTCTAGTAAAACTAAGATTACAGATATTGTCGGAAATTTAGTGAAAGCTGATCAGGGAAAAAAGAAAACCGGACTCTCATCGGAGGATGATGACGTCATTACGTTAAACGTCGGAGGTGTACGTCATGAAACCAAAATAGCAACGTTGATGAAAAAACCAGAAACGAGACTATATTCTGTCGCGGAAGCCGCTAAGGCAAGCGGAAAACGAGAATTCTTTTTCGACAGAAACCCACAGATTTTTCCGTGTATACTCAACTACTATAGAATAGGTAATGTATTTTTTCATTTTGTTACATTTTGGTGGCTTTTGCACCTATTGAGAGAGAGAGAGAGAGAGAGAGAGAGAGAGAGAGAGAGAGAGAGAGAGAGAGAGAGAGAGAGAGAATGCTTGCCCAGGAAGTGTTAGAAATTTCATGTTTTGGGGTCACACAGTCAAATACCCTTTCTTCAGTCATTGTCAGAGTTAACCGTAACGAAAACACGCTTATACAAATGCATTGTAAACTTGACCGCCGAAAAAATGAAAATGTTTCGGTGAAAATTGTGACATTTTTCTTATTTCTGCTCTAAAATTTAGATTGCATGTACTCGTTGTTCTAACGAGTACCTACAATCTAAATTTTATTAGAGCATAAATAAGAATAATAAGGTTAAACCCCTTTAAACCCCAGTTTTACTGTATAAAAGTGTGGTTCAATTTGGTCAAAATTATATAGGCGTATTTTCGTGATGAATTGAACAGAATCATATTCATCCTGTTCATAAACATAAACAATGCCATGCATTGATGACATTTTAATATTTATGAGTAGGAAAAACCTCATGCACAGTTGGGTCCAGCCTGAAAACGATTTAATACCTCGGGCTCCGGGCTCGAAGCCACAACGGCGAGAATTGTTTAAGATGGGCCGTAAACATGATTCCTAAATAAGGCTTCGGTTTAGCAACGTAATTAGTCATATAAAGGTGGTGCCACTAATGAATTTATCACATCTTCGTGGAAAAATCTTATCAATTATTCATATTCACTGTTTGATCACCTTCACAATCGTGTCATCAAAACAAATCGCTTCACTGGCCAATCATATTTGAGTGTGACCGACATTATCATTGCATTGTCATGAAAAATAGCTTTGCAGAGGGCCAGTTATTTATTTTATTAATGAGTTTTAAATCCGTCGCCATACTTTGTGTGACGTCGCCTATTTGGGGGACGCTAGGCGTGTATGGGTTTATAACCATCAGATTAATAAAACCATGAAATAAAGACCTGAATTTATAAAGAGAAAAGTAGGGCTTACGGGGTATTTGTTATTTTCTTTATGTTTCCTCAAAAGCATAGATTGTGGGTACTCGTTGTGGCGGTTCTAGCGCGCACTCGCAAACTAAATTTTGGGTCAGAAACATGAAAAATATCAAACATTTTCATCTGAAAATGATTGATTGTTTGGGCTTAACGACACGTCAGCCCCTGTGTATCATTTTGTGTCGTCTCCCTGGAGAAAGGGGAAAAAGAGATACAGTCGAACTTCAATGGCTCGAACACCTTTGGGACCTCGAAAATCTGTTCGAGACTGGGGTAGTTCGAGCCACTGAGGTGACTGCCAGGAGGCATAATAAGATACTTTTAGACATCTTTCCGGTGTTCTATAATGAAAATATATGCTGTGTGTTCTCATTAGAATCGCCTCATCGAGGCGATTCTAATGAGTACACACAGCATACATTTGCAAGATAAAAGACTAAAATCTCCTTAATTATCCCCCACTATTTCTTATGTAGAGGATTTCGCTAGGGGCTCAAGAATGGGTCCGACACATCCATGGTAAGCGAGCCATCGGTGTTCGGGCCATCGAAGTTCTACAGTAACTGTAGAAGCGATAGTAGAGGAGATGAAAGTAAAGGGCAGAGGAGAATGAGAAAAATGAACAGAAGAAATAACATTTCTCCTCTACCCTTACCTGCTGCAAGAGCAGCAAGTCTTGTTCAACTGTAAGCCAATATCAGTTAGACGCCCCAGTGACGCAAGATGCACGTCAACTTTTACTCATACAACCACCCCGTTCATCCGAAAAAATGTTATTTCTAGAGATAATTAGAAGCCGCCGTGGTGTAGTGGTTATGCTACTCGCCTTGTAAACTAGGGGTCACAGGATCGATCCCGGGCTTCTCCAGACTTTCGGATGAGTCTTTAAACCGATGTCCCGTCTCCGTATGACCTTAGCTGTTGGTGAGACGAAAAACTCAAACACTCACTCACTTTAGAGATAGGATAGACACCAGTTTAGCGCACAGGTGTATTATCGCAATGCAGTGCAATGGAAAGTGCAAGGAAGTGTATTTGTTTGTTTGTTTGATTGAGGTTTAACGTCCCCGTCAACATTGTAAATGTCATGGAGACGTTGCTTCCAATTTTGTGGGACTTTTACCCGACATTGAGATAAAATGACATCTCAAGCCCTGCCGCCCAATGAAACCAATAGAGTTATAAGCATGGACACGCACCGCTTTGCCTGGGCTTGCTTAGATCCTCTAAGCAGTTTACCAGTACTCGTGTGCGGATAGGTTTCAGCTCTGCGTGGAAGCATCATGCAGCCCATATCTTTCTTCAAGCCCCGATGGGCGGGGACCGCAGGGAAGTGTGTTTCAGGAGGAATTGTTCAGAACCTAAACAGCCTAAACCTGACAGCCTAAACTCTGAAACAAACGACCCAACAGGACTGTCAGTTCTTTGATTCGTATTTGACCCCTCATCAACCGGCCCCCGCCCATCAGGGCTTGAAGAAATAGATGGGCTGCATGATGCTTCCACGCAGAGCTAAAACCGACCCGCACACGAGTACTGGTAACCCACTTAGAGAATCAAAGCCTGCTCAGGCAAAGCGGTGCGAGTAGGCCCGTCCATGCTTCTAAACCCTATTGGTTTCATTGGGCGGCAGGGATTGAGGTGTCATTTCATCTCAATGTCGGGTAAAAGTCCCACAAAATTGGAAGCAACGTCTCCAAAATGACATTTGTATTGTTGACGGGGACGTTAAACCTCAAATCAAACAAACAAATTGACCCCTCATCAAAAGTATAGAATCTAATTCATAGCAACAGATAAGGTTAGAATTTTGTGATAATCGAAGGATAGTTTTTGTCAATTCTCCATAAAAACCTATGTTGTGGGTATTCGTTAGAACCGCCTCGGCGAGGCGGTTCTAACGAATACCCACAACATAGGTTTAAATGGAGAAATAAGGAAAACTATCCTTCTGTTATCAAAAAATACCCACCTTTTCTGTTGCTATATAATTAAGTCAGAAAATATATCCTGGAATAGTTTAGAACTATTTTTGTAAACAATCGATTAGTTTCTCATAATTAATGCATTTTTCTATTGTATAAAACTACAGAAATACAAAAGGATGTCCTTAGCCAATAGCTCTTTATCCACTTTATTCAAAGGTTATTCTAAGCTCGCATGGACAAAGCCCAGCAAAAGCTATCGCACTGCCCGGCGTTCACATTTATATCAAAGTGTTTTTGAGAGCATATGGATTCCAAACATTTGATGGATTTGGTTCATATTTGATAGGACCAAAGTTTTACACACTCACGCTTTAAAGGTTTACGTTGAATTTTGTTTTCCAAATCATATGACGGGTTTGATTCATATTTGATAGGTCCAGAGTTTTATTAAGCGATACCGCCGCCCACGCCCATGACCTTAAGGTCAAGGTCACGGACTTTCACACTACGAAAACACGCCTATACAAATTCATTGTAAACTTTAAAGCCGAAAAAAACACGAAAATTTTAAGACGAAAAGTGTGACATTTTTCTTATTCCTACTCAAATCATTCTAGAGCAGAAATAAGAAAAATAAGGTATACCCCTTTAAACCCCAGTTTACCATATAAAAGTGGGGTTCAGGGGGTTCAAAATTATAAAGGTGTGTTTTCGTGATGATATTAAAGTTACATGTATTCGTTAAAATAGTTTGGGAGCTCATATTTTCCAAATCATATGACTGACGTTGTTCAAAATTGATTTGATGACAGATATGGATGCAAAGTTTTATTAGCTCATCTGAAGCTTTGGTCCAGGATAGCTTATGACGTTACATGTAGCCCGTCGTACAACGGTTAATTCTTCATATTTTCGACATCTCCAGAAAAGGTGTTGCTTGAATCGTTGCGTTCCGTTATCCAAGACGGCCACCTTTGGAGCCATCTTGAAATTCTACTAATATCTCTTCCTGAAATGAATATTGGTTGGAGCTAAAACTTGATGGTAGGCATTTGAGCGACATGGAAGTTTCGAATTGGTAAAATCGTTCAGTTTCGATATCAAAAATGGCCGCCATGGCAGCTGTCTTGGAATTCTTCAAACGACAATATCTGTCCGAACCAAAAGTCGGATCGAGCTGAAACTTGATGGAAGTCATTAGGTCAACGCCAAAATTCAGAGGTGCTTCAATCGTTCCGTTCCATTATCTTAGTTGTTCGCCAATGCGGCCATCTTGAAATTCTTTAAACATTCCTCCCGAACCGAAAGTCTGATTGAACTGAAACTTGAAGATGATTTAGAATTACGGCCATCTTTAGAGTTTTCAAACGACCTCTAAAATAGAAGTGAAGGCAATAATCAGGAATCGATACAATTAACCCACAGCTCTCATCAGAGACACCAAAGTGAAAGAAACACAAATATGAAACAACAGATGCTAATGGAAACATCAATAGCGGAAAGCCAAAAGGGCAGTTACTGTCCCACAAAATAGCCAACTGGCTATCCAAAGCAAAATAATATAAGCGACACAAACACTCAAAGACAGACCGTAACAAAAATAAACCGCGACAGAAGAACCGTCTTGGAACGGCCAGTGAAACGAAAACCAACAGTTAGACTTCGATGGGCCCGACCAGAGACAGAGCAAAACCCTGAAACAAAAAATCAAATTGAGCTAAAACTTAATGGAAGGCATTGGGGCGACATTGAGATTCAAACTAATTCCGTTCCGATATCCAAGATGCTCGTAACAGTGTTAATATCGCTTAGTTTCCAATTAAAGGTTGGATTGCATACGTTATCACAGCCTGAGTATATTGAGCCAGCGGCAAATCCTACAATAAGACATGTGCGCACATCGAAGACTCAAATCAGCCTACGTATCCATATAGTCTAACCAGAGACTTCTCCTGCTGCATGAAGGAGCACCTCATCCCTCATCCTGGCCCTTAGCTATCCTTAGAGCGCACAACGAAGACTCTGATCAGACTGCGCGGATGCGCAGGCTGATCTGAGTCTTCGTTGGGCGCACGTGTCTTATTGTATGTTTTGTTATGCGCTGGGTCAAAACATAAAGGCAAACCTGACTTTTCGGAACAATTTCAGAAACTTATCAAACGTGACAAGCGCCTAAATGCTGTGAAACAGTCTGTATGCATTGCGTTTAACCCAACCACGGTCAAAAATCATGCTTTCCTTTTTAATTGCACGCCGGTGGGTCGGGGTTCAGACTCTTTGATGTCTCTGGCTTAAACCTATTTATTAGTTGATCGAAGCCAGAACTTGTTGTCTGTTGCTTGGTCCAAAGGGGTTCAGCTGTCGGTTTCCTTTTTGCTCCAGTGCCCCAGTGGCGAGGTGTGCAGCACCGGGTGTCTCAACGCATTTTACTGTCGTGTCCTCATCCTTGGATCAACTTTGCTTTATTTGTTATTTCTTTGTTACCCGAATTGATTCAGTGATAAGTAAGAAAACATGCACGCGGACTGAACAAATACATGTTTGAACCATAGTGAAAGAGAGGATGAGGATTGGAATCTCGTAAAGTATACTTAAACCAACCAGTAATTTTACTGACAGTTCCACGTCGGTGCTTTTGTTGTGGTTCCTTACTGTTTAATGTTAGTTTTGTTGTTGATTCTGATTCTTTTCCCCATTATACATGTACAGTAGAACATCGATGGCTCGAACATCGATAGCTCGTTTACCATGGATGAGTCGAACCCGTTCTTGAGTTCCTAGCGAAATACTCTATATAAGAAATAGTGGGGGATAATAAAGGGGATTTTAGTCGTTTATCTTGCAAATGAGGCGATTCTAATGAGTACACACAGCATACATTTTCATTATAGAACACCGAAATCATGTTTAAAAGTATCACGTTATGCCTCCTGGCAGTAATCCTCAATGGCTCGAACTACCCCTGTCTCGAACAGCTTTTCGAGGTCCCAAAGGTGTTCGAGCCACTGAAGTTCGACTGTATGTTGTTCCGTTTTAGTTACGTTTGGATTAATCACTACCTGTCTGGGAATGCGCTGCTGACTCGATTTACCAGCTGTCTATTTCGTTTACTGTAGTAACTCCATGTTTCGACTTCTTTCCCTTGTGATTTTCGGTGGAGGATTTGGGATCTGATTGTATCAGTTCCTGATCGTTTCTCTTTCAATCGCTACAATACGGCTAACACATACATGTATTATATTTTATTAGCTATCCCCTGTATATTTTGCATTGTAACGCATTGACCTGATAAAGATATGCTATCTCAGGACAAGCGAGCTTTATCACGTCAACGTGACATTGCACTTTTTTTTAATGAACCGGACTTCTGGAAAATGACAAAAAAATGTTATTGTAACTGGGAAATATGGCAAAATTACTTGAAAAAAAAAATCATAGGAAAAACATGTTCAGCTGATACTAAATATATCGGCCACCAGAATGCTTGGACGCACTGAGGACTGATCGTAAATTGCTAATTTAAGAGTGTACAAGGGGATAAACTGATAAATAGAATACCAGATTCGTGTCATTTGATATCAAGTTTATCAGGCTCGGCTTCGAGAACACATGTAGCATCGCTCGGCAAGCCTCGCGATTCTACAAGCGTTTTCGAAGCCTTGCCTGATAAACTTGATATCAAAAGACACTCACCTGGTATTCTGTATATAACAATGCCATAATGCTACAGATGCATGTCAAAATATTGCAACAATTTCAAAGGGATGGCAACAATACCACAAACGACACCAGTGCATGTCAAACTATTTGAACATAGTCAAAATGATGTCACAGCAACATTGCTAAGTGATATTGATACAACTTAAACCTTAAGATGCCATGGAAAACTGCATCTGAAAATGTCTTCTGTTTGTGTTGTCTGCGATTATTTCTTGCAAACTTTTGAAACCATTTATGGTTTCACACAGGCATACAAGTGAGCAGCAGACGTCAAAGCAGACAACAATTGTTGTAATTGACATCTTATGGTTGTAATAGTGCAACCGTTTCAAAACGGCATGGACACTTCACAGTTTACAGGTCTTTCTTGTAGTACTTGCTTACAAAGGATTCCCTTTTTTTCTATAACATATTTATTGCTGGTCATTTGGTGGCGCAAGGATAACTGCCATTTTTATAGACACTAATGCAAGGTTATTGATTCCAAACCTATTGGATAGCAAGCAGTGTCCAAGTTTTAAAGGCCGCTACGTATATCTTTGATTAAACAGAGGATCTTACATTAGTGTTAATTTATTATTGAATTTATTGAACGAGTTGTGGAAAAAAGATAGAATGCGAGGTTTGACGAGAATTGTATCCCTTTTTCTCAACGAGTTTAATAAATTAAATAAAACATGAGCACGAATGCAAGATTCTGTTTATAATGTGACATTTAAAACGCATTTCATTGACGATCGTTTTACAAAACTGTCAATATTACGTCATTAGTAAACGCGCCATCGTTAAGGATGTTGTACATGTAACTTTACTTGGCGTATCTAACAAATTGCATATTTAATCCACTAGTGGATTATCGAATTTATTACATGGCGTTATTGCATACGCGACGTCATACGGGCCCCGTCAAGCGATTTTGGTACTTATCGCCTATGCGAGCAGCGAAGGTTCAGGCGAGCCTGCGCAACCGCGCAGTCTCGCCAGAACCTTCGCTGCTCGCTCATACAAGCAGTGAATCAAGAGGAACCTTCAGACAGAAAGCCATATCCCTGGCCCCTCTGAATGGCTGGGCATGCGCAGTTAAAATTTGTCTTGACGGAATGCTCGAAGACACAAATTCGCTTGGCGGGGCTCATATGATAAAACAATTTAACCATAATGAGTGTTTAATTTTATAAGCGTTAAACACACTGGGCAGAGAAAATGAGAATGGTAAAAAATTAGCAAACCCACGAAAAAGGATACTAACCACAAAGTCTCCATTTTAAAAACACGCCTGTTCAAATGTATTGATAATTTTACCAACAAAAAAAAATGAAAAAATTCTGATAAACAATTCAAATATTTTCCATATTTCTGCTCAAAACATAAATTGTGGGAACTCGTAAGAACCGCCTCCTAACGAGTACCAACAATCTATGTTTTTGGGTAGAAATAACAAAAATAATGTATGCCCTAGTAAACCACAGTTTAACTGTATAAAAGTGGGGTTTAATCATTGTCCTCACTTCTATTCAAGGGGTCAAAATTATATAGGCGTGTTTTCGTTGTGTAGGCGAGCTTGCGCAGTGGTGAGCTTTTGAATAGCGCTGAACTTGTCAATAATTTTGAGTCTAAGCCTTGTGGTGAGCTTGTAAATAGTTTTGAGCCTTCTAGTAAATAGTTTTGTCTCCACTACTAGTCGTGCTTTTGTCTATAGTGGTGAGCTTGTAAATAGTTTTGTGTCTACCTCTAGTCGTGCGTTTGCCAATAGTGGTGAGCTTGTAAATGGTTTTGTGTCTGCCACTAATCGTGCGTTTGTCAATAGTGGTTAGCTTGTAAATAGTTTTGTGTCTGCCACTAATCGTGCGTTTGCCAATAGTGGTGAGCTTGTAAATAGTTTTGTGTCTACCACTATAGTCTTTCAAACGCAGTGAGACGTGACTACACTTTTAATTTTGGACTAGTTCGTGTCAGTCGCCTTCTGTTGGGATTTTACACTTGGCGATATAGTTTTACTGAGATTCGTACTGTATCATATTAACCACTTGGCCACGACTTTTACATAATGACATTATCAAAAACGTATTTATAATTTTAAAATCCCGTAATAAAAGGAATCCCAAACCTGCTTCCCCTAAAACTTGGAATAGTCTTGTCACGCTTGAACGTTGAACTCTCAAAGGTCGTTGACAAACTATAATCGTGCGTTTGTCAATAATGGTGAGCATGTAAATACTTTTGTGTCTACCACTAGTGGTCAGTTTGTCAACAGTGGCGAGCTTATCAAGAGTGACCAGCTCCAATTTTCCCTGTATAAATCTGGTCGGGGCCACCAGAGTACAACTGTTGGTTTTCTTTTGTTCCAGCATTTCAGTTATTTCATGCTATCAAGTGCTCATTGTTGTTTCATCTCTGTATTCGTTTGATTTTTTATGTTCTCGGAGATGTTGCACTGAAGAGTTAGAAATCTCACATGCGGATTGAACAAATTCATTTTATCAACCATGACAGAACAAAGGGAGAGAATTGAAGTCACGCAAATTGATTACCCCCCCCCCCCTACCCCCCACAACACACACCGCCCCGTTTAAAACTATTTACTGACCGTTCCAAGACGGTTCTTCTGTTGTGGTCTATTAATGTTATAGTTATAGGTATTTCTTTCATTTTGGTGTCTTGAATGGGAGGTGTGAGCTATTTGTATCGATTCCTGACCTTGTCGCCTGTTTTACAAGGGCTCTCTAGGACTTCTTAACATTGAGTGCAGCTTGGATGATATGAATCACGAAAGGTGTCTGTTGCAGGCAAACATATACATTGAAATTCCGCTATTAAGTCCACCTAAATTAAGACTTATTTTCCTTTAAAAATCTTATTTAGAAGGGTGCAGTTATCCTTTCTTCGTGTTTTCTGCACACAATGTCCTCTCGTCAAGGACAACCTTTGGGACTGTTCAAAAGTGGTCTTAAAGACCACTTTTGAACAGTCCCAAAGGTGGTCTTAATATAGGAATTTTACTGTATAAAGTAAATTGCTATATTAAGACCACCTTTGGGACTGTTCAAAAGTGGTCTTTAAGACCACTTTTGAACAGTACCAAAGGTTGTCTCTAATAAAGAGAAACCGGGTGTAGAAAACACAAAGAAAGAATAACTGAAACCTTGTCAATAAGGTTTTAAGGATTTAATTTTGGGTGGTCTTAAATTCACTCTTAATAGCAATATTGTACTGTATCTACTGTTCACCCCCGCCCCCCGGGCTTGGAGAAATAGATTGGGCTGCATAGTGCTTCCACGCAGAGCTGAAACTGGTCACACGTGAGTACTGGTAAACCGCTTATAATGGTTAAGCCAGGCAAAGTGGTGTGAGTCAAACTGCCCATTGCATATAAGCTTTTTGGTTTCATTGGGTGACAGGGCTTGAGATGTCATTTCCTCTCAATATCGGGTAAAAGTCACACAAAATTGGAAGCAATGTCTCCAAAAATAACCTAAATAGTGTTGATTGGGAGATTAAACCTCAATTCGAACATACTGCATTGTATTTAAGCCATATATCGACGACGAAGCGGTTCCAACGAGTATCCACAATCTATACTTTGATTTCTGTTCTAAAATATAGATTGTGGGTATTCGTAAACCATATTGTCGTAACCCATATTTTTCTTATTTCTGCTCTAAAATATATATTGTGGGTATTCGTTAGAACCGCCTCATCGTTCGATGAGGCGGTTCTTATGAGTACCCACAATCTATATTTTCAGCAGAAATTAGAGAAATATCACAATTTTTCACCTTAAAATTTTCGTTGTTTTCGGCGGTAAAGTTCACAATGTATTTGTATATGCGTGTTTTCGTAATCGCATATTGGAACATACCTTCGCAATCTGTGTTGCCTAAAAATGTTTCAAGTAAATATAGTAAAGAGCGAAAGAAAGAAAGAATACAAATAAGGAGAAAATAAAGACAGACAGAAAAAAGAAGGGCCTTGAAGAAATAAATGGGCTGCATGATGCTTCCATGCAGAGCTGAAACCGACCGCACACGAGTACTGATAAACCGCTTAGAGAATCTAGGCCTGCCCAGGTGAAGCGGTGCGAGTCGGCCCGTACATGCTTATAAACCCTATTGGTTTCATTGGGCTTGAGATATCATTTCATCTCAATGTCGGGTAAAAGTCCCACAAAATTGGAAGCAACGTCTCCAAAATGACCTATACAGCGTTGACGGGGACGTTAAACCTCAATTCAAACAAACAAACAAGAAAAAAGAAAGGATAAAAACCAGAAAGAGAGGAACTATCCTGGATCGCCTATCTTGTAAAACATTTAAATATTTCTTTTTCGCCCAGCATGGGGCATAATATTAGAATCGTTCGGTTTGGGTTGTGTTATTTTCGTAGCCATGTCTTTCATCCGTAGCCGAGATCTTGACAATTCCTTTCGTTCATGACTCTTTGAGTCAACTCAGGAGAAATTGACACTTACCGCATGGACGGCCAGAAAAATCATCACGAAAACACGCCTATATAGTTTTGACCCCCTTTCAACCCCACATTTGTATAGTTAATCTGGGGTTTACAGGGGTATACGGTTATATTTCTTATTTCTACTCAAAACGTAGAATGTTTGCACTCGTAAGAACGGGTTCTAACGAGTTATTTGGATTTATTTTTCCTTTTTTTGGTGGTGAAATTTTCAAAATATTTGAATAGGCATGTTTTCGTAATGGCTCAGGCGAGCCAGCTTATTTATCCGGAATCTCACCTGAGCCTTAGCTGCTCAAAGGTAAGTAATAATAATAATCGATCTTATTTAAAGAATTTCGATTGATGTATTGATTGGGGTTTAACGACACATCAACCCTTGTGGGTCGTTTTGTGTCGTCTCCCAGAGAAAGGGAGAAAAGAGATAGAAGAGATAGCAGAGGTAATGAAAGTGAGGGACAGAGGAGAAATAAAAAATGAATGGAAGTGTAGAAACAGAAGAAACGACAGCAACCCTTCCCCACCCTCTACCCTCACCTGCTGCAAGGACAGTTGGCCTTGCCCAGCTGTAAGGACAGCTGGCCTTGCCCAGCTCTAAGCCGATATCAGTTGTACGCGCCAGTGACGCAAGATACACGTCACCTTTACCTCACCCAACAACCCCACCTTATTTATATGGGGACACATTTAGTGCTAGTACTAATCTTCCATGCTGTCCGCTTTTTCCTGTGAATAAACCAGTACTAAGCAAGTGGATGGAGTCTCTTGCTCAAGGGAATTACATTTGGCGCTTGCGGGGATTGAACCGGCTTCCTCGCGATCTCAAATCCGATGCTTTACCACTGCACCACAGCGATCCAAGTTGTAGAGGAGATATCGTTTAACTTCGTGCGTCTAGGTCTGTTATTTAACTTCCCATGCATATTTGAAGAACCTGCATTGGAGAATGATAAATAGAGGATCTTACATGAGTGTTCATGTATTATTGAATTTATTAAACGAATTGAGGAAAAAGGGTATACATTCGAGGGTAGAAAAAATCGACGGAAGTAAGGGCGATGCTTGTGACCGCGTAAAATCGATATAAGCCCTTTCACTGACCGTTCCAATGTGGTTCTTCTTCGTTCGTTTTCGAATGTGTTGACCGCTTACATCTTTTGGTTTTGGAAAGCTGACTGGCCATTTTGTGGGAAAGTAAATGTCCTTTTGGCTTTCCGCTAGTGATGTTCCATTAGGGTCTATTATTTCATGTTTTTCTCTTTCCCTTTGGTGTCTCTGATGGGAGGTGTGGGTTAGTTGTATCGATTCCTGATCATTGCCATCAGTTTTCTTTCGCCGAGCATTTTATCCCTATTCCTTAACTCATTTAATAATACATGGGCACGAATTATATTTATATGCAAAATTCTATTTATCCGATATTTTATTCACGTTTTTTTCTGTCGCGCTTTATTTTTGTCATGTGTAGTCTTTGAATGTATGCATCGCTTATATCTCCCTCTCTTTTTTTTTTTTTTTTTTTTTGATAGCCAATTGGCCATTTTGTGGGTAAGTAACTGTCCTTTTGGATTTCCACTATTGATGTTTCAATTAGGGTCTAGTATTTAATGTTTGTGTTTCTTTCCCTTTCGTGTCTCCGATGGGTGGTGTGGGTTGAATGTATCGATTTCTGAGCATCGCTTTCGCTTATATTTAAACAAATGTCACTATTCCACCAGTATACGCGGCGTTGTTAAGGGCGTCATATGTGTAAGGCTACGGGGCGTATCTAACTGATTTGCAAATGTAATCCGCTCGTGGGTTTCCGAATTTAATACATGCAGTTATTACATTCTCAGACGCGACGTCGTGTGATATTAAGGGTCCTTATGTATGTGTCGGCTCATCTACTATTTCATCTGTGAAAAGATTTAAATAGTACTAATGGATCGACTGTTTCTGCGAGTAGGCTTGTGACTTAATTTCGTTTAACCGTGGGCCTATCAACTTGAAGGTATTTGGGAAACAAGGGAAGAGGTCTGTTTCTTTCAGAGAACAAGGGGTCAGTGACAAATATTTAAAAGGAAAAAAGGGAACAAACCAAATAATTGGGAGAGGAAGCAGGGAAATTTTGAGCATTACCATTAAAACTGAGGGCGAGCGTTGAAGTTTCATAAACTCCGGACTTGAAGCTCCCAGTAGTAGTTTTACAACTGACCGTCCCAAGGCGGTCGTTCTTTTACAGTGTATTATTTGTTAATTGGCTTTGTGCCGTTGGTTCACGTATCATCTGTTTTTGTGTGTGCCTCCATGTCAAGGTGACTTGAGACGGCTGCGTTCTTTGATTGTGGCCTTTCCTGAGTGACCTTATTTTACTAGTTACTATTAGGGACAAGGAAAAGGTTCTATTATTTAGGGAATAATACCCCCACCCCACTGGGAGGTATCAAATATATGCTCACGCGTGTCCCTTCGTGGCATTATAAGTAATAGATATACAAGCGTCACGAAATAATTGAGATATACATGCACTTCGAGGGACGATCACTTGAGAAGTAGGTCGCAAATGTCATAGGGTATAGGTTTTTAGCACACTTGTACTGCCTTGCGGTACAAGCCGGCTTTTATAGCGACGCGGTAGAGTGTTGGCCTGTCGATCTGGCAGACCGGGTTCGATCCCCGGCCGGGTAAAGGTGATAGCAATTTTTCACCTGTTACCCAAATATGGAAAATAGAAGTGAAGGCAATGACCAGGAATCGATACAATTAACCCACAGCTCCCATCAGAGACACCAAGGTAAAGAATCAAAAACATGAAACAAGTAGACCCTAATGGATACATCACTAGCGGGAGGCCAAAAGGACAGTTACTTTCCCACAAAATGGCCAATTGGCTATCCAAAGCAAAATAATAATAGCGATACATACACTCAAAGACAAGCCATAATAAAATAAACAACGAGTCTGTTTTTTAACTTGGCAAACCAATCTGTTTATACTGGTAACCATGCTTATCCAGTTGTGATTCTCTATTTGAATTTTCAAACCGGCCATTAGATGGCTACTAATGTGTGTGTGAATTCGGGTTTAACGTCGCTTTCAACAATTTTTCAGTCATATCACGACGGTGTCTGGTTGCGACAGGGAGCTCAATGCTCACGTTTATAGTGCTGCCTCACTGAAGTATCATGTCCCAGACACATTACATGATACCACACCCAGTCACATTATCCTGACACTGGATCGACCAGTCCTAGCTCTACCCCTAGATGGCTACTAATAGAGTGGAATCGGTGTGGTAATTTAATCAACAGTATAATTAAATGCTGTGGGTCACGTATTTAACAAGCACTGATATCTCGTTCAGAATCACTTAACCCTTATCTTGCTTTTCACGACAGCCCCTATCTTTGCAAACAGTGTAGATCCAGATCAGAAGAAGCCATCTGATCAGGATCTACACTGTTTGGCATTCAGTTTATGAATTTGTAGCAATAAATTACATCAAGTAATTTGATTGGTTGATAGACAGAAATTTATGTGGCTTAAATGAATATTCAGCAAGATAAGGGTTAAATTCAAAAAGAATGGAGCGGACACTCTACCAACTGAGCTATCGGGGCCGGTACAAGCCATAACCGTTGATAGGTTGTGGGTGCTCATCGAGGCGGTTCTAACGAGTACCTACAACCTATTTATTGGAGCAAAAATGGGAAAAATAATGTATACCCCCGTAAACCACGGTTTGCTCCGTTTAAAGTGGGGTTTAGGGGGTGTTCATTTCACTGACTTTGTTTATTCACTGTGGTTTTTTGATTTTTGTGTTCTCAGAGATGTTGCACTAATGACTTAGGAGACCTTCATGCGGAGTGAACAAATTATGTGTCTAAATCGCGACGGAAGATAAGTCGAGGATTGCAGCTGCGTAAATTCGATTTAAGCCCCCTAGTGGAATTCGTTTCGCTGACCGTTCCAAGGAGGTTCTTCTGTCGCGGTTTATTTTTGTTATGGTTTGTTTTTGAGTGTGTATTTCGCTTATATTATTTTGTTTTGGATAGCCAGTAGACCATTTTGTGGGAAAGTAGCTGTCCTTTTGGCTTTTCGCTATTGATGTTTCCATTAGGTTCTAATTATTACATGTGTGTGTTTCTTCCCTTTGGTGTCACTGCTGGGGCTTAGGGTTAATTGTTTCGATTCCAGATCATTGCCTTCACTTATATTTTGTTCATGTGATGGTTTGACATGACAATTCTAATTTCAGAGGACTGAAAATAATAAAACAGTCTCATTTAGAAACACAAAATTCAAATTGGAACGTTTGTCACATGATGCACTTTTGACCGAAAAGTCAGACTAAAATTTCTTTATTTATGTTAAATGGATATACTTTCTTTCTGTGCAAAAAAAAATAAACAAAACAAAAAAAAAAAAAAAAACAAGACACAACGTCAGAAAAGTAAAAGTAAAAAGAATGATTCCGTGGCATTCTGCATGTTTGCTCTACTCAAAACATTTAAAAGTGTGTAATGAAAATATAATATAGGTAATGTTTTAGTTACGCCATCATCATTTATTAAGCTTATCCGGATATCTGAGTTTAAGATTTCATTTAGTATATTGTGCATATACTGCCTGTACTCTCAGTTGGTCTATTGTCTCTTTTTCAGTCAAGATTAATTGGATACCATAATCTGATCTGAAAGATCCACACATTAATAGCCAGTATCGGGATAGAGATACACAACACTTTTTGTGACTCGAGCTTTTGATTATCTAACTCTTTAAGGTTACTAAAAGTATTCTTCAATAACTCTACACTTTAATTCAAACACGAGTGCTTACACGATCTATTAATTGATCTGTGTATTTTCCTTGCAGTTCCGTAAGATAAAAGGGTTTTTATGTCATATTTATTAACAGCAATTAAAAGTTTTTCCATAGTCACTTTGTGAAAAAAAAATATAAGATTGGGTCTGATTATCTTGAATGCAATATTAAAAGATCATTTGACGGATGTTATGAGGGTGCGTAAGGAACATAGTGAACTCTGTACCATTGGCGTTTTTTGTATGGGAAGTTGTGTTTCAAACTTGCAAACATTCACATTGTGCTGTGCCCTGACTTTGGAGAAGCAATACAACATGCTGTCAATTCCTGATCTTTGTTTTACTTCTACTTTTCAAAGAGGTAGCACTTTAGTCACAAAGAAAAATATATAGCTGTCCACAAGATATCGTTTTATTATGTTTCTTGTAATATTTGTTTAGTTATTTGTTTCAAATGAAGTTTATAAAAGTTAATTGAAGGGACTGAAAACAATTTGCTATTCACCCATAAATGGCATTTCTTTAATAAAATTGCGGGTTTAAAATGTAAACCTTATTATTTGTCTTGACATAAGGGTATTATATGAGCATGTTAACGTGATGAAAATACAATTGGATAAAACTAGCCAATATGGTTGGTTGGAATGTGCATAAATAATAATAATAATAATAATAATAATAATAATAATAATAATTACACTATAACTACTACTACTGCTGCTACTTCTTAGCCCCCGCCCATAGGGGCTTGCAGAGATATATGGGCTGCATGATGCTTCCACGCAGAGCTGAATCCGGCCCGAACACTAGTACTGGTAAACCGCTTAGAGGATCTAAGCCTGTCCAGGAACCGCGGTGTGAGGCGGACCGTCCATGCTAATAAACCCTATTGGTTTCATTGGGCGACAGGGCTTGAGATGTCATTTCTTCTCAATGTCGGGTAAAAGTCCCACAAAATTTGAAGCAACGTCTCCAAAATGACCTTTACAGTGTTGACGGGGACGTTTAACCTCAAATCAAACAAACAAAACTGCTGCTACTTCTACTACTACTACTGATGGTGATAATTTTGATAATAAAACGATGATAATTTTAGGAGTGGTACTACTTTTTCCACTACAGCTACTATCATTCGGCCCCCGCCGATAGGTCATTCGGCCCCCGCCGATAGGGGCTTGAAGAAATAATTTGGGCTGCATGATTCTTCCATGCAGAGCTGAAACTGACGTCCGGCCCAGATGCCTTATGTATTTTGAGCTTATTCAACAGTTTAGCGACCCCCTTGGGGTCAACTGTTATGTCCCCATAGAGGGAAACGGGCTATTACCTTTGGTTGGACACTCACCATCAGTTTCACGAATAAATGCAGACTGAAATTGTTTATTACATATATTTACCTTATCGTGCGCGTCAGTTTTCAGAATTTCATTTTCTCTTAATGATGGATCCAAAATGCTTCTTTTTAAGGACTTTACAAATGACCAAAACTTTTTAACTTAACCACTCTTCTGGGGATCGTCGTGATCTTTATTGTCCTCTTCAAAGGTTAAGATGCTGCAAACATGCTTCCAATATGCATCTCTTATTACCTTTTGTACGTGTGCTCTGAACGTATTGTATTGGCTCTTAACGTCAGGATTGCAAGACTTGCGAGCACGAAAGTAAATTCTGTCACATCTCCTAATTAAGTGTTTGATCGAGTTATCGATCCATGGTACATGATTCTTAGTCTTGGTCATTTTTGTTGGAATGAACCTTTCCATTGCCGTCGTTAGTTTGGACTTAAAACTGACCCACAAGTCATTTACTGACATGTGAGAGAAGTGAATCTCTAAATCGCGCCATGTGGTCTCGACGACCATCCATATCCGCACGTTTATATAGATATATTTTACGCGGGACTTGTCGGAAGCGAATAGCTTTTATATCATATTCAATATGGTTTATGTCATGATCAGCCTTGCTGATCGGAGACATCCCCTTAATTCGACTAACAGGGGATGGAGAATTTGTAAATAAAAGATCTAGGGTCTTTTCTTGACGGGTGGGTAATGCGTTTGTCTTTTTGGTACCCATGGGGTGCCTGTAATTGTCCAATTCAGTATCTCCACAATTGACGTCTCCAGCAACTAAAATATGAGCATTTCCATTTGGCATTATCCTTGACAAGGATTAATTGAATGCCTCAAGCTATTCTGGGTCAGTCAATCTGATTTGGTGGCCTATAAAATGAACCAAAGTACAAAGTCCTACATCCAATATTATTCAATTTATACCAGACTAATTCACGGTTTGTGTCCAACTCCGGTGTTTCTGCACAGAGCAGGTCTCTCTTGAAAGCTACGAAGACGTCTCGTGTGCATCCCCAACTCTATTTTTCCGGATGGCCTCAAACGAATCTGGAAATATTTCGGTGTTTTTAATTTCTGGGGATAACCAAGACTCATTACCCAAAAAGATGTCAAGTTTTGCTGAGTAATGGTATGAAGTTCATCCATTTTGTTCTTAAGTGACTGCTTGTTCATGATCAATATTCTAAGGGGGTGGTTTAGGACTGCCATTTTTAGTCTTTGGTCTTGCTTCTTTTGGCTGCTGCGCAATGGGCGAAGAAGCTGCGGTGGGTGGGTGGGCCAGTATTGTTTGGCATCGGACTATCAGGCTCTGATAGGGTTGATAGAGTCTCAAAACGGTTATACGTATCCATAGAAGCTGTCGTGTCGAACAGAGATGTGGATATGTTGGGCTTTCCACATTTCATACACTCGTATGCCATGCTGGAAATCAATGATCTATTATAAATACTGCACATAGCTGATGTCTTGCCTTGACAGTCTATATGGTACCAGATATTACCAGTGTCGCAACAATTTTCGGTCTTCCCAAACAACACTGCTATTGCACAGTCCACAAGAAATATGTAATCTGTCATTCCGGAAATTCGGATTTGTTTCGATGTCCCAAGCATTGCCTATAATAACTGTAAATATATACAAATAATAAAGTTTGTCTGAACCAGAAAATTCCATAAACCCAAAAGATTTCTTTAAATTTGAAACTGTGCACAAGTGTGGGACATGAAATAAAATGTCTTTATGATTATCTGTTGTACCAGTAAAGTCCATGTAAACTGGAAAAACAGTCGGCTGGAATTTCCTTCAGGTCTTGTCCTCTACTGCTAAAAATGCGAAGCCAAGCGAGTTGCCAACAGTAAGCAACATACACCCATCAGGATGTCAAATGCAAAATGGCTCCTCATGATTGAGTTGTGTTGTGACTTCCTTGGATTAGAAGGGCATATATTAATCGTTAGTGTCTAGGAGAGTCTCATCTAATAAGCAGTATCAAAATGAATTACTTTAAGTTCCCTGTTTTATCTTTAAGTGTTGTTTGTTTACAGAATGGTCAATCCACCGGAACCAGAACTGACTATTAGTTCCGATGCAAAGGTAGAAAAATACCAAAACAAAATTAACCGGGCAATTCAAACTACAAAAGTATCAAAGTGACGATAAACACTGAAAGAGAAGAAGTAATTAAATAAATAAGTTGGATTAAGCTAAACAGCGAAACAACTCACCCAGGGTTACTACAAATAAATAAAAAAATCTAAAATATGTCCCTTTGAATTTGGAAGCGTGCAACTCGTGCGCATGCGCACCCCATCAGAGCGGAACCATATTAGCAATTGTGGTAGAAGGTTACATAATCAATATTCCTGTGAAATTATTTTGAATTAGGAGGATATGTCGTTTTTTAGAAGGTGATGACCTTTCAGGTCTCACCTTCTTATGGTAACACTCAGAGAATTCCCTTGATACCGCATCACTCCTTTTTTCAAGAAAAATAGGTCCTCATAAATCAGTGAAGAGATGCGCTTGTATCATTTGATATGTGAAAATAATATGCAGATTGAAATAAAAACTGTGGATGCAAAATACACAAATAATGAACTTCCGAGTTAAGTGTCATAAAATTGATCTAGATTTGAAATTGGTCTCGTTTCGCAGCTGACCTGGCCTAGTTATTAAGAGCGAGTTCGGTTGACTTTCTAACTATAGTTACACCAAAACACGGGAGTTATGGTTCGTGCCGCACTACCCGAGCTAACTTGAGTTCAATCAAGCTTGCTTTGGGATTTGGGAGTTATGTCTAGCAAGAACAAAACCACGACGGCAGGGGGATCATCGTAGGTTAATTAAATGAATATAAACTTATTAGAAGGTGATGACCTTTCAGGTCTCACCTTCTTATGTCAATCGACACTGTAGCCCCCTCGATGACGAATAACTCCTATGCTTCAAGAAAAATAAGTCTCCATATATTTATCAATAGACGCGCACGTATCATTTGATAAGTGAAAATGATGCTGAGTGTCAAACTGAGGAAGCCAATTACACAAACAACTAACTTCAGAGTAAAATGCCATAAAATTAACCCTATGGTTCAAATTGGTCCCGATTCGCAGCTTTGTCATGACCTAGTTTGCTTTGAGCGAGTTCAGTTGACCAACTAAAGTTAACTCAAGAAAAGTAGGGGAGACAGTAAGCTTACTCTTGTACAAAATTGTATAATGACTGCATCACCCCACGCCCCACTTTTCGATCCCACAATTAGGAGCGACAGGAAGCATCAAATTTCAGTAACGATTCAGATTCAGAACTCTACTGACGTCAAGAAAATGTCATCGTTTGCCCTCGAGTAAATCGAAAGTATAAAAATGTTTTCAAGTTGGACGTGATTTTTCCAACACGTGGAAGATGGAAATAATCGATTTTCGGATTGCATTTTACTTACAATTTTCCACCCTCCACCGTATTCGTTGTTACTAGGCAAGGCTTCCATCTCTCATACCAAGCTAACTCTCGCAGTCGCAATATTCCTACACGGCGCGTTTTGGAGCAAGTCAACTCTTGTTAACTCTAGTACGTCAACTGAACTCGCTCGAAAATCTAGATCGCGGATTAATAATTCAATGAATGAGTTGACAGTATGAATGGAATACTACGACTTGCTATACTACAGATAGAGCGAAGTTTTGTTTGTTTGTTTGATTTGAGGTTTAAAGTCCCCGTCAACACTATAAATGTCATTTTGGACGCGTTGATTCCAATTTTGTGGGACTTTTACCCAACATTGAGATGAAATGACCTCCCAAGCCCTCTCGCCCAATGAAACCAATAGGGTTTATAAGCATAGAGGGTCTGCCTCGCACCGCGGTTCCTGGACAGGCTTAGATCCTCTAAGCGGTTTACCAGTACTAGTGTGTGGGCAGGATGCAGCTCTGCGTGGAAGCATCATGCAGCCCATATATTTCTTCAAGTCTCCATGGGCGGGGGCGGATAAAGCGAAGTTACCTTCACTGTTGCATTTGTTTGATTTGAGCTTTAACGTCCCCATCAACACTGTAAAGGTCATTTTGGAGACGTTGCTTCCAATTTCGTGGGACTTTTACCCGACATTGAGATGAAATGACATCTCCAGGCCTTTCGCCCAATGAAAGCAATAGGGTTTATAAGCATGGACGGTCAGACTCGTGCATACCGCATTGCCTAAGCAGGCTTAGATCCTCTAAGCGGTTTACAAGTACTCGTGTGGGGGTCGGATTCAGCTCTGTGTGGACGCATCATGCAGCCCATATATTTCTCCAAGTCCCAATGGGAGGGGGGGGGGTGCGATTCACTGTTGCATGGATATATTTGTGAACCATTGGGAAAATATAACTTTATTACTTAAACTCCTTTATCTTAACGTTTAAAGTACGGGATAATACACATGTATTCCGGGCGGTGGGTGCTTTTTTTTTTTAGCCGAGGTCAGAAAATACCAGATTTTGTTTCCTCTTCTACTGTAACTGAATATTTCCCTTTTTTACTGAGGTGTATTTGATTTGTTTGATTTGACGGGCTTGAGGAAACAGATTGGGCTGCATGATGCTTCCACGCAGAGCTGAAGTCGACCGAACACGAGTACTGGTAGACACCTTAAATGTTCAGATTCTAAGCCTGTCCAGGAAAAGTGATGCGTGTTGGACCACCCATGCATATAAACTCTATTGGTTGCATTGTGCGGCAGAGGCTGAGTTGCCATTTCATCTCAATGTCGGGTAAAAGTCCGACAAAATTGGAAGAGATGTCTCCAAAATGACCTTTAAAGTGTTGACGGGGGGGGGGGGGGTTAAACCTCAAATCAAACAAACAAAACTGTATAGACGTGCTTCGAATTTCGTTGGACTCTTACCTAACATTGTGATGAAATGGATGAAATGGCATCTAAAGCCTTGCCACACTATGAGCGAGTCCAATGGACTTTCCGACTTCAAATTATAGCCCTGAGGCCAAAAATGCCCCCGCCCCTGTGCCCTTTGGTTTTATACTGACTAATACAGGGAAACCCTTTGAAAATCTTCTTGTCAGAAACCAGGAGGCTGAGGTGTTTGATATTTGATATGAAGCTGCGTCTAGTGGACCTCTATCAAGATTGTTAGAATTATAGCCCTCTGACCAAAAATGCCCCCGCCCTGTAGCCCACTGGTTTTACATAGACATCTCACGGGAAAATCTTCAAAAATCTTCTTGTCTGAAACTATAAGCCTCAGATCTAAGATATTTGATATTTGGTATGTAACTTCGTCTTGTGAACCTATATCAAGATTTTCAAATTGTAGTCCTTGTGCCAAAATCCCCCCCCCCCACCCCCGGGTGCCCTTTGCTCTTACATTGGGATATAAAAGGAAAATCTTAAAACTTCTCTGTAAACACAAGGCCCAGGTCTTTGATATTTGTGAAGATTTATCTAGCAGACCTCCACCAAGATTGTTCAAATTATAGCCCTTGGGTCAAAAATGGCCCTGCCATGGGGCCCACTGGTTTTATGTTGACTTATATATGGAAAACCTTTAAAAAGCTTCTTATCTGAAACTAGAAGGCCCAGGTCTTTGATATTTGGTATAATGCTTCATCTCGTTGTCCTCTATTATGCTGTGTAAATTATAGCCCTTGGACCAAAGGTTGCCCCGCCTCAGGCCCCACCGGTTTTACATAGCCATATGAGGAAAACCTTTAAACTGTTCTTCTAAAAAAAAACCCAAGGCCCAGGTCTTTGATATTTTGCTAGAAGTTTCATGCGGATGACCTCTACCAAGATTTTTCAAATCAAAGCCCTGGCGTCAAAAATGGCCCCGCCCCATGGCCCACTGGTTTCACAGACTTACGTACTGAAAACCTTTAAATACCTTCTCGCCTGAAACCAGAAGGTCCAAGTCTTTGATATTTGGAATGAAACTTCCTCTAGTTCCCCTCTACCAAGATTGTCCAAATTATAACCTCATCGGGTCAAAACTGGACCTGCCTGGAGCCCACTGGTTTTATATAGGGTTAAGACTGAGCCGATTAATCTCCTTCTGCTGTACTAAGACCTGACCCTCAATGTCCACAAGGTGCCTAGACAGTGACATACACGTCAGCTCTGTATTGTCAAAGGGAACCACTGACACATAACCATCCTCCCTTTGTCACCATGTGACAGTATTAGTAAAACTAATTCATTTCCCTCTGTTGCACTAGGACCTGACTCTCGATGCCCACAATGTCCACAATATGTCCAGATAGTGACATACAAGTTAGCTCTGTATTGTCAAAGGGAACCAATGACTGTCATTTTACGACAATTCTGCCCCCAACCCACCCACCCCCACCCCCACCCCCGCCAATTGTCACAGCGAGGCATTGTAAGTTGGACCATTACGATAACTCGCCCGTGTGACATAGCATTTTTCAAATCTCCAAAACGGCTAGATTTCTGATGAAAAACCGTGATATTTTTAGTACTAATGTTCAAAATATAGGTTGAGAGTACTCGTTAGAACCGCCTCAGTAAGGCGTTTCTAACGAGTACCTACAACCTATGTCTTGGAGCAGAAATAAAAAAAAACAATGTCTACCCTCGTAAACCCCAGTTTTCTCCATACAAAGGGTGGGGGTCATTTTACGGACTTGTTCACGTGATGCTAAACAAATTCATCTCCATTCACTAGGACATGACCCTCAATGTCCGGAAAATGTCCAGGTAGTAACATATAAGTCAGCTCTTTAGAAGGGAACTTTGAAAAGACTTCATCCTCATGCAGAAAGAAAATAATTTTGGAAGGAATGTTCCATGGGTGACCCTCTGACAAAGTTGCACATAATAGTTTTGCTCCACTGAACATAAAAGCCACCAAACGAAACAATAAGACTTCTAATTACGATAACACACCCATGCGAAATAGTGCATTTTTAACATCCCCAAAATGGCTTCTTTTCTGATGAAAATCCGTGATATTTTTCTTAACAATGATCAAAACATAGGTTGTGGGTGCTTGTTAGAACCGCCTTAATGAGGCGGTTCTAACGAGTACCCACAACCTATGTCTTTGAGCAGAATTATGAAAAATAATGTATAAACCCCCACCCCCTAACCCCAGTTTGCTCTATATGAAGTGGGGTTTAGTGGGTTCTTCATTTCACGGACTTGTTCACGTGATGTTGTACTAAATAGGAAGACTGATTTTTCAATAATTTCACAGGAATGTTCCTTTGGTCACTCTCAACCAAAATGGCTCAAACCATCCACTCCATCTTATATTACCTACCACTCTGTACAATAAGGATTAGGTGAGCGTTCCAGGGCCATTATGCCCCTCTTGTTTAATCCAGGTTTCACTGGGTCGACGGACGTCTTTCAAACACTAGACAAAACATAGCAACCAATAAACTTTTAAACTTGTGATCGAAGCCTCAGATAAAAACCAGTCTGTGTCCCGGAATATTGGTGTTAGAAAGCCATTTGCTAGAACGTAAAGTGTTGAGTAAATTATTATCCCAACATTTTTTCGAAGAAAAAGCGGGGATATTGTTATCGCCTCCGTCCGTCCGTCCGTCTGTCCGTCGGGCTATCTCCTCCTTAACCACTGGTCGGAATGTAATTAAATTTGGTACACAGCTTCCTTACATGATGAGGGCGTGCAACGTCACATTTATTTTTGGCCCTGCCCTCAGGGGCCTTGGGGAGGGGTCAAAAGGTCATATACCAATTAAATTCAATTTCAAAGTCAATTTTATAGATTTTGAAACCAAACTTTGCATAAGTAATGGGTCATGCCCAAGGGGTCGGACTGGCGGGGGGGGGGGTCAGGGGGTCAAAATTCAAATTTTACCGAATATAGTCATATGGAATATCAAATTGAAGGAGGTGATTAGTAAAATTTTGACCCTGGGGTCAGATTGGGGCTCTTGGGGAGGGGTCAAAGGGTCCAAGGGTCAAAATTTAAGTTTTTGGAACATAGTCATGTGGCATATCAAATTGAAGGGCATGATTAGTAGAATATAATACAGGTAATATTTTGACCCTGGGTCAAATTAGAGCCCAGGGTGAGGGGTTTTTGGTACTAGGCCCCTTTGTAGAAAGCGCGGGGATTTGCGATGGCGCGTCATCGACAGTATTCTAGTCTTGTTTGCTAGAGTCTATGTATGTAATTGTCTCCAGAATTATTCTCATTGACACAAGAAGGGACTCACAACATGTAGCATTCGATCCTCAATTTTGTTTATGACATTTCATTTGTCTGCTCCTCGCGTTACTACAATCATATAAAACCATGACTGTTTTAAAAATTAAAAAAGGTAATGAAATGAAATGGCCCAGTGTAAAAACTAACAGTTTTCTACCATCACCTTCTATTAGTACTTTCAGTACTTTGATTTTGAATTGTTGGCCGACAATTTAAAGGATTTTCCAGTTTTAGCTCTGACGACCAGTTGGCTCAGTGGAGCGGAACAGTTTTTGGTAATTTTAATAGCGAATCACCAGAGAAATATTCCTGTGAAATCGTTTTGAAATCGGACCATTGATCTAGAAGGAGATGTCGTTTAACGTTTTTTTTTCTGTTTTTAGAGAATCATTTTAACAATTTTGGTAGAGGGTCACCCAAGAAAATTATTTTAAAATACATGCGCCGGTTTAGGAGGAGATCTCGTTTGAATAAATTGTTGAGGGACGCACGGCGGACGTACGACGGACAAAGTGGTATCACAATAGTTCGCTCAACATGAGCACATGAAACACATGACATATAAATAATATGTGTATATGAAATATTTCGTAAATTATGATAAACTGGATATCTGAATTTAAGGCTTCATTCAGAATAAACTGTCTGCTTCCTCATCGTCGTCTCTTCTCTCTTTGTTTTTAATCTTATTATAAACACACCTTTATTATTTTGACCCTCTAATACCTCACTTTCATACAGTAAAACTGGGATTTACAGGGTTATACATTATTATTCTTATTTCTGCTCAAAAACATAGATTGTGGGTATTCATTAGAACCGCATCGCCGAGGCGGTTCTATCGAGTACCCACAATCTACGAGGACTGTTCAAATATGAATGCAACTAAGCACATAAAAGCCTCCGTGGCCTAGTGGATAAGAGCGCTGACTCTTCGTCATTAGGTCTCTCACCACCGTAGGTTCGAGCCTCGCTCGGGCCATGTGTGAGACGCCAAGTTCTGCAACGGAAGGTCAGGTGGTTTTTCTCCGGATACTCCGGTTTTCGCCCACCTCTGATTAACGATCGGCTCGATATGAGTGAAATAATCTTGAAAGGGCCGTAAAACCCAAACCAAAAAAAAAAAAAAAAAAAAAAAAGCACATAAAAATGATTTCGTGATAGATTTCGATGAAAAATTTATTTTGTCTCCTCAAAGTATTCCCCTTAAACAGATATACAAACTTTCAGTCTTCTGATCCAATCATTGAATGCAGTTTGGTAGTCTTTTCGAGGTATACTATGAAGGCACTAGAATATTGCAGAACCGAGGTGTTTGCACTGTACAAATTTTCGACCAGAAAGGTATTTTTCAGCCGCGGGAACAAAACAAAGTCACACGGGGCAAGGTCAGGGGAATACGGGGGGTGAGGGAGTTCAACAACCTTTTCCTGCTTCAGATGGTCTTGCACAATGAACGCCTTGTGCGATGACGCATTGTCATGTAGCAATCTGACATTGGCCAAACCAGTTGCGGGTCTTCGTTCTTTGAAATATTTCTTCAATTTTCGAAGAACTTTATTCTTGTAAAACTTTCCATTTACAGATTTGCCTTTAGGCACAGCAACCTGAATAGCAGGGCCCTGATTTGAAAATAATATGGCATATATTACCTTCTTGACGCTCATTGTCCGCTTTGCAATGCATGGTCTTTTGCAATACATGTACTTTGTTGCCCATATTTTGTTCTGAATCTTTCGTTTTGGCTCAAAAAAGTGAACACATGTCTCGTCACCTGTGACCAAATTAGCGATAGACCGTGCATTGTAATTTGGAAACTTTTAAGCAACTTCTTGGCGCGCTGAACGCATGTCTTTTTCTGCTCATCTGTCAACAGATGGGAAATCCATCTAGCACAGATCTTTCTCATTTTCAAATCCCGTTTCAGAATTGTATGAGCTGCTCCTAATGAGATGCCAACCATACTAGCTATTTGCCTAGTGGTGCATCGTGCATCGGTAGCAACTATTTCTGTCACTCTAGCAACCATCTTGGCAGATGTTGCTCTTTTTGGTCGACGATCATGTGGTGCATCTTCTGTTGAGCCTAGCCCACAGCTGAATTTCTTACACCAACGAAAAAATGTCGGAAAAGACATTTCATTATGCCTATAAACCGAACATATTTCATTAAAAATGTCTTTGCACCGTATACCAAGAATACAACGATTCTTAATATAGGACCGTATTTCAACGGCGTACTCTGACCTTCTTCCAACCATGTTTTGTATTAGTATTCAAGTGTAGACAGTGTTTATCGAACGATATACATGGCTACAGCGGATGGATTTTAACAATTTTGGTATCAATGTATAGGTAAAATGTTTTTCTACGCTGTGATATTTATTTCCCGGTGAATTTCGCATTAGTGCATGAGAAAACGTTCTACTTGCATTCATATTTGAACAGTCCTCGTATCTTTTGAGCAGAAATATGAAAAATATCAGGATTTTTATCTGAGAAATGACATTTTTGGTGGAAAAAAAATACCAATATAATTGGATAGGCGTGTTTTCGTAATGTGACAGATTCGTGGGCTATGGTATGTCAGTAATAACCAATATTTAGCCACGCTTTCAAAATTTTCTTCCACAATCTTAATAGAAACTGTCTCCTACATGACCGAGTTATAACCACTGGATGACTTCAAAGGAAATTAAGTGGGCCATAATACAAAACGCCGTATGGGTCTGTACTGCTCTTGTAATAAAAACTATGGACCGCGTTCATCAACAAGGTCAAACATGCGCCTAGCGCCACACGGTGGGACAAATCCCCTTACTCATTTCCCGTAGCACGAAATAAAGTGTGTTCAGACAGCTAAAGCCCGGACGAGAACTATAGTTTGCGCAGTATGGAAACAGGTTTTGCTGTTAGAAGAAGAAATAAAACATACATCGAATGATCTGTTCTAAAAGAATTTACCTTTCAGTCCAAAATTGCTTCAATGGAGGGAATGTTACAAACAGAAGAAACGGCACAGCAAGTCGTAACTGGATAGCCCATAGTGACCTTCAGGGTCTCCTCTGGCTTCGAAGTCCGCATCCTTGTTTTGAGGATTGAAAGGAACAAGCTGTCTGTTAGCAGTAATTGTTTTGAAAGACAACTACAGATCAACGTAAATTACTTGCAGTTGCGTGTCAGAAAAGTTTAGATATGTAATCTATTGCATCGTTTGCTAATGAAGAGTTCCATTTTTTCTTTTGAGAATGAATTAAAAGTGCAAGCATGCAAGAGTTGAAGAAGTACGCACCGAGTTTACAAGTCGGTGTACCGTAAACCTCACTTTATATAGAATAAACTGGGGTTTTTGTTGGCCATTTTGTGGGAAAGTAACTGTCCTTTTGGATTTTCGCTGTTGATGTTCTCATTAGGGTCTAATTATTCCATATTTGTGTTTCTTTCCCTTTGGTGTCTCTGATGGGAACTGTGGGTTTATTGTATCGATTCTTAATCATTGCCTTCAGTTCTATTTTATACGGTTATACCACCTTATTTAAGTGGTTCGAACTAGCACTCCCGAGCTATGTTTATAATGTCACATTTTTATCAGACATCACAAGAACACGCCTGTATAATTTTGAACCCCTTGAACCCCACTTTTATATGGTAAAACTGGGGTTTACAGAGTAAACATTATTTTTCTTATTTCTGCTCAAAAATATAGATTCTGGGTACTCGTTAGAACCGCCTCGATCTATATTTTGATTAGAAATAATAAAAATATCATAATTTTTCATACTAAAAATATTTCATCGAATTTTTAAGGTGCGGATACCAAAAATAGTTCATCTTCTATGCTTTCACTCGTGCTTCGATACAAAAAATATTTCATCTCTCGTGTGCTGAAAACAACCAAATTCGGATAGCTTCAGCACACGAGATGAAATATGTTTGGTATCCGACGACAAGAGTGTTTTTTATAATTATTATTATTTTATAGCAGCACTCAATATTTATAGCCGAACATAAACAAAAAAGACGTTCTGGCTCCCTACAGAGAACCCATATAAATAGTAAATGAAACGATGGTCTTTCACTAGTGTTTGACATCGTTTTCAGTTGTTTTAGATATCCATTGTTTTCAATGAAAAAGGGGGATAACCTTGCCCGTCGGTACAGAAACTGGATTTATGCAGTATTTATTTCTGTTTCAGGGAAACTTCATATGCCGTCCGACGTCTGTGGCCCGGCAGCGAAAGCTGAACTAGATTACTGGGAACTTGAAGACAAAGACATCGAGGAGTGTTGTTGGGTGAACTATATCAGTTACGAGGAAACGATGGACATGTTAGAAAAATTTGAGCTAGACGAGCGGGACAAATTCCATTCTGTGTACGTCTCGCCCGAAGCAGGATTTTTTGCCAAAACTAAACCGAGGCTCTGGCGAGCTCTGCAGGATCCGTACAGTTCAAAACCAGCATTGGTAAGTAGAAGTAGCTCTTATGATATTGAAGTTCCGCCTATAAATAGGCATATGACTATTGTTTTAATATGAGTATTGTTTTACAGAGGAACCTCGTTATAACGACAGTATTTGTGCCCTGGTATTCTGCCGTTATAAAGAATTTGCCGTTATAAAGAAGCCCAGTTTTTCTCCTTCATTACCCCAAGAAACGGCGACAGGGCTTGAGATGTTATTACATCTGAATGTCGGATAAAAGTCCCACAAAATTTGAAGCAACGTCTCCAAAATGACCTACACAGTGTTGACGGGGACATTAAACCTTAAAACAAACAAACAAACTCCAAGAAACAGAAGGTGCAGACATTTGTTAGAATCGCCTCGGTAACAAATGCCTGCAACTTTTGTTTCTTGGAGTACATGTATAAGATTACAAGAATAGTTCATGACAATGGATTCGATATGAGCGTTTCCAACCCGAGGGAAGCCCACGACTATTGGAACCGAAGCAAAGCCTCGAGCTAAGGATTCATCCTATCGAAATTGTCGTTAAAGCGAGTTTTGTCCTTATAACGGATGTCGGCATAAAGAGGGTTGATTATACTACCCAATAGAATACGATAAAAACAATCATTCAAACCCTCATCAGTGGGTGTCCTTCTATTTTCTCGCCCGCAAAAAAAAACAACAAAAAGACTTAAACCGATTAAATAAGCTCCGTGTGTTAGCAGGGCACATAACAAATGCGACTCATGGAGATGGCTTTTGCTGTACAAGGCAATCTAATCAGTCTTCACTCAGTGGTCATGGCTGCCTTAGGCTCTACAGATGACTTACTTGAAGAAATAGATGGGCTGCATGATGCTTCCACGCAGAGCTGAATCCGACCCGCACAGAGGATCTAAGCCTGCCCAGGCAAAGCGGTGCGAGTCGGCCCGTCCATGCTTATAAACCCTATTGGTTTCAATGGGCTGCAGGGCTTGGGATGTCATTTCATCTCAGTGTCGGGTAAAAGTCCCACAAAATTGGAAGAAACGTCTCCAAAATGATCTTTACAGTGTTGACGGGGACGTTAAACCTCAAATAATAAAAAAAAAGCAAATGCGACTCATAACGATGGCTTGTGCTTTACAAGGCAATCCTACCAGTCTTCACGTCTTCACTCAGTGGTCATGGCTGCCTTAGGCTCTACAGATGACTTACGCGACCTGCGAAGACTGAGTTTTACAAAGCATCGTTAGCTTAGAGGTCATTTTGTTAACTGTTCTAGCAAGAACAATATCTAAAATTCTGGTATTTTTGCTGAAGAAATGGGAGCAGCTTTATTGTTAACTGTTATAGCAAGTACAATATCTAAAATTCTTGTATTTTTGCTGAATAAATATGAGCAGCTTTTGCATTTGCAAAAGCTGCTCACAATTTTTCAGCAAAAATATTAGCATATGTGCCGTAATAAATGATCAAAGTTTTAATGATACGTTAACTAACGACATCGTGAGTTTTGAACAACTGGGCCCAGATCTCCAAAATACTTCATTTTCTTTGAAATATTGAGATATTTTTTCTTACTTCTGTTCAAAACATAAATTGTGGCTGTCCGTTAGAACCGCCTCAAAACAGTTTTCATGATAGTACGCCGAAAGTGAAAAATGCATGTGTCTTGCATATTTGCGCACACGAGTCGGCCCGTCCATGCTTATAAACCCTATTGGTTTCATTGGACGGCAGGGCTTGAGATGTCATTTCATCTCAGTGTCGGGTAAAAGTCCAACACAATTGGAAGCGACGTCTCCAAAATGACCTTTACCGTGTTGACGGGACGTTAAACCTTAAATCAATAAAAAAAAAACAGCTAGTGCAGTAAAGTGCAAATGATTTTTTTTTCTTTTCTGTGCACTTTTAAGAATAAATCATCCTTTGGAAAAATCTCATTACTTTAATGACTGACTCTCATTATTCTAATTTGCAATAGGTTGTGCTGGAATGTTTTATTTTTGTCTATTTAACAAGCATAGGAAGGAAATTGCGTCAAACATTCCGTAATTGCCACTGTCGAGATTATAATCATTACGAAAACATGCCTATACAAATACATTGTAAACATTTTTCTGGCGAAAAAACTAAAATTTGAAGATGAAAAATTGTGATATTTTTCTTATTTCTGCTCAAAATATAGATTGTGGGAACTCGTTAGAACCGCCTAACGAGTACCCACAATCTATATTTTAGAGAAGAAATAAGAAAATAAGGTTTACCCCTGTAAATCCCAGTTTTACTATATAAAAAGGGGTTCAAGGGGGTCAAAATTATATAGGCGTGTTTTCGTTATAATCATTTCAGTCTTTACAAGTTCGTATGAAATTCCTATTTTAATAAGAGAAAAGTGGGATTAACAGTTTTTTTTTAATATTATTTTCCTTATTTTTGTTAAAAATGTAGGACATGGGTACTCGTTAGAACCGCCACAACGAGGCTGTTCTAACGAGCACCCACACTCAGAACCGCTTCAACTAGAAATAAGATAACTGTCAAAAATAACAGAAAATATCAGTTTTTGAGACATGAATGAATGCCCTAAGTTACACGGGTGTGTTATCGCAAGTGCACTCAAGAAAACAAACAAACAAACAAAGTAAATAAATAAATAAATAAATAAATAAATACTATGACATATTTCTAGTTTTCCAGTCACCAAAACCCTGAACTAACTGATGTTAACATGCAGTGGTTAGAAATATTCAGTTTTCTTATAGGATAAATTTCATTTTTGTTGCTTTTATCGATGTGTAAACTCCGACGAATCGCTCACAAACTGGATGAAGCCCTCATGTTAAGTTTGTGGTTGATTCGCTGCGGAGTTAACACAGATAGAGTAAGTTCCGGCGAACCGCTCACGAACTGCATGAAGGGTTTCAGAGGGGTTCGCCGGAGTTTTATACACACATCGATGACTCCGGCGAACCGCTCACAAACTGCATGAAGCCTTATCGACAAAATTCACAAAAATGATAATTCATTTCATATAAATCCAACTTTGTCATAGAAATGTTAAAAATGGCACCAAAATGGTAAACGTTTAGGAAGTATTTCGAAAGCGTTAGAATGAACTTACCGAAGGCCACCATCAGGAAAACATGATCGTAAGAAATATTGGCGTCCAACATGGTGTCAGAAAATGATAAATATTAGGTAAAAATGATAACATCCTTATTATCTCTGCTTTCAACATAGATTGTAGGTGCTCGTTAGAACCGCCTCAATGAGGTGGTTCTAACGAGTACCCACAATCAATGTTTTTAGCAAAAATAAGGCAGACAATGTATACCCCCGTAAACCCCACTTTCTTTATATAAAGTGGGGTTTATGGGGTATTCGTTTCACGGACTTGTTATCATGATGACGGCGGAATTCTTATTCAATTAGCAGCTGTCATGTTTGAAAGAAACTCAAATGACAAAAAATAAATAAATAAATAAATAAATAAATAAATAAATAAATAAAAAAAAATAAACGTCAAGTCCTTAATTCAATTTATTTCTTTTGTAACATTTGCATTTTCAATAGTTTCCCATCTTTTAATTGAACGCTGTTGACGTTACTTCATAAACAATGACGGGTTCAAAACGTGATCTTTCACGTTACGTTATATTACTACCTGTCGCTGTGTGATATACATGTACATGTAGTTCTGAGAATCTTGCTCATTGAATTGATCGACATTTCAACCAGTCAAATCGCTTGAAATTATTTTCATATATACTCGGTAAAAAAAGTTTTGTCCCTAGGCAGAGAATGGGCTGTAAAATATCACAGGAACGATCGATTTTCATATAGTATATACCAGCCTCTTCAGCAGCCACAGCCCGTCAATACTGATTAGGTTTGAGTCTTATGAACCTGTCAGAAAATGCTACAGAGGCTGCCAAATGTTGTAAGGGTCAGCTTTCAAAACGTGCAAATCGTAATTTAAGCGTTAATGACTATTGTAAACAACGGGGTCTAACTCAGTAATTGCTGGGCAGATTTTTGTGAAATTTTCATTGTTGATATTGCAAGACTATGCCAAAAAGGGATCAGAAAGGTGTTTTGTCTTTTGGACCTTAACTCCTGATACAGAGGCTGCAGACCCCCAGAAGACGTTGTCAAAAAGGTGAAAAAAATGGCTGTAATTGGGTATAACTCAATAGCTAATGATCAGATTTTTGTGTAATTTGTATCATTTTGATGCACAGTCTGTACTTGAAAAGGGCACGAAACCATTAGCCCCTTTTAGACCTTAACGGCTGGTACAGATGCTGCAAAATGCCGGAGGGGGTTAAAAACGCCGGCAAAAATGACAATCGTTTTGAGAGGCGGCTTGATATTGTTTACCACATTCATTCATGCGGTATTCGTTCGTTCGTTCGCTCGCTCGCTCGCTCGTTCGTTCATTCGTTCGTTCGTTCGTTCGTTCGTTTGTTTGTTTGTTCTTTCGTTCGTCTATTCGTTCGTCCGTTCGTTTGTTCGTTTATTTATTCATTCATTTCTCAAAAAGGTCAGTTTTACCGACAAACTCATTAAAATTTCACTTGCATGCTTTTTGTGATTTTTCAAAATGTTGAGTTCATCAATGTTTTTTTTAATCGTGCACTTTTGTGAGCATCGCTTTAAAACAGATTTGATAAACTTGTTACCGTAGAAACACCATAGACTTTGATCACGATGCCACCTCGTTACCGAAAACTGTCAAACTTAGACCGGGCTAGGGCACTTGGGCAGCTCCAGGCAGGGCAATCTAGTCGACGTGTTGCCATAGCGTTTAACACAAATCGCAAGACTATCGACAGGATAAGGCAACGCTATGCAGCTTCTGGGGATGTCAAGGACCTCCCGCGCTCAGGAAGACCCAGGGCAACAACCCATGCCGAGGATCGACTGATCACAAACAGCACTCTAAGAAGCCGCTTTACCAATGCCAAAATGACGACTATGCGGATTCGACGACTACGAGGTGCTGGGGGCATAGCCGTCTCTGTTCAAACCATTCGGAACAGAATCCATGCTGCTGGGCTGAAATCACGTGTTCCTGCGAAGAAGCCCATTCTTTTACCGAGGCACAGAGCAGCTCGTCTTCAGTTTGCTCGGAATCATGTGCGATGGAATAGACAGCAGTGGCGAACTGTCGTGTTCTCAGATGAGAGTCGGTTTTGCCTACATCATATTGACGGACGTCTACGTGTCTGGCGTCGGAATGGGGAGCGTCACGCGGAAGCCAACGTGCAGCCACGCCATGCTTACAATGGAGGAAGTGTCATGGTCTGGGCTGGTGTGACGGCAGATAGGCGTACCAACCTCGTTGTGGTTCCAGGAATTCTTACCGGTCAACGCTACATCGACGAGATCCTACGTCCCCATGTTGTGCCTTTCCTTCAGCAAATGGGAAACAACGCCATCTTTCAAGATGATAATGCCAGACCACATCGGGCAAGAATTGTAGACGCCTATCTGCAAGCCAACAACGTCAGACGGTTAGACTGGCCAGCAATGTCGCCTGACTTAAGCTGCATTGAACATGTCTGGGATGTCCTCGGCAGAGCCGTCCAAACGAGGATAACAGAGCACAGCACTATGGCAGATCTTCGGCGCTTCCTTGGAGAGGAATGGCATCCAATCCCTCAAGCCACCATCCGGAAGATGGTCTTCTCTACCAGAAAACGACTGATTGAGTGCAGAGACAATCGCGGAGGTTATACCCACTACTAAAGAAAGACAAAGTTCAAACTTATTGAATAGTGTTTCACATGTCAAATGAATTTCAAATGTCAGAATAGTGAAATAAAGTTGCTGATCTTCTTGCTTTGTTTAAGACCAGTGCCACGTATCAGTATATGCATAAAATGGAATAATGTCGTATCAACGTTGATTCGATATAACAATGTTTCAATCAAAGGATGCGGTGGTCTCGATGAGTCGATATTTCATGTTTGTCGTATGCCGATACGTGGCTAGTCCTTTGTTACGATTTGCACGTTTTGAAAGTTGACCCCAGTCGCACTCCGCAGCCTCTGGAGCATTTACGATCGCGTCCTTCTTACCTAAACCTAATCAGTATTGACGAGCAGTGGCTGCTGAAGAGTTTGGTATATGCCATATGAGAATCGACCGACCCTGTGATATTTTACAGCCGATTGTATACATAGGGACAAAACTTTTTTTACCGAGTATATTTACATTTCCAGTGTAAAGCCTTATGTAAACCTATAAAAAGTGTAGTTTTTACTTCCATGAACGCATCGAGTCACATGATTTTCAGTGACGTCAATCTAAACTACTGAGAGTTGGCGACGCCAACGCTGTTCCGCTCTTTGTAGAAAAATAGCGTAAATGGTTTTCAGCCTTAAAAGTTTGCCCTATAAGCATTTTATCAAAAGCCAGTAATACGAACCATTTAGGCAAACGAAACAGAAACGATACACGTTTTCTATAACTCAATTTATAATAAAAATCCGTAATTTATAATAAAAGCCGTCGTTAAGTTTGACGTCACAGCACGTTACGTGACGTCATCAAAAGTCTGAAAAATTCGAACCATACACCCAAGGGATAAAGAAAGGCTGCACAATGCACGGATGAATATCCAAAGTTAAACATCGGAAGTTTAGGCGTTACCAAATGCATTATTTTTGGACGGACGGTGTCGTTGTATGAGAAATCAGATTTCTGTAAACCGATATGATATTATTGGCGTTTTCATTTACATTATGTTTTTGTTTTCATTCTAATGATTGAGAAAATAGATTGTTGATGCTCGTTAGAACCGCCTCGATGAGGCGGTTCTGACGAGTGCAAACAATGTATATTTGGAAAGAAAACGCAGATATTGACCTGAAAATGCCACTTCAAGAGCTATGTAAGGTAACATTAATCCACATGGGTTGGCTGCCCCCGCCCATCGGGACTTGAAGACATAGATTGGCTGCATTATGCTTCCACGCAGAGCTGAAACCGACCGCACACGAGTACTGGTAAACCGCTGAGCCCAGGTCCAGGCAAAGCGGTGTGAGTCGGAAAGTCCATGCTTACAAACCCTATTGGTTTCATTGGGCGACAGGGCTTGAGATGTAATTTCATCTCAATGTCGGGTAAAAGTCCCACAAAATTGGAAGCAACGTCTCCAAAATGACCTATACAGTGTTGACGTGGAAGTTAAACTTCAAATCAAACAAATAAACGCCGTATAGGTTGTTCTCGCATCGCAATACATGGAGTTTCAGGAAGGCGCACTCATATCACTTAATCAGTAGAACGCCAAATGTTCGAACATATTGGAATATTGAATTTTGTTTGCATTGAGGTTTAACGTCCCGTCATCAATATTGCGTCCTTTTTTGTGAGTATTTTACCCGAAAATGAGATGAAATGACATCTCAAGCCCTGCCTCCTCATGAAGCTAATTGGGTTTATATGCGTGGACAGTCCGACTCGCACTACTTTTCCTGAGGCAGGCTTAGACATTCTAAGTGGTTTACCAGACTCCTGTGCGGTAGGTTTCAGCTCTGCGTGGAAGCACCTTGCAGCCTAATCTATTTCTCCCACGTCCGATGAGCGGGGTCACCATCGGGGATACGGAATTCTTGCACACCAGATAAGCAGATCCGTGATTTTACCCTGTGCGGCGTCGTTAAGTTTGACGTCACAGCACGTTACGTGACGTCACTAAACGTTCCTGTATTGTCATCACAATATGGCGGACGTCGGTACTCGAAGTGACTGCAGCATTAAAATCCGCGCTAAGAAATGGAAGGTATGCAAGAAAAAGAATCCTACATGGGTGTGAGGGGCGGACAGAAAAATCCGTTCCTCAGGATCACTGCCCGGCATCACTCAGCAAGTCGCAGATTATAAGAATCTTATATGGGTGTGAGGGGTGGATGGAAAAATCCGTCCCGAGGGTCACTGTCCGGCATCACGAGGCTTGTCGAGGGATGCCGGACAGTGATCCCGAGGGAGGGATTTTTCTATCCACCCCTCACACCCAAATAGGATTCTTTTTCTTGCATACCTTGCATTTCTTAGCGCGGATTTTTAATGCTGCAGTCACTTCGGTTACCGACTTCCGCCATATTGTGATGAGACTACAGAAATGTTTAGTGACGTCACGTTACGTGCTGTGTCAACCTTAACGACGGCGCATATGAGGTCGTATTCAACCAGTGCATTTATCAAACACGCGCTAATATTCGATTTTTGGGGTCGGAACACCAGGGTCAGAACATAAATTTCTATCCAGGATAAAATCACGGATTTCCTTGTCTGGAGTGCAAGTAAAAAAATTGACCGGGGGGGGGGGGGGGGGGGGGGGGGGGCTGGGTGCTATTCGGGTGTTGTCAACATATGTCAAATTTGCTGAGTCCACCAGAAGATTCGGTAGAGTGCCCTTCGTACGCTTTCTGCAAGCGAACCAAATAGCAATATACGCCACAGCTTTGTGTTATAGTTGAATTCACACAATCGGGTGACTTGGTTTACCTTTTTGTTAAAAGAACATTCCAAAGGCAGGTACAAAGCATAGCTCCGCCTAGTCAATATAGATTGTGGGTACTCGTTAGAACCACCTCGATGAGGCGACTACTATAAGTGTCAATATATTTGCGCCATCTCAGATTGCTTCATTGTTTCATAATACAAACACAAAATGTGCCCGAAGGTTAAAGGACTTTTTTATATTTTATATGAAAAATTGTCATCAATTAATTAAATATGTTCATAAGGGAATTCGTCGGAATCGATAAATCTCGGCATCAGTAAGCATGAACGTCAGCTTAAGTGAAATGGTTATACCTTCAAGGGAGGCAACTCCTTCGGAAGTAGTTTTGTCTCCCATGTCAATAGGGGTCAACTCTTAAAGGAAAGAATTTGCTCCTGAGGAGCAAATTCTTTCCTTTGAGAGTAGACCCCTCTTTTAGAACTAGAAATAAGAGTAGACCCCTCTTTTAGAGCTATAGAATCCACCCTAGAACACGGAAACAGTAGCATTTCTCGCATATGAGTAAGTCTGGTCATTGTCAGTACTCAGTAATGACAGACAAACTATTAGACACCTCTTTCGGTGTGATACAGTTTATAGAAAAGTGCACAAGAAGTCCCGAAAGTTGTCTCCCTTTGAAAAACGGTGGGAAAATCTGCCTGGTGTACATTCCCCTTAAGTGAAATGAAATTAATTTCAGAGGAGGCAACTGCTTGAAACAATTATGTCCCTTATCAATAATGGCTAATTCTGAAACGAACTACAGTGAAACGTCAAAAAGTCGAACATGGATGCATTACGAAAACACGCCTATACAAATACTTAGTAATTTTTTTCGTCGAAAAAATGAAGATTTTATGCTGAAAAAAAGTGATATTTTTCTTATTTCTGCTCAAAATATAGATTGTGGGTACACGTTAGAACCGCCTCATCGAGGCGGTTCTATCCAGTACCCACAATCTATATTTTATAGCCGAAATAAGAAAAATAAGGTTTACCCCTGTAAACCCCAGTTTTACAATATAAAAGTGGGGTTCAATTGGGTCAAAATTATGTAGACATGTTTCCGTGATGGTCTCGCTCAGCTTGGCCAATTCGTACTCGCTCTTGGGTCCCTAGATAATTATTCCAATACCTGCAGGTATCCCTGTATTTGATATTAAAGGGGGCTTTCCTGACTTTATCTTTGAAAGGTTTGTTAAGTGCTTTTTTAAACCCGCTTTTTCGAAGAAAAATCGGGTATGTTGTTTTCGTACCAGAGTTGAGTGGTCGTCAGTCCGTCTGTCCGTCACGTTTCTTGTAAATGGATCTCCTCTGCAACCACTGAAGTTACATTTTTGAAACTTTGTATGTGGTAAGTACATGGTATGTAGATGGCAGTGGGCTACTTTTTTGTGACCTTGACCCCCAACATGGCACCAAGGTCAAAGGTCAGAAAGTAGAACAATAGAAAAAGCGGGTATTTGCGATGGTATACCATCGACTGCGCGATCTAGTTTTCTTTTAAGTTTAAGAGTCCAGATTATCAATTATTTCGAGCCGATCGTTAATCAGAGCTGGCAACAACCGATGTACCCGGAGAAAAACCACCTGACATTCCGTTGCAGAACTTGGCGTCCCACACGTGGTCCGAGCGAGGCGCGAATCACAGGGGTGAGAGACCTAATGATTAAGAGTCAGCGCTTTTAACCATAAGGCCACGGAGGCCTGTTAGGTCTGTTAAGTTTACTCATTGGAATCGTGGATTCTAATTTGAGATGTAGAACACATTCAAGATCCTAAGCCGAATGGGAATCCCGCCATTTTTCACAGGACGACAACTTTCGGGACTTCCTGTTCGCTTTTCTATAAGCCCTGTCCCACTGAAAGGGGGGTCTTCTCTTAAAGGAAAGAATTTGCTCCTCAGGAGCAAATTCTTTCCTTTAAGAGATGACCCCTAATGACACGAGAGACAAAAATACTTTTGCAGGAGTTGCCTCCCCCGAAGGTGTATCCATTCTTTTTATGCGCTCCCCATTATTCGACATGACCTTGCGCAGTGATTAAACTTCCGTCGCTCAAACAAACTCTACCTCGAATAAAGTTTCATTGTCCCAACTGCATTTGTGTTATCGAAGCCCGACTATAGTCGTTTATACCGCTACGTTTATAGAAATCTAATTTTAGTTCCAATGACATGTGTTAGGGAAATGGATTCGCCTTAAGGGGAAGCAACTCTTACAAGAATAGTTTGTTTCCCTTATCAGTTAGGGCAAACACTAAAAGGGAATGGGAACACCTGGTAGATTGTTCCGCCATTTTTCAAAGGGAGACAACTTTCGGGACTTCCTTTTCGCTTTTCTATCAGCCCTGTCCCTCTGAAAAAGGGGTCTACTCTTAAAAGAAAGAATTTGCTCCTCGGGAGCCATTTTTTCCTTTCAGAGTTAACCCCTATTGACATGGGAGACAAAAGTACTTTTGCATGTGATGTCTCCCCTGAAGGTGTATCCATTCCCCTTAAAGAATAGTTTGTTTCCCATGGCAGTTAGGTCCAACTCTTAAAGGAAATAATGTTCGCCTTTCCTTTGAGGGTATATCCTTATTTGAGGATTGAAAGCAAACAGGAAATTTTGCAAGTTTTCTCCGTTTAAAAATTTATTTTACATTTCTATTTATTTATTGTATTTTGTTTGGATATAAGGGCGTTAGACTGTTGAAATATAGCGCTATCCTAAAAGTTAGAAAATTGAGGTAAAAATCAACTTCTTGCCTAGGCGTTATCTTCGTTGTTATCTTATTAACCAAACTATTTCGTAGATAGGTCCTATTCCAGCTGTATTGGTCCGAGGCCGACCGATATACAGCTGACCGAGGACCTGTAACTTGTAATGGCATTTTTAGCTCACCTGAGCCGAAGGCTCCTGGGGAGCTATTGTGATCACTCACCGTCGTCCGTCGACAGTTTCTTCAAATAATATCTCCTCCTATACCACTGATTGAATTTGACCAAACTTCACATAAATGATCCTTATTTGGTCCTCTTTCAAAGTTGTTCAAATGGTTTCGGTCCATTGCACATCTAAGTCACATGAGCAAAAAATAGATTGTTTAATTGAAGAGTTAAAAATCTTCTTCTCTAAAACCGCAAGGCCCAGGTCATTGATATTTGGTATGTATCTTCATCTAGTAGAACTCTACCAAAACTGTTCACATTGTGGCCCTGGGGACAAAAATGGCCCCGGCCCGGGCCCACTTCTTTTACACAGACTTATAAGGGAACAGCCTTTAAATATCTTCTTGTCTGAGACCAGAAGGGCCAGGTCTTTGATATTTTGTATGTAGCTTCCCCTAGTGGATATCTACCAAGCCTGTTCAAATTATATCCCTGGGGCCAAATCTAGCCCCGTCCCGGGGCCCACTTGATTTACATGGACTTTCAAGGGAACATCCTTTAAAACTCTTCTTGTCTGACACCAGCAGGCCCAGGTCTTTGATATTTGTCATGTAACTTCACCTAGTGGACCTCTGCCTTGATTGTTCAAATTATAGCACTGGGGCAAAAAACTGGCCCCGCCCCGGGGACCACTGTTTAACATAGACTTATAAGGGAACAACTTTTATAAAACCTTCTTGTCTGAAACCAGAAGGCCAAGGCCTTTGATATTTGGTATGTAGCTTCACCTCGTGGACCTGTACCAAGATTGTTCAAATTATAGCCCTGGAGCCAAAACTGGCTCCGCTCCGGGGCCCATTGGTGTTACTTAGACTTATAAGGGAAAACAACTTTAAAAATCTTCTTGCCTGAAACCATAAGGCCCAGGTCTTTGATATTTGGTATGTGGCTTCACCTAGTAGATCTCTACCAAGATTGTTCAAATTATAGCCCTGAGGCCAAAAATGTCCCCGTCCCGGGGCCCACTTGTTTTACATAGACTTACAAGGAAACAACCTTTAAAAATCTTCCGGTCTGAAACCAGAAGGCCCAGGTCTTTGATATTTGGTATGTATCTTCATCTAGTAGACCTCTACCAAGATTGTTCAAATTAAAGCCCTGGGACCGAAAATGGACCCATCCCTGGGCCCAATTGTTTTACATAGACTCATAAGGGAAACATTTACAAACCTTCTTGTCTGAAACCAGAAGGCCAAGGTCTTTGAAATATAGTATGTAGCTTCATGTAGTGGACGTCTATCAAGATTGTTCAAATTATAGACCGGGGCGGGGGGGGGGGGGGGAATGGCCGCGCCCCGGGGCCCACTTGTCTTCACATAGACCTCTATCAAGATTATTCAAATTATAGCCCTGGGGGAAAAATGGCCCCGCCCCAGGACCAACTGGTTTAACATAGACTTATATAGGGAAAAGTTTTAAAAATCTTCTTGTCTGAAACCAGAAGGCCACTGCCTTTGATATTTGGTATTAAGCTTCATTAAGTAGACCTCTATCAAAAGTGTTCAAATTTTAGACCTGGGGCCAAAACTTGCCCCGCCCCGAGACACACGTGCAATTATCTTAGCTCAGGCTAGCAATATAGGACCATCATGGTCCTCTGGTTATTGGAACTAGCGCTACAACTTGTGCCAAAGTCTTTTTAGTTTCGTGCATTTTGGTCTGACATGTTTTGGGTTGAGACACTGTTTTTCGGGTCACGAGTAAAGTTTAAGTACTTTGCTCGTGACCTGATGTTGTTCATACCTCGATGAACGTTAAATAAACAGAGGATATTTACTGTTTTGAGATGAATAACAAAAATATGAATACCAAAAATATTTCATCTCGTGTGTTGAAAACATCAGAATTTTCACCCGTGCTTCGCACTCGTGAAAATTCTGATATTTTTAACACACGAGATGAAATACTTTTGATATTTATGGATAAAAAAAAAGGAATTTTCTTTTTATTTGATAATATTTTACTGTAACTGATCAATCGGATCTTACGTCACAATTTTTGACTTGGCTATGACGTCACAACTGTCAGTTGCAAACCATAAGCAGATCGCCATTTTAATACAGCATTTTTACAGTTCAAAGAATGCTTTTTCAAGATATTTTACAGAATTATTTAATAGATAGCAAGAAAAGAAGTCCGGTATGCTACTGTGAAAATAACATGGTCATGTTATTTTTCACACTGTGAAAATATCATTTATATTTTCACAGTGTGAAAATATCACTTTTATTTGTTTCAGATATGCATTGATTTCCCCGCCATGTATAAAATAAATTACATTCATTTCTTAAATCAGTCTCAATACGATAAGCATGCTGAGAATCGAACTTTCCAACGTATGAATAATAGACCCAAACGGCCCGCGCCCATCGGGGCTTGAAGAAATATATGGGCTGCATGATGCTTCCACGCAGAGCTGAATCCGACCGCACACGAGTCGAGTACTGGTAAACCGCTTAGAGGATCTAAGCCTGCCCAGGCAAAGCGATGCGAGTGTCGTACCGTCCATGCCCTTAAACCCTATTGGTTTCATTGGGCGGCAGGGCTTGAGATGTCATTTCATCTCAATGTCGGGTAAAAGTCCAACACAATTGGAAGCAACGTCTTCAAAATGACCAATACAGTGTTGACGGGGACGTTAAACCTTAAATCAAACAAACAAACGATAAGCAGTCTCGATAGCGCAGTGGTTAACGCGTTCGACTTATGATCGAGAGGTTGTGCGTTCGAACCGGCCACCGGTATCGAGGTGTGTCCTTGGGCAAGACAAGTAATGACACTGCTCCACTCCACCCAGTTGTAAATGTGTAGCAGTGATGTAAAAGCCACTGCATCTCTCTCGCGCGCACGTGTAAACACCCGGAATGTGTGTTCGAGAGCGATTCAATAAGCTTGGAGCTTTCATCGCAATCGAACTAAAATAAATTAGCATGAACTAAGCATGCTGAGAATCGAACTTTCCAACGTAGATAAATAATCGACCACAAAAGTTTTTTTTTTTCTCACCTTGACATCCCATCAACAAGTCTATTGAATGGAATGAACACACGGAGCGAATCACTAGAGACACGACCAATGAACAGAAGCTGGACTAAATTAAGATATTTTTCTTAATTCTTCTCACAACATAGACTGTTTTAACCTTTATCTTGCTGTTCACGACAACCCATATCTTTGGAAACAGTGTAGATCCGGGTCAGATGGCTTCTGAAGAAGCCATCTGATCAGGATCTACACTGTTTGGCATTCAGTTTATGAATTTGTAAGTAATATGATTGGTTGATATACAGAAATGGGTGTGGCTTAAATGAATATTCAGCAAGATAAGTGTTAAGGTCAAACGAGCTCTTTTTCAAACCGTACATTATTCCAGTCAAATTTATTTCTCTAAATACACATCCAACAGTATAGGCTAGTCAAAATTGTATTGAACCTCAAACAAATTCCTTCAGAAGGGTTTTCACTATTTTCAAAATCAGTGAGGTGTCCTAACTTACAGGAAAAAAATCCCCCAAAATATTCCCTGGCAAAAATGTTTTTTTTTTGTGTGAAATGTTTGAAATTTGAATAAAATCGCCCCAAACAGGAATTAATTCATAACATTTTCAAGAAATCACACAAAATTGATTTAAATAGCCAGACATCATTGATTTACTGTTGTCAAGTAGCAATAGAAAAATTTTCAGCTTCATAAGTTTACGAAAATTTGTCTATTTTTGGGTAAAAATGTGGAAAAATTAACAAACAACGCGAAAAACGGGAATATTTTTTTAAAAAGCTAATGGTTAGGATTCTTGAAAATGTTTTGTTGTAGAAAATGACTTATGGATCTAAGTTAACTACAGGAAAAAAATATTTTTTTTTTAAATACAGTCAAACCTGTATAAGAGAGCCACTTTTGGGAATGGAGGAATTGGCTGTTATACACAGGTGGTTGTCTTATGGAGGTTCAGCCCGATCTGGGTTCACACTGTTTGCTTGTTACGAGTGTTGACTACACAGGTCGTAAACAAATAGCAATTGGTTATTTTTAATTGTTTTGACTTTGGGCCGTCTTGGCGTCATCAAGGCCGAAAAACATGGGGGCGAAACGTCTAGACTTGATTCTCGAAATCACAAATATGAGCTATGAAAAATTAGTGTAATCCTCAATAGAAACAAGTATTAATGTTGAAAATCATGTATTTTATGTAAGATCTAGCCAACAACACGAAGTAAGGCAGTTCGATGTGTTTTCCATATTTTTTTTTTAATACAATGTATATAAAAAGTATCATTTCGTGGGGTACGAAAATGCACATTTTTACATAAAAAAACAACACTGAAATCCATTATTCGGGGCATGAAGATACATAGGTCCTATTGTATAATGTGAAACTTTTTTATATAACCATCGTACTAAGATTTTTTGTTATGTAAATACATTTTGCCAAGAGAAAAATAATGGATTCTAAGTGTTTTTGGTAAAACTGAGAATTTCCATAGTCTAGAAAATTGAACTTTATGAACATCAGCTAGCTTTACATCATGCTAAGATTTTTTGTAGGGTAAATCCATTTTGTCAAAAGAACAAAAGACCCATGGGCCACTATGCTCGCTAGAGCTCAGGCGGGCATTTTACATGATATGATTGTAATTGACCGGTTGTTCAAATGGTTCCGGTCCGTTGCACATCAAGGTCACAGGAGGCAAAAAATGATTTTTAAATGAAAAATCTTCTTCTCTGAAACCACAAGGCCCAGGTCTTTGATATTTGGTATGAAGCTTTGTCTAATGCACCTCTTTCATGTTTGTTCATATTATAGGGATGGGGAAAAAAATGGCCCCGCTGCGGGGCCCACATGCTCTATATAGACTTACATAGGAATTTTGTATGAGCCAGAAGGCTCAGGTCTTTGATATTTGGTACGAAGCTTGATCTTGTGGACCCTTATCAAGATTGTTAAAATTATAGCCCTGGGGCAAAAACATGTCCAACCTGGGGCCCACTGGTTTTACATTGACTTTTATGGGGCGAAACCTTAGAAAATCTTCTTGTTTGAAACTAGAAGGCCAAGGTCTTTGATATATGGTATGAAGCTTTGTCTAGCCGACCACTTTCAAGTTTGTTCATATCATAGGCATGGGGACAAAAATGGCCCTGCTGCGAGGCCCACATGCTCTACATAGACTTACATAGGGATTTTTTTTAAAAAATCTTTTTGTATGAAACCAGAAGGCTCAGGACTGGCATGAAGCTTGGTCTTGTGGACCTTTATCAAGATTATTAAAATTATGGTAATTGGGCAACAACAGGCCCAGCCCGGGGCTCACTGGTTATACATTGACTTTTATATGGCGAAACCGTTGAAAATCTTCTTGTTTGAAACCAGAAGGCCAAGGTCTTTGATATTTGGTATGAAGCTTTATCTAGTGGACCTCTTTCATGGTTGTTCAAATTAAAGCCCTGGGACCAAAAATGGCCCCGCCCGGTGGCCAACTTGTTTTACATAGACTCCTGTAGGGAAAACCTTTGAAAACCTTCTTGTCTGAAACAAGAAGACCAAGGTGTTTGATATATTTGGTATAAAGCTTCGTCTTGTGGACCTCTACCAAAATTGTTAAAATTATAGCACTGGTGCCAAAAATGGCCTTGCCCCGGAGCCCAGTGGTTTTTATATAGACTTATATAAGGAAAACAGTTTAAAATCTTCTTGTCTGAAACCAGAAGGCTAAGGTCTTTGATATTTGGTATGAAGCTTCACCTTGTAGACCTCTGCCAAGATTCTGCAAATTATAGCACTGGGATCAAAAATGACCCTCCCCGGGGCCCACTTGTTACACTATAGATCAGGTGAGCGATCCAGGGCCATCGTAGCCCTCTTGTATGAGGTAGTGGGTTGGGAAGTGGCTCCAGCTCAAAAAGCCCCGAATTGGTGTAACTGAATGAGTCTAACCAAAATGAACAAGAAATATGTGGTTATGGGGAGGGGATCTAAATGGTATCTGAGATATACAGCTTTTTATGAAGTGGAGTGGTGGGGCATGACCGGGGGCCCCCATATCCATGTCACTGGATGCGTCTTATCATAAGGAACATTTAAAGATATGGTTTAGGGGTGGGTTTCTGAACAGTTTCTCAGATATTTGGCATTTTGTGAAATGAAGGAGTGAGACATGGTCCCAGCACACCCACAGTACACCCAGCTCGGTGTGACTGTATGTGTGTGAAAAAAAGAAAGAAGAATATATATGTTTTTGGGTGAACCGGTATCTAACTGGTTGTAAGATTATGCATGAAATAAAGGGGGCGGGTCAATGCCCCGGCTCACCCTAGGGTTGGCATAAAAGCAGTTGGCTGAAAGAAGATTACTCAAGGAATATGTCTATAAAAATGTCAAAATATCCCAAAGGCTTGACTGTAAATGCCATTTTTCTAATCTCCCAATATAATATAGTCTAATATAAGTCTCTGGAAACTTGCCATAAGTTGCCATATCAACCGCACTAATGAGCCAAATTTTCAAAACAAAACCCCACAAATATCAATTTTCTAGCCCACGGATGCTACAGATGAAATTTGGACCCAATTGGTCCAAAAAGAGATGTCGTTTGAAAGTGTTGACGCCACACGAACGACGAAAACGATGACGATAATGGACAACTGCCTATCCTATAAGCTGCCCATGAGCCCTCGGCTCTGTTGAGCTAAACATTAATGAATTTTAGTGTTGTACTCACCTGTCACTTAGTGACAAAGTGAGCTTTTGTGATCATGTTTTGTCTCTCGTCCCTCCGTCAGTGCGTGTATCCATCCGTAACCAATTTCAAATAATATGTATCTATTACCCCACAGCCGATCTTGATCAAATTTCATGAGGAGCATCATCAGGTAGGGGGAAATGCTACATAAGGTTTTCGGACTGATCGGATGGGAACTCTGGTTGCCATGGTAACATATATTTCCCAAAGACTTGCAATGGGGAAAATTAAAAAAAAAAAAACTTCTGTAACTACAGGGCACAGATCTTAGATATTTAGCATGTAGCAATGTCACAAGATCACATACATAAATTCTGCCAACTATGCTCCCAGGCTCCAAATAAGCTACAGCCCAGGGCTCTTTAGCTCCCATAGAATTCCAATTGGCAAATCTTAAAAAAATCTTCTTCTGTGAAACCACAGGGCCCAGAGCTTAGACATTTAGCATGTGGCAACTTCAAGTAGTTACCTACATAAATCCTGACAATCATACCCTTGGGGTCCAAATTGGCCACACTGGGGCCCCTTACCTCCCATAGACATATAATGGAAGCTTAAAAAATCTTCGCTGAAACCATGAAGCACAGAGCTTAGATATTTAGTATGTAGCAATATAAAATAGTCACCTACATAAATCCTGCTAACCATGTCCCTCAGGGCAAAATTGGCAAAGACCGGCGCTTATCAGCTTCGACAGACCCATAATAAAAACAACTTCAAAAAATGTTCTCCTCTAAAACCAGATGGCCCAGAGCTTAGATATTTAGCATGTAGCAATGTCAAGTGGTCTCCTACATAAAGTCTGCCAACCATGCCTCTGGAGTCCAAACTGGCTATGCCACAGGGCTCCTTAGCTCCCATAGACTTTTTTAAATAGCTTAACCTCAAAAATCTTTTCCGAAACCACAGGGCCCAGAGTTTAGATATTTAGTATGCAGTAATGCCAACTGGTTACCTATATAAATCTTGCCAATCATGACATTGGTGTCCAAGGTGGCCCCGCTCAAGTGCTCATCAGCTCCCATACACTTATGATGGATTCAAAAATCTTCGTCTTTGATACTACAGGGCGCAGAGCTTAGATATATAGTATGTGGCAATGTCAAGTGGCCACCTAGATTAATCATGCCTCTAAAGTCAAAATTGGCCACACCCTCAGGGCTCATTAGCTCTCATAGACTTATAATGAAAACAACTTCAAAAATCTTATTAAAAACCAAAAGGCCCAGAGCTTAGATATTTAGTATGTAGTAATATCAAGTGATTACCGACATAAATGCCCGTCATGTTACTGGGATTCGAAATGGCCACACCCTGGGCTCATTAGTTGCCAATGACTTAAAATTGGAAAACCTTTAAAAATCTTCCCTGAAACCATAAGGCACAGACGTTAGATGTAAGCATGTAGTCACCTACATAAATCCTGCAAATCCTGTGCCTAGAGTCTTAATGGGCTATGTCCCAGGGCTCCTTGGCTTCTACAGACTTAAAATAGGAAAAACCTAAAAACTGAGACTTCTTCTCTGAAACTATAAGGCCCAAAGAATCGATATTTAGTATGCACAAGGTCAGGTGGTCACCAACATAAATCCTGCCAGCCATGTCCGTGGGGTCCGAATTGGCCACATCCCTAAGCTCAATAGCTTCCACAGACTTAAACATGTACTTGAAAGAACTCCGAAAAATCTTCTGCCTGAAACCAAGGGGTACACAGCTTACGTATTTAAATGGTCCTCGGGTGAGCCATTTAGACTCAATGAGCCTCTTGCTGGTTAAACTGAGCATTTTCATAGTCTAAAAAACAGAACTTTATGAAATCTAAATATCAAGTTTTGTATTCTGTAGTTAACTGATACCCATATGTACATTTCTACATCAAAACATTTTAAAGAATCCTCACCACTTGATAAATAATTCTTCATAATGCATTGAGTTTGAATTAGGCCTAAAAATAGCCGTATTTCCGCTAACCCGACCGACCCTGTTTCAACCCACCCCTCCCGCCTCCTGACTCTACTATTTTTTTATTCATAAAAGAACAAAATAAAAATTGAAACACCGACCCTACCATTTCCAATTTCCGACCCTACCCAACGTCGTCTTTGTATTTTCCCATGGGAATTTCGCGTTTTAAGTACATTTTGTAGTTTGTTTTTGGCATTTAGTACCTTCCAAAATACAGAGCTGACTTTAAGAGCGTCTAAAATGATTTATATGATATACAATGCAAGTCTCAACATGGCAATTTTATTAACTAAAACATGCACAAAAACAACCCCCTGTTTTTTTTGTGTTTTTTTTTTCCGGCAGAAAAATAACCTAATAAAAAAGTTTCTCCTACCTACCGACCAAATTTTTTTTCAGCATGTTACTGGAAACACGGCTATTTTTTACGTCTAAAATAATTGCAAGTTTTTACGGAATAGTCATAAGAAAACTGGTACATGTCCTGTGGTAAGCAGTGTTATGCTAAGAGGTGCAGGCGCTGTTCACATTTATGCACTGCGTCTACCGCGGTAGACGTTTTTCTGTTGTTAACGTGTCCGATTTGACATGTAAGTCTACGGATTTGATTATATGTGTTCGTTTCACTGACCGTTCCAAGGCGGTTCTTCTGTCGCGGTTTATTTTTGTTATGGTCTGTCTTTGAGTGTTTGTATCGCTTATATTATTTTGTTTTGGATAGCCAATTGACCTTTTTGTGGGAAAGTAACTGTCCTTTTGGCTTTCCGCTATTGATGTTTCCATTAGGGTCTGTTGTTTCATGTTTGTGTTTCTTTCCCTTTGGTGTCTCTGATGGGAGCTGTGGGTTAATTGTATCGATTCCTGACCATTGCCTTCACTTCTATGTTTTTTTTTATAAAATGATATAACCTGCAGTTAACCAAAACAAGGAAAAAGTACCAAAATGTTGATAAGTAAATTAGACCCTAGGGCACAATTGAAAATGTTCTTTTTTATTGCTCCGGTTTCAACCATTATGCATTTGGTAGTTTTAGAGGCTTAAAAGATCTGACTTAATATGCCATTTTTGGTCTTGACATTGTTTCAAAATATTATGAAACGCTGGATATTACTATGTTCTATTTATAAATCGGAGAGTTCAGTAAAACACTGAATGAAACCGGAGTCTTAAGCTGTCAGAGAGCAGATTTTATTTTTCACGAAAGGATTACGTCGGTATCTATTTCCATGCCATGTTAATAGGTACTTAGTGAACCTGTGATCAGAAATTACACAGCAACAAATAGTAAAATTTCTATATTAAGACCACCTTTGGACTGTCCAAAAGTGGGCTTTAAGACCACTTTTGAACAGCCCCAAAGGTGGTCTCTTCTAAGAAAACACTGGGTGTAGTAAACACTAAGACAAAAGAACTGAAACCTTCTGAGTAAGCTTGTCAAAACAGATTTAGTCTTAATTTTAGGTGGTCTTATAATAGCGGAATTTTACTGTATATATCCTGTATTCTTTGCTCTTCTGCAACAGAGGGTGAAGTCGCACGTGCAATATACAGTATTTGTGTTAGTGTTATTGAGGTTTTACGTCCCCGTCAACACAATTTAGGTCATTTTTAGCTCACCTGTCACGTAGTGACAAGGTGAGCTTTTGGGATCACTTTTTGTCCGTCGTCCGTCGTGCGTCCGTCCGTGCGTGCGTCCGTGCGTGCGTCCGTAAACTTTTCTTCAAACGACATCTCCTCCTAAACCACTGATCGTATTTTGAACAAACTTCACAGGAATGATCCTTAGGTGGTCCCCTTTCAAATTTGTTCAAATGGTTCCGGTCCGTTGCACATATAGGTCACAGTAGCCAAAAATAGATTTTTTTCACCGCAAACTTAAAAAATCTTCTTCTCTGAAACTGCAAGGCCCAGGTCTTTGATATTTGGTATGAAGCTTCATCTAGTGGACCCCTACCAAGATTGTTCAAATTATAGTGCTGGGGCCAAAAATGCCCCCGCACGGGGGCCCTTTGGTTTTACATGGGCTTATATAGGGAAAATATTTAAAAATCTTCTTCTCTGAAACCGCAAGGCCCAGGTCTTTGATATTTGGTATGAAGCTTCATCTAGTGGAACCCTCCCAAGAGTGTTCAAATTATAGTGCTGGAGCTAAAAATGTCCCCGTACGGGGGCCCTTTGGTTTTACATGGGCTTATATAGGGAAAATCTTTAAAAATCTTCTTCTCTGAAACCGCAAGGCCCAGGTCTTTGATATTTGGTATGAAGCTTTATCTAGTGGACCCCTACTACGATTGTTCAAATTATAGTGCTGGATCTAAAAATGCCCCCGCACGGGGGCCTTTTGGTTTTACATGGGCTTATATAGGGAAAATCTTGGAAAATCTTCTTCTCTGAAACCGCAAGGCCCAGGTCTTTGATATTTGGTATGAAGCTTTATCTAGTGGAGCCCTACCAAGATTGTTCAAATTATAGTGCTGGGGCCAAAAATGCCTCCGCACCAGGGCCCTTTTGTTTTACATAGGCTTATATAGGGAAAATCTTTAAAAATCTTCTCTGAAACCGCAAGGCCCAGGTCTTTGATATTTGGTATGAAGCTTCATCTGGTGGACCCCTACCAAGATTGTTCAAATTATAGTGCTGGAGCTAAAAATACCCCCCATACGGGGGCCCTTTGGTTTTACATGGGCTTATATAGGGAAAATCTTTAAAAATCTTCTTCTCTGAAACCGCAAGGCCCAGGTCTTTGATATTTGGTATGAAGCTTCATCTGGTGGACCTCTACCAAGATTATTCAAATTATAGTGCTGGGGCCAAAAATGACGCCGCACCAGGGCCCTTTTGTTTTACATAGGCTTATATAGGGAAAATCTTGAAAAATCTTTTTCTCTGAAACTGCAAGGCCCAGGTCTTTGATATTTGGTATGAAGCTTCATCTTGTGGACCTCTACCAAGATTGTTCAAATTATAGTGCTGGGGCCAAAAATGCCCCCGCTCCGTGGCCCTTTGGTTTTACATAGACGTATATTGGGAAAATCTTGAAAAATCTTCTTCTTTGAAACCACAAGGCTTAGGTCTTCGATATTTGTTATGAAGCTTCAGCTAGTGGACCTCTATAAAGATTGTTCAAATTATAGCCCTGAGACCAAAAATGCCTTCGCCATGTGGCCCTTTGGTTTTACATAGACTTATTTAGGGAAAATCTTTAAAAATCATCTTCTCTGAAACACAAGGCTTAGGTCTTTGATATTTGTTATGAAGCTTCAGTTAGTGGACCTCTACCAAGATTGTTCAAATTATAGCCCTGGGGCCAAAAATGCCCCTGCTCCAGGGCCCTTTGGTTTAACATAGACTTATATAGGGAAAATCTTGTTTTACATAGACTTCTATATGCAAGGTAAACCTTTAAAATCTTCTTCTCTGAAACCAGAAAGCCCAGGTCTTTCATATTCGATATGAAGCTTCATTTGTGGACCTCTACCAAGATTGTTCAAATTATAGCCCTGGGGCCAAAATTGACCCTGCCCGGGGCCCACTGGTTATACATTGGATCAGGTGAGCGAACCAGGGCCCTCTGGGCCCTCTTGTATAGACATTGCTTCCAATTTTGGGAGACTTGTACCCAACATTGTGATGAAATGACATCTCGAGCCCTACCGCCGTAAACAAACCAAAATGGTTTATATGCAGGGACAGTCTGAGACGCAACACTTTGCCTGGGGAGGCTTAGACCTTCTAAACGGTTTACCAGTACTCATGTGTGGTCGGTTTCAGCTCAACATGGAAGCACTATGCAGCCCAATCTATTTCTCCAATCCCCGAAGGGCGAAGGAACAGTAAACTTTCGCTATTAAGACCGCCTAAATTTAAGACTACTTCTTTTGAAACATATTTAAATGGCTCCCGACCATCGGGGCTTGGAGAAATAGATTGGGCTGCGCGATGCTTCGACGCAGAGCTGAAACCGATCGAACCGATCGAACAGGGCCGACTCGCACCCCTTTGCCTGGGCAGGTTTATAAGAATCTTATATGGGTGTGAAGGGTGGATAGAAAAATCCGTCCCGAGGGACACTGTCTGGCATCACGAGGCTCTAAGCGTTTTACCAGTACTCGTGTGCGGGTCGGTTTTAGCTCTGCGTGGAAGCATCATGCAGCCCATTTATATCTTCAAGCCCCGATGGGCGGGGGAGTTGTCTTCTCGTACAAATGAAGATACGTATCACAAAATGTCATAAGATGCTCATGTTAACTGGAGCTTTGCCTTTGCCTTAGTTTAATTAACACTTATTTTGCTGAATATTCATTTAAGCCACACCCATTTCTGTCTATCAACCAATCAACTTACTTGATGTAATTTATTGCCACAAATTCATAAACTGAATGCCAAACAGTGTAGATCCTGATCAGATGGCTTCTTCAGAGGCCATCTGATCTGGATTTACAGTTTGCAAAGATAGGGGTTGTCGTGAACAGCAGGATAAGGGTTAAGCTGCTTATAACGTGTTTGATAAAATAATTCAGAGGTGACGCGAAGGTATAAGATGTCACGTGTACTTTGCCTTCGTGTCATTAAAGTCAAGAAAGGTAAATGACGTCGCCGCTAAAGTTTACGCCCGTTGCCCGGCAACGTCATTGGATACGTCAGAAAACAAAGTCCAGCAAGGCATTTCCTAACTGACGTATTTAACCTATAATTCTAACACAGCGCGCCTATATAGGCAATGGAAAATTACTGTGTTTTGTTCTGCAACAAATCACAGCTCGGAAGAGCGTGACGAGTGACGTCATTAAAATTGCCAATATATGACGTCACTAGTCGATTTACTTGACGTTAGACGGTGTAACGTCATTTTCTCGCATTGAAAACGTTAGAAAAGGATATAAATGCATGTGTTTCAGTCGATAATTTTAGCGGGATTTCTTCTAACAATGGCGAACAGTTGTGAGATTTTGAAGGAAACAACAACATTATTGCCGATTTTCAGCGTGTTAGAATCGAAATAGATCAGCTCTAGTCTGTGAATTGTTGAGAAATAAATCACAGTTTGTCGGTCAGTTGTAAGTAGACAAATCATGCGCGCTATGCGCTCGTGATTTGATCTACTTTACAACTGACCTCCAAACTGTAATTTATTACTCAACAAATCACAGAGCTGATCTATTTCTTTAATAATCCTTGATATGTAAATAAATGTTTGTTCAAAACGTGAATGTAATCCGTCAAAACACAAAAAAGTGGGCATAAAACGCAGATAAATAGACAGTAAAACAGAATATAATCCAAGTCCTGATAACACTACTTGGTTAATGTCTCTGATCGTTTTGTGGGAAGGAAACTGTCCCTTTGGCCTTCTACGTGATGTTTTAATTACGACGAAGTTGTTTTATGTTTTGTTTCTTTACCTCTGGTGTTTTGGATGTAAGGTATCTGTATCGATACCTAATCATCGCCTTCATTTCTGTTTGGCAAATCATTTGTAGATTCATCACCTATCTAAGTGACACCATTATTTTAGTATAGAAATTACTTTAAAAATGAGATTTTGACACAAAATAGTTTTGCATGAAAAGCTTGCTTTTGTAACGACCCGTTTTTGTCTTTTATGAACGATGACCCACTGTTTTAGTTGATATTTTTTTGCAGATCATATTTAGATACATCACGCTCCTTAGTGATAACATCATTTCCTTAAATGATTGCGATCTTGAAAGAAAGATCCATTTTTCAGAGTATGTTTACTTTTGAAACGACCCACATTTCCTTATTGGAAAGCTGTCAATCTCTTTTCATTTCATAGTTTTGCGGATAACATGTATATACATCACTTATCGCAGAGAAAGTATCATATCTTGCTCAGTAGCTAATGTATTATAATTTTTTGTGATCTTTATAGAAATTACGTTTTGCATGTAATGCTATCTTTTGAAGCGATTCTATTGAATTAATTGAATTAACGATACTTTGAACAACTGTGCGTCTACTACTACCTCTGTCCAGTGTCAGTTATTAATCATGTCCGAATCATGAATGATTTGTTCCGATCGGTCTTGGAGAACTTCAGAAAAAGATGAGAACAAACTTCCTCAATAGCGTAGGGAATTATCCTCACTTGCAGTCCAAAATAGATGTGAAGGTAATGATCAGGAATTTATAAAATTCACCCACAGCTGCCATCAGAGACACCAAAGGGAAAGAAACGCAAACATGAAATAACTAGACCCTAATGGAAACATCAATAGCGGAAAGGCAAAAGGACATTTACTTTCCCACAAAATTGCCAATTGGCTATCCAAAATAGAAGTGAAGGCAATGATCAGGAATGGATACAATTCACCCACAGCTGCCATCAGAGACATTAACGGGAACAAACATGAAATAACTAGACCCTAATGGAAACATCAATAGCGGAAAGCAAAAAGGACAGTTACTTTCCCACAAAATGGCAAACTGGCTATCCCAAACAAAAAATATAAGCGATACACACACTCAAAGACAAACCATAACAAAAATAAACCGCATCAGAAGAACCGCCTTCGAACGGTCTGTGACACGAATTCCACTGGGGGTAGGTGGGAGCTTAAATCGATTAAACGCTGCTGCAATCCTCGCCCTTACTTCCATCGCGATTTAGACAAAATAATTTGTTTTGTCCGCATGAACTTCCTAACCAACCAGTCAACATCTCCGAGAACACAAAACTCAAACAACCACAGAGATGAAACAACGTTGAGGACTCGACAGCAAGAAACCACTAAAATGCTGGAGCAAAACAAAACATACAGTTAGACTCCGATGAGCCCGACCAGAGACATAACACCAGGCACCAATCAACATTAAATAAGATTAAATTCTCTCTAATTCTCAGTAAGTCTTTACGCTGAAACCGTCATTGAATCTGAGGCCTGACCCACAGGCCTGCAATTAAAGTGTGAAGCAAAGTTATCAACTGTGATTGAGTTAACTACCATGCATGCAGTCTGTCGTATAATATTTATGTTGTACCCAATCTTTTTATATCGAAGACTGATTTTACGAAATTGGTGCTAAAGTCATTGCAAGTTTATATTTTTCTGAATTTATATACTAAGTCACCATAAAAATCGGGTTCCGATAGACCTTGTTGCAGAAGAGATTTAAGTCCAACATTGAAATTTGAAATTATAAAATCAGAATGACGTCAATAAGATTTTGAAAAGACTTTGCGCCGTTTATGATATCGATAACCCTGATTAAGAAGTTAATCAGTTAACAATTTTTTACGAGTGTTGAAGTCCAAGTTTGATTTCCGTCGTTGTTAGGGTATTCGTCGGTGGTTTTCTCTGGGTAATGCGGTTTCTTCTGCAATACGCCAACATACGCGCATTCGAGAACACGTTTTCCAAGTTCTCTGAGCTTTTTGTATAATCGAATTAAAATAAGAGCGTTAAAATTCTTCCGACATACATTGTCAGCGCCTTGATTTCTATCTTACTTTTGCTAATGACCTGTTTATTCTTACCCATATGATCAAAGAAATCATTTTGATATTGTTAATTTCCCATTTTAATGTCGACGTCCCGTGGGTATTGCATGACTCAAGAAATTTAATTTGTCAGACCTTGTTGTCGTTCATTATACTGGAATTTACTTTGATGAAATAAATAATGTAAAGGCCCAGGGACTGATATGTAAGAAAAAATTCTTGAACACCAGATAAGTAGTCCAGATTTACCCTGGGATAGAAATTCTTATCCTGTCCAGGTTATCCTACCCAGGACTATGATAAAACTCGACAATTTGGCTTGATGAGCAAAGGATGAATAGGGACGACATGAATGCCGTCGTTAGTGTTGCCGGACCTCACTGCAGGTAACGTGACGACACTAAACTTAACTGTTTTGTCACAATATGGCGGACGTCGGCAATCGAAGTTTAAAAAAAAAAAAAAAAACATTCACAGAAGCGAAAATCATGATAGAAAAAAAAATACGGGTGTGGGGGATAGATCGAAAACTCATTCCTTCCAAATCACTGTTCGGCATCCCTGCATTAAGAAAGCACACCTATATAATTTTGACCCCCTTGAACCCAAATTTGATATGGTACAGGAGTAAACCTTATTTTTCTTATTTCTGCTCTAAAATATAGATTGTGGGTACTCGTTAGACCAGCCTCGTTGAAGCGGTTCTAACGAGTACTCACAATCTATATTTTGAGCATAAATTAGAAAGATATCACAAGTTTTCATCTGAAAATTTTCGACTTTTTGGCGGTAAAGTTTACAATGTATTTGTATAGGCGTGTTTTCGTAATCAGACTCGTGATGCCGGACATTGACCATCAGGGCGCATTTTTTCTGTCCACCCCACACACCTATGCAATATTTTATTTGCGAATTGATGCCAGATAAAGGTTTTCAACCAGGAAGATGACGGCAGATCAGAACTAAGGGAATCCCGTGCCCCTCCCCTACATCACCCTCCACACACACCCCATCCAGGTTTCTGTCATAAACTGCCAATACATAATTTAAAATAGCAGCAACTATTTCAAATGCATAGATATGCATTCAGGTTAATGCTTGTAAACTTGTTTAGACCCTATATTGTGATGGTTTGTAAACAACTTCGTGCTGGTTGCATATGGAAACAATAGATAAATTATTCATTGAAAACACAAACCATATTCAAAAGTTCCTGAAAACGCTATTAAGTTTTAATATGTGATACCTATAATAAGACGGGCCTCCGTGGCCTAGTGGATAAGAGCGCTGACTCTTAGTCATTAGGTCTCTCACCGCCGTAGGTTCGAGCCTCGCTCGGGCCACGTGTGAGACGCCAAGTTCTGCAACGGAAGGTCAGGTGGTTTTTCTCCGGGTACTCCGGTTTTCGCCCACCTCTGATTAACGATCGGCTCGATATGAGTGAAATAATCTTGAAAGGGCCGTAAAACCAAAACCAAAAAAAAAAAAAAAAAAAAAAAACCTATAATAAATTATTGCTTGTAGTGCATGTAAGCCAAGCGTTCCCTAAAAGGAACAATGGCAAATAGTGTACACCCAGATCAGCCGCCGCTGAAAGCGGCGACTGATGCGGGTCTATACTGTTTGGTTCACGGTCAAGAGTGAGTGAGTGAGTTTTAGTTTTACGTCCCACCAACAGCTAAGGTCATACGGAGACGGGACCTCGGTTTAAAGACTCATCCGAAAGTCTGGAGAAGCCCGGGATCTTCACGGTCAAGAAGTTTAAATTTTGTGAAACTCACAATAATTGAACGCAACCAGACAGCTCCAAAATTGGTAACTGGCCTGTCCTGAGCTGTGAGCTGGACAGCTCCATATGATAGCAGGATGGAATAATATATATAGTAGTCGCAGATAAGATTGACTAGGCGGAGCTATCGTTTGTACCTGCCCTAGAAATATTCCATTAACAAAAAGGTAAACCAAGTCACCCGATTGTGTGAATTCAACTGTAACACAAGCATAGCTGTGGCGTATATGACCATTGCGTCCGCTTGTAGAAAGCGTGCGAAAGGCACTCTACCGAATCTTCTGGTGGACTCAGCGAATTTGACATATATTGACAACACCTGAATAGCTCCGCCTAGTCAATCTTATCTGCAACTACTATACTCGCTTTCATTTTACGAATTTTGATTTCTCACTTGTACCGAGTTTTTTGGTTTTTCGGGTTTTTGGTTTTACAGCCATTTAAGGTTATTTCACTTTTTCCCGCTTATCGTTAATCAGGGGTGGGCGACAACTGGAGTACCCTGAGAAAAACCACCTGACCACCCATTGCAGAACCTGGCGTCCCGCATGTGGCCCGAGCGAAGCTCGAACCACACAGGCTCGAACCACAGTGATAAGAGACCTAATGATTAAGAGTCAGCGCTCTTATACACTAGGCCACGGAGAACCGTTACGAACTAAGGACTTGGTCCGGATAAATTGGAAACGCATTATGTTTGAACAAACTGAAACTGACCATTTCTTTAAATTTCATTACTTAACGTTACTGATATGAATCAACTTGCTTTGTCCTTTGTGTGAATGCAACTGATGTTAATAAATTCAACTGGTCCCTAGTGTCAACGTAACTAATTTAATCAACTTACCTGGTTCCTAGTTAGAACACCACTGATGAGAATCATAGTGTGGACGCCAATGGTGTAAATCAACCTCAGGCTGTTAATTCCATACTGTGAACTTGTTTTCCCCCTAGTGTGAATCAAATCGTTAGGTCCGTTGAGTGAACGCCAAGATGTTAATCGACTTGTTTGATCCTTTGTCTGAACGCGACAGATGTGAATCATCTTGTTTACTTCATAATGTAAATGTAACTGATGTGAATCAACCGGTTTAGCCCGTAGTGTGGGAACGCAACTGATGTGAATAAACATGTTTAGTCCATAATCTGAACGCAACTGACGTAAATCAACCTGTTTGTCCACATTGTGATTGCAACTGATGTGAATCAACTTGTTTTGTCAACGCAACCATTGTGAATCGACCTGTTTAGTCCATAGTGTGATTCCAAGGGATGTGAATCAACTTGTTTTGTCTATGGTGCGATTGCAAATGATATGAATCAACGTGTTGGTCCCTAGTATTGACACCACTGATGTGCATCATGAAAACACGCCTATAAAATTCTGACCCCCTTGAACCCCACTTTTATATAGTAAAACTGGGGTTTACAGGGGTAAACCTTATTTTTCTTATTTCTGCTCTAAAATATAGATTGTGGGTACTCGTTAGAACCGCCTCGATGAGGCGGTTCTAACGAGTGCCCACAATCTTTATTTTGACCAGAAATAAGAAAAATATCACAATTTTTAATCTTAAAATTTTCTTTTTTTTCGGCGATAAAGGTGACAATGTATTTGTATAGGCGTGTTTGCGAAATGTATTCAGCCTGTTCGATTCCTTGTATGTTTAGTACAATGCGTGAATGCAACTGATGTTCGTCGCTAGTGTGAAATAAACTTGTGTATATCAGCTTGTTTGGTCCCTAGTGTGAATCAGCTTGCTTATTCCTATTGTGACTGCAACTGATAGGAATCAGCTTGTTCGGTTCCTAATATAAACGCCACTGACGTGAATCAACTTGTTTGATCCCTTGTGTGGGCCACAGGTGAACGCCACTGATGTGAATGAACGTTTTGGTCCCAAGAGTTTACGCAACTTGTTTCGTTCAAAGTATAAACGTTACTTATGTGAATCAACTTGTTTGCGCGCAAGTGTAAACGCAACTGATATAATCAACTTGTTAAGTCCCCAGTTTGAACGACACTGATGGGAATCAACTTGTTTGATCCCCTGTGTGGGCCACATTGTGTTCGCCACTGATGCAAATCTACTTGTTTGATCCATTGCCTGGGCCATATTGTGAACGCCACTTATGTGAATCAACTTGTTTGGTCCCTAGTATGAATGCCGCTCATGTGAATCAACTTGTTTGATCCCTAGTGCGAACGCAACTGAAGTGAGTCAACTTGTTTGGTTCCAAGTGTGGACGCAACTGATGTGAATCAACTTATTGGTCCCTAGTATGAATGCCGCTCATGTGAATCAACTTGTTTGATCCCTAGTGCGAACGCAACTGAAGTGAGTCAACTTGTTTGGTTCCAAGTGTGGACGCAACTGATGTGAATCAACTTGTTTGGTCCCTAGTATGAATGCCGCTCATGTGAATCAACTTGTTTGATCCCTAGTGCGAACGCAACTGAAGTGAGTCAACTTGTTTGGTTCCAAGTGTGGACGCAACTGATGTGAATCAACTTATTGGTCCCTAGTGTGGACGCAACTGATGTGATCAACTTGTTTGGTCCCTAGTATGAATGCCGCTCATGTGAATCAACTTGTTTGATCCCTAGTGCGAACGCAACTGAAGTGAGTCAACTTGTTTGGTTCCAAGTGTGGACGCAACTGATGTGAATCAACTTATTGGTCCCTAGTGTGGACGCAACTGATGTGATCAACTTGTTTGATCATAATGTGAATACACGCTGATGTGAACCAACTTGTTTGGTCCCTTTGTGGTGGCAGATAAGTAGGAAAGATCTTGAGGTAGCTTTGTGTTAGAAAGCCACCCCAGCAGGCACATGGCGTAATTGTGACGTCACATTTACGTCGATACAACGCCATGACCTTTATGCAACGTCACATAAACGGCGGTACAATATCATAACGTTGATTTGACGTTGTCCCAGCGATGTGTGCTTGCTGGGACGAGTCTAGTCCTGTTAGTTGGCTGCGTACATGAATACGAAAAACATAAATTGGAGAGAGCTAAGATCTTCTTTTCTCATGTGACGGCTCATTTAAATATTGATGCTAATCAATTCTAAACGTAAGTGGGCTTGCATAACAAGTTGATCGCATCAGTTGCGTCCACACTAGGGACCAACATGTTGATTCCCATCAGTTTCGTTCACACTTGGAACCAAACAAGTTGACTCACATCAGTTGCGTTCGCACTAGGGCACAAACCAGTTGAGTCACATGCGTGGTGTCATACTAGGGACCAAACAAGTTGATCGACTGCCTATTCGAAATTCGCAAAATTGCAGTGTTTCCTCTGGCTTTCTTTGCCGGATCATTACAGGGTCACTGATGAGGCTTTATATGCCGAAACTACGTAGTATGACCCATCTTCTTTCTTATGAATGTTTTCATTGCTCTTAAAGGAACTCATTTTTTGATTTTTATTGCAATTAAGTCTCTACCGTTTCCGGTCTCAAATCGTTAACCATTTTTTGGTGCAGCATAAGGCGGTAGATCAACGCACCCAGAGAGTGCATCTGAGTGCTGATGGGGCGATTCTTAGAAAAATAGCGGGATGGAAACAATTGCGTCCTAGGGCAAATCATACCGGATTTTAGACCGGTTTTGGGATAAACATCTCCAGTGCCAAACATCCCGTCACCGCGGTAGTCACGATTCTACCCTCTGCGCGGCCATTGATGTCCACCACTAGACTGAACAGCGACAGCTGTGATCAGACTTCGCGGATGCGCAGGCTGATCAGAGTCTTCGCTGGTTGCACAGGAATTATTGCAGATTTTGTTGTGCGCCGGCCAATTTTTCCTCTGGCTTTCTTTGCCGGATCATTACAGGGTCACTGATGAGGCTTTATATGCCGAAACTACGTAGTATGAACCATCTTTCTTATGAATGTTTTCATTGCTCTTAAAGGAACTCATTTTTTGATTTTTATTGCAATTAAGTCTCTACCGTTTCCGGTCTCAAATCGTTAACCATTTTTTGGTGCAGCATAAGGCGGTAGATCAACGCACCCAGAGAGTGCATCTGAGTGCTGATGGGGCGATTCTTAGAAAAATAGCGGGATGGAAACAATTGCGTCCTAGGACAAATCATACCGGATTTTAGACCGGTTTTGGGATAAACATCTCCAGTGCCAAACATCCCGTTACCGCGGTAGTCACGATTCTACCCTCTGCGCGGCCATTGATGTCCACCACTAGACTGAACAGCGACAGCTGTGATCAGACTTTGCGGATGCGCAGGCTGATCAGAGTCTTCGCTGGTTGCACAGGAATTATTGCAGATTTTGTTGTGCGCCGGCCACTTTTCTGAGTGGAATGTTCTTATATTCTCATCACGAGACGGAACATTTCGTTCTTTAACAGATGGGTAAGAAAATTAATTAAATGCTTGAGCTGAGACCTTTGCAACAACAACAACACTAACAACAACAACAACAAAAACAACAATCATTTTCAGTTTATTCAGCACTTATGCTCGCCAAAGTCTCGTAATTGCGAACAGTCACCTAATGAATGCATATTTCTGTCGTCAAAGATGAAAGAGTCTTTATTTGATTTCAAAGTTAAATGCGTACGCGAGGCAGAGCCAGGCTTAAGTCAAATGACAGGAAAACACAAACAGACAAACAGACAAACAAAGAAACAAACACAAAAAACTTATGCACCATCTTATTTCCAAACAGTGATGACTGCCAGCTTTGGAATCTCCAATTCCACAAATTGTTTTCCCTGTCTCTTGAATATCTTTCACCAAATTGACAAAAGGGTACATTTTCACAGACATCATAGATTTATTTGATCACATTACATGACTCTGCAGTTTAATATGTTCCTTATATCAATGCTGCTATCAACCATTACCATTCCAATACTATGTACATGTATATAAAATCCTTGAACACAGGAAGTGACGTATATATATGAAATATGCTTTCCGTCAGATTCTGTCACATTTTGTATACGTATGCATATCTGCATTTATCAAAGTTATGTTTTGTTTGTTTGATTTGAGGTTTAACGTCCCCGTCAACACTGTACAGGTCATTTTGGAGACGTTGCTTCCAATTTTGTGGGACTTTTACCCGACTATCAAAGTTATGTATCGCAGTATAGTGAAATTCCTATATTAAGATCACTTTTGGAACTGTCCAAAAGTGGTCTTTAAGACCACTTTTGAACAGTCCCAAAGGTGGTCCCTGACCACAGGACATTGTATGCAGAAAACGCGAAGAAAGGATAAGTGCCACCTTCTAAATAAGCTTTTTAAAGCAGAATTAGTCTTAATTTTAGGTGGTCTTAATAGCGGAATTTCCACTGTATATCATATATTTTGCATTGTCTAATATGTCTAAAGAGGACAACTAAACTTTCAATATGGTCCCGCACTGATGACCTAGACCTATCTCTGTATAGAAAGTGACAAGATATAGAGAACATGAATGTAGGAAACTGTGATATGCAGCTTCAATGATCATCTCATTTGCCCGCAGCTTACAATACGAACCGCTGTACGGATCCTCATAAGACTGCATTATCCAGTCTGTGATCATTTAGTGGAAACGAAACCACCATAGTTTGTACAGCTACATCGGATTCATTTAGTTGGGTGTGCACAGTCTAAGCACCTAGAATTGAAACAACTCGATGTCAACCCTTATCCTGCTGTTCACGACAGCCCCTATCTTTGCAAACAGTGTAGATCCAGATCAGATTGCTTCTACAGAAGCCATCTGATCAGGATCTACACAATTTGACATTCGTTAATGAATTTGTTGGGATAAATTACGTCAAGTAATCTGATTGGTTCAAAGTCAGAAATGGGTGTGGCTAAATTGAATATTCAGCAGGATAAGGGTTAAACCTGTTCTCTGAATTTTGGTTAACTCTTATTCGCCTTACTACTAGTACTACTACTACTACTACTACTACTACTACTGCTACTACTACTACTACTACAACGTCTACTTCTACAACAACTACTACTACTACAACAGAAGCCTCCGTGGTGAAGTGGTTACGCTACTCGCCTTGTAAACCAGGGGTCGCAGGATCGATCCCGGGCTTCTCCAGCATGCGGGAAAAGTTCGGCCATATGAAATCAAGGGAAATCAAGGGAACAAACCTGTATTGGCAGTTTTTCCAGGCAGTCTCCAGAATTACGCTACTTGACACCTTTTTTAAAGCAATTCGGCTATTGTCGGCAGTTTTCGCTGACAATCAGTTGTGACCGTTAATCCTTGTCTCAGACAATTGCTTAAGGGTATTACAGTGGCATATTTGTTTTAACTAAATATGATGATTTATTGGTCCATATATAATACGGATTAAATGCTTTTCAAATAAGGGAAAGTGTTTGTTTTATGCCGCATTTATAAAATAACCTAATGCCCCCTTTTTTTTTCTTTTTTTTTATTTATTTTATTTATTTATTTTTTTTTTGGCGAAGTCGTTAGTTAACGAGTCGTTAAATTTTTGATCATTTTGTACAGCAAAAAAAAAAAAAAAAAAAAAATGCGAATAGGGTTTGCATCAATTTTGCAAAAAGCTCCTCACATTTTCCAGCAGAAATACAAGAGTATTAGGTACCTATTGACTGGTTAACGTTTTGACCAGCAGCGAGTTCATTAACCCATTCAGTATACCAGAGACCCATAAAGGGGTACCTTGGCAAACAGTGCAGGCCCAGATCAGATGCCACAGAACGCGGCGTTCTGATCAGGGCCTGCACTGTTTACTTAAAGTTCAGTCATTTTCCAAATAGATTTTGATGAAAACACAACCTGACACCCCTCAATTTTGAAATGGAGTCCTGCTGTATATAAGGTGGAAGATTCCATTTGGTACAAAAAGGGTTAACTTACGCTGCTTTGAACAACTTGGCCTTGATGCTCAATGTGTGTTAAGTAGAACGCAGTTGAATCAATGTTAAAGTTTTGATAGTTTTGAGACGGATTGACAAACGCTACTAAGTACAGTAGCTTTGTACTGCTAATTTCCACGTGCCTGTCACTGGTTTGTTTGAAACCCATCATTGAGACTGCTCTAACGAGTACCCACAATCTATGTCTTGGACCAGAAAGAGCAAAATATTGTATGCCCCTGTTAAAACAGAGCGTGTTTTAGAGGGGTTCTTCAAGGACTTGCTTTACGTGATGGGAAACGGCTATTTAAAGCCGCACGTCAGAGAGCGAAAGAATGTGCAATGTACTGGTTAACCGCTTAGGTTTAAGCCTGTCCAGGAAAAGAGTGGATAGGTAAAGTGGCCAGCTCAAAAATGACCTAAAATAGTGTTGACTGGACCGCTAAATTCCAATACAAACAAAAGCTCTGTTGGCCCCGTTAAGCAATAAAGGGGAACACAGTAAGCAAACTGTTTCATTTTTAATCATTTTATTTGACAACTAATCGGTTTTTAATCCATTGAACCCATACTGGCCTAACATCACTTAACCCTTTTTTGTACCAAGTGGAATCTTCCTCCTATAGCAGGAGTCCATTTCAAAATTAAGGGGTGGCAGGTTATGTTTTCTTCAAAACCTACACGTATTTGGAAAATGGTTGAATTTTTTAAAACAGTGTAGGCCCAAATCAGCCTGATTTGGGCCGATTGATCTGGGCCTGCACTGTTTGCCACGGTACCCGTTTAGGGGTTTCCAGTCTGAAATGGGTTAATCACGATTAGCAGTGAAATATTTGCATATCTGAAACAAATAAGGATATTATTTTCACACTGCGAAGCTGTTTAACTACAGTATACCGGTATAGTCGCGTATAAACTGAAAAGATTTCTGTTTTGTCGAAAAAAAAAAAACAGAAAATATTTCATCTCGTGTATAGAAAATAATAAAAAAATCACCCATGCTCCACACTCGTGAAAACTATGACGTTTTCAACGCACTCGTTAGAAAAGTTTCTTTTTTTTTTTTCTTTTTTTTGCACGAACGAGTGAAAAATTTTATGTTTTCAATACATTCGATGAAATAATATTTTTTGGTATTTACCTAAAAAAAGTAAATACATACATTAGGTTAACAAGTCCGTGAAATGAACACCCCATAAACCCCACTTTGTATAGGAGAAAATTTGGGTTTACGGGGTATACACTATTTTGCGCTAATTGAGGCGGTTATAACGAACACCCATAACCTATGTTTGCAGTATAAATAAGAAAAATATCACGGATTTTCATTAGAAAAATAGCTATTTTGGAGATATGAAAAAATGCACGTTGACGCGCGAGTGTGTTAAGTCTTGCTCCAAAACATCGATTGTTGGTACTCGTTAGGACCGCTGTAAGAGATATATCTTGGAGAAGAAAATAGGATACTTGATAACTAGCGAATAAGATTATATGATGAACCCCAGACCAACCTGGCATCTGCACAATCTGATCAGAGTGTTCATTGTGCGTTATATGGATATATTTTGTTATAATAGAAAGACTTGAATTGTGCTCAACCCTTTTTCTTTCTTTTTTAAATCGGACACAGGTAATAGGCGGATTACAATTGTCCCGCATGACTTTCGGATGAGTCTTTAAACCGAGGTCCCGTCTCCGTAAGACCTTAGCTGATGGTGGGACGTAAAACTCACACACTCACTCACTACCACTACTAACAATATTATTAATGTTGATAATGATAATAATATAACGTTAAAAAGATAATAATAATAATAATAATAATAATAATAATAATAATGATAACAATTATAATAATAATAATCATACGAAGAAGAAGAAGAAGAAGAAGAAGAAGAAGAAGAAGAAGAAGAAGAAACTGGGGGATTAGAATTCGTATTAAGATGAAGAGAGTGAAAATAAACACATACAGAATGGATTTCAAACAACGAACAGGCAAAATTCACTATATTGTACAAACGATTGTTGTCTTTGTTTAATTTAATAGCTTCTCTTCATATCAAGGACATGTACAGATTCATAGGAAACCTTGTCTTCGTAATTTCTTGTGTACTGCGTGACTAGCAGAGTGGACCTCGCAGCCATTATTTGCGCCGCGTCCTGAGCAAAAAGTGCTTTCGAGGACCCTCTGGCAGTGATGGCACATATCAGCATCTGCACTGAGATGCATTGATGACTCATGCGGACAACAAAGGCTTAGATTGGACTGCGCGCATGCGCAGTCCAATGTAAGCCTTTTCTGGTCGTCGATATAACAAAACATGTTTTCCAATAACGCAGCTTATTCTCGTTTCTTTCGTTTGAACTTCATCTAATTGATTTGCTATTAGTTTCGCTTCCGAAAAAAATATCCTGTAATATACATCAAATCGTCCTCAAAGCATAACAGTAGGTGGAACCTCGACTTTAAGATCATTTCGTAAGAATAATATATGAAAACGGAATGTCAAGTGTGGCATTCTTTTAACTCCTGTCATATTAACGTGCTTTTTTGTTTGTTTTTGTTGTTTGGTTTTGTTTTTACAGCCCTTTCAAGATTTTTATTTCACTCGTTTTGAGCTGATCGTTAATCAGAGGTGGGCGAAAACCGGAGTACCTGGATAACAACCACCTGACCTTCCGTTGCAGAACTTGGCGTCTTATACTTGTGCCCCAAGCGAGACCCAACCAGCAGCGGTGATAAGAGTCAGCGCTCTTACCAAGTAGGCCATGGATGAAAAGACACTTTTTGATAGAAAAAATAACGAAACAACCAGAAGAAAAAAAAACACTAGTTGCGGGGGGTATTGCAGGGGTATATCCAACTGTTATTTATTTAATTTGTTATATTTTTCGAATTCATAGTTCTGTTACTTAAACTAATTGTGGTTAATCATTACCTCCGGGCATCCCAATGTGTGCAGCCTTCTCGCAGACACACAACTTTGGTTCGATGTTGATTCAATGTTTCACTGGGCTATTACGAAAACATTTGCCACATTTCTAAAATAATGTACATAAATAAAAATCAAAAATGAGTTCCTTTAAGAGCAATGAAAACATTCATAAGAAAGAAGATGGGTCATACTACGTAGTTTCGGCTAATAAAGCCTCTTCAGTGACCCTGTAATGATCCGGCAAAGAAAGCCAGAGGAAACGTACTGCAATTTTGCAAATTTCGAATAGGTAGTCGATACAAAGACTGATATAAATCAAATTGGGGTCCAAAAAATTAAAAGCCGTCTAGAATATGAGTCTAAACCAATTATTTATTTCTGATTTCTCAGAATATCCACGCTGATCTCAAAGGACCGAAAGTAAAATATAAACTACACTATGGTGGATGTACGGGGAGACGTTTTACGGCCACCACACGGCACAACACCAGCTGCAGTGAAGGCAAATAAAAATCAAAAATGAGTTCCTTTAAGAGCAATGAAAACATTCATAAGAAAGAAGATGGGTCATACTACGTAGTTTCGGCTAATAAAGCCTCTTCAGTGACCCTGTAATGATCCGGCAAAGAAAGCCAGAGGAAACGTACTGCAATTTTGCAAATTTCGAATAGGTAGTCGATACAAAGACTGATATAAATCAAATTGGGGTCCAAAAAATTAAAAACCGTCTAGAATATGAGTCTAAACCAATTATTTATTTCTGATTTCTCAGAATATCCACGCTGATCTCAAAGGACCAAAAGTAAAATATAAACTACACTATGGTTGATGTACGGGGAGACGTTTTACGGCCGCCACACGGCACAACACCAGCTGCAAAATCACCAAAATCATGCAAAACATACAGGATTCACACGAGTAGTCGTTTCATGCTGACCACGTGTGTGAGATTCACATGATCGTATCAGTATTTTTGCTTTTTTTCTACGTAGAAGTATGTTATTAATACATTAGAATTCCTCTATTAAGGGGAATGGGAACACATTGCACATTTTCCCCGCCATTTTTCGATGGGAGACAACTTTCGGGACTTCCTGTTTGCTTTCTTGTAGGCTCAATATGTTCTATAAAAGGGTTATCCTTTGTAAGCAATGAATACACCACAGAAGTGAAAAATATAGAGTGTACATGTTTTCTGGGCCAGACTAGCTAGTTTCGGCCAATTAGGCCTCATCAGTGACCCTCAGATATTTTCAAAATTCCACAATGGAATCAATGATCCCAAAGGACAAGAAAATACAATCTACACTATGATGTAGGGCAGGGAGACGTTTTACCGCCGCCACACATTCCCAGACACCAGCAGTAGTGAAGTTAAATATGTTCTATAAAAAGGTTATCCCTTGGAAGCAATGAATACACCACAGAAGTGAAAAATATGGAGTGTACCTGTTTTCTGGGCCAGACTAGCTAGTTTCGGCCAATTAGGCATCATCAGTGACCCTCAGATATTTTCAAAATTCCTCAATGGAATCAATGATCCCAAAGGACAAGAAAATACAATCTACACTATGATGTAGGGCAGGCCCGCTGAAAAATGGGTCCACTCTTAAAGGAAAGAATGTGCTCCTCAGGAGTAAGTTCTTTCCTTAAGAGTTGACCCCTATTGATATGGTAAAAAATACTTTTGCAGGAGTTGGTTTCCCCGAAGGTGTACCCATTTCCCTTAAGACAGCTAAAACATTGCTATTTAAAACATCTTTTAATGGTTTCAGTTGTACTTTCGTTGTGTTATCTACATCCAGAGTCTTCAAGAATGAGATCACCTTTGGGACTGTTCAAAAGTGGTCTTAATGACCACTTTTGAACAGTCCATCCCGAAAACACGCCTATATAATTTTGACCCCATTGAACCCCACTTTTATATAGTAAAACTGGGGTTTCCGTGGGGGGGTATACCTTATTTTTCTTATTTCTGCTCTAAAATATAGATTGTGGGTACTCGTTAGAACCGCCTCGATAAGGCGGTTCTAACAAGTGCCCACAATCTATATTTGATTGTGGGTACGCGTTAGAACCGCCTCGATGAGGCGGTTCTAACGAGTGCCCACAATCTATATTATGAGCAGAAATAAGAAAAATATCACATTTTTTCATCATAAAATTTTCATTGGTGGCAATGTATTTGTATAGGCGTGTTTGCGTAATGCAAAAGGTAGTTTTACTGTATTCGGTGCATATTCACAAATGAAACACGATTTTCTTTTCTTTTTTCATTGGCTAGAAACACATCATGAGCAAGTCGCTTATTTGCGGTAGACGCACAGCGTGCACTATAACATTTGAATCTTACCGGTCCAAGTCCAGCCTGCCGGCCTCGGTAGCTCAGTCGGATACGCGTCTGACTCGTTATAAGGAGGACGCTGGTTGGACACCTGCCGGGGTCGTGGAGATTGATCAATAAATCTTTTCGGTCATTCTCTACCTTCCGCTGATTCAAGAAGGGCAGCTGTCAGTTTCTGGCGAAAGAATGTGCACTGTACTGGTCAATCGCTTACGTATAAGCTTGCCCAGGAAAAGTGTAGATAGGTAAACTGACCGGCTCAAAAATTACCTAAATAGTGTTGACTGGGCCTTAAAACTCCAATATAGTGCCCGCTACGGAGATAACTGGAACATTTTTACGGACAATAACGATTAATTACTAATGAAAAATTCATTCTGTCATTCATCGCTGTGCTGCGCGTTTTAAAGTAGTTCCGGCTTTGACCGCCATAAAAATATGAGTCCGCACAGAATGTCGCCGGATTGTATGCAGTTTTAGGCGCAGTTTCATTCCGGTGATTGTTTTGCATGTTTGTATATACAGGGACTATCTCAAGTTGAAAAATTCAATGAATGATCAGACGACACTTGCCTTTTGAAAAAAAAAAAAAAAAACACAAGAAACAATGAATATCTACACAAGCGTACTAGCGTCTTAGTTATCTTAAAGGCGCCATACAAAATCACGAAGCAGACGACTTTACAATTTTATCTAATTTTTCTGAGATTGGATTAAGCGTTTCATATGAATCAGCTGCCTGCAGATGAGTCGTAAGAAATGTGAAGTTTGTGGCGAAATATAAAGAAAAAGAAGATGAAATGTCCTCTGGCACATTTAAAAAAGGCCATGTTAAGATTTTACCCCTTCCACACTAGAGTTTCTCAAGTTCACCCTTCAATCACTGAATTTGTACACGTCCATTCTACACATGTAAATTGGGTGGCTAGTCAATAGTCGTCAACAGCATGGCAAACCATGTAGAACAGAATGAGATGTATTATTATGAGCCATCTCACCCGGATCTAAATTGTTTTTTTGTTGTTTTTTTTTATGTTTTGTTTTTTTTGCATAGGTATCTGTACTTGGCTATAAAGGGCTGAAGGCGTACAAAATCATAACTCTTACATGGCCTAATTAAATGCTAAGTACGTGAAGCGAGAAACTTCACCGCACGGTAGCAAGCCAGCAATAATATACTCCAAACAGTTATCACTGTCCAACTCCGTTGTAGATCTGAAAATAACTTAATAAATATGTCAGCACAGTTGTGATAAATAATAAGTATGCCGCAAAACTTCAAACATCGCACAAAAAGTGCTTCTTTTGAAAGTAGCATACGACAAAAAGTAGGTTACTGACTGAGCCGCGCAACATCAGTCGATACAAGAAAGTTGCGTCTACACTTAGCACACATTTACTTGTGTTGTCATAAAGCCAACTAGTTATTTGTATGTTGTATTTGTGCAAGTAAAATGAAAATGTAATACTGCAAGATTCGCAATGTTCACCTCAGTTTTCTTAACCAAACTACAAATCAGCACTCCAGCGCTATTGGAGGTTTTTTGTCCTTATCACTAAAGAAAGTAATCTGAAACCTCCTCATAAAGGCCTAGATATTCACGAATTTTTCACAGAATATGTCATTCCAGTGCCTTTTAGCGCTTTGATTTTATTTCAGGTTGTAGCTCCGTTAAGTTGCAGGAACCCAGCCTTATAATACGTAGTTGTTTAATCAAATGCACTAAAAGCAAAAGGGAACTATCAATGTTTATGCACTACCCGAGGGACAGGGCCTGGACCGCCGGGTTTCTATGCGGTCCGAACCTTAGCTTAGGTTAACTAGAAAACTTTAGACAGTCACGGACAGCGTGATAATGTTTCGCGACGTTGCTGCGTGATTTTACACGTGTTAATTATAGAGGTTCTTATACGAGTGACATGACGATTTCATTTCAAAGATTCTGTTTTTTCACATAGCGATTTTAAATAAGCTTTTATCGCTGAAGAATTTCGAAAAAAAAAAAAGAGTTGTCATGGTGGGCGTCATGCCGTTCCGCGTTATTACAAGTGTGGTATGATATTTATCATATGACGTCGAGTCTGAATATGTGCAAATTAGTTCGATATGCCCCGTAACTTTACACGACGTCGCGTTTACGAATGACGAAATATTGACATTTTTGTAAACAAATCTTGAATAAAATGCGTTTAAAATATCATATGATAAAAACATTAGCATATGTCGTTGATAAGCAGTGGATAACGTCGCGTAATAAAAATCGTATGACCACACATGTAATAACACTTTGGCGGGATTAAGTAACGTCATGACGACGTCCATGTCAACAATACACTTTTTGTTGAAAAATTGTCAAATTCAAAGGCGATAAAATCCAATTTAAAGTGGTCTTATAATAAACAGAATCTTACACTCGTTGTCGTTTCATTTTAAATTAATGAAACTCGCCGAAGGCTCGTTTCATTATTGCCGTATGAAATGACCACGAGTGTAAGATCCTCTATATCTTGCATCTGTGCTTATGTATTATTATATTATTAAACTTGATGAGGAAAAGGCATAAAACGGTGAGCGAAGTCTCGGCTTTTATCCCTTTTCCTCAACTCGTTAAATAAACAAAAATAATACAGCGACGTAATGTGATAAATGAAAAAAGATATGACACTGCTCATGACGTTAGTCATATAATAAAATATTTTTTCCTATTACAACAACAACAACAACAACAACAACAAAAAAAAACGGCTCGTACGCTGAAAGCCATCCATTTAAATCTTTCTGAAGTCGAGGCTATGTCATATAAAAGATCCCTTTTAAAGTTCATCCATAAACTTAAGTTGAGGATCGTCAGTTTTTAGCTCACCAGAGCTGAAGGCTTCGTGGGGGCTTATAGTATAGGCAGTTGTCCTTCGTCGTCGTCGTCGTCTGCGTCTGCATCAACATTTTCAAACGACATATTCTCTGAAACTTCTTATTTCTGTTCCAAGACATACGATGTTGGTACTCGTTAGGACCGCCTCAATGAGGCGGTTTTAACGAGCACCAACAACGTATATTTGCAGTAAAAATAAGAAAAATGTCAAGAATTTTCATCAGAAAAGTAGCCATTGTGGACATGTAAAAATGCCTTTTGTCGCACGGTTGTGTTATCATATTGGTAGTCTAGGTATGCTATTCAGGCCACGGTTTCATGACATTCTATGTTTTCTCCAAAGAATAAGATATGCCTATACCTTACTACATAATATCCTTTCCGTATTGATCGACATTATAGGCTGCAAAGATTGAATAACAGTTCATTAAGCAGTAATCTGATTTCTTCAAATGAAAAAAAAAGAAGAATTTTCTGGTTGTCAAAGCAAACGAACTGATTACGTAAAATACGGCTAAACCGTGAACTAACTGTAATTTAAATTAAATGGGCTAGTTCAAACGAAATGAGTCACCAGACATGCGCGTCCAATAAATACTCTGATCAGACTGTGCATCCGCTTTGGTATGCATTATATGGATAGTTGATTTCAAAACGTCTTCATAAAGAGAATACTGTATTGCGAATGAGTCGGTACACAATATGACAAGATAAAGTTACGATGGTTGCGGCATTAAGCACCTATAATGCGACATCGAACACTTACATGTAATAAATAATTATTCAAGGGTAAACAAAAAGCCTCCTGAAAAAGTATAATGTTTACTTTTCACAAACCAAATAAAGCTATTAAATTGCCTATGGCTATTTTCCGTCCGATCTGACCAATACGGACAAGTCATAGCCGAAACCAGTCTCACCTCTATGTTCTTATCGCCAATAAACACAGATCGAACATTAAAGTGATTAGATGTGAACATTACAACTGATTAAATGTGTACTGAACTGTCTTTCTGTCCTCTAAATAACCCACATATGACAGATAGAATCTTCAACTTTATATCTCTGCATTAGGAAACCACGCCTATGAAAAATTGTGATATATTTTATTTCTGCTCAAAATATAGATTGTGGGTACTCGTTAGAACCGCCTCGACTCAAAATATAGATTGTGGGTACTCGTTAGAACCGCCTCATCGAGGCGGTTCTAACGAGTACCCACAATTATATTTTAGAGCAGAAATAAGATACCTTTAAACGTCTTCTTCTTACTATATAAAAGTGGGGTTCATGGGGGTCAAAATTATATAGGCATGTTTTCGTGATGGGACAGCTCCATTGTCAGTTTAACCCATACATAGGTTAAAAATAGTTCGTTTGCATTTCTGACAATGACCAGTCTTAGTCACATGCGAGAAATGCTACGGTCTGTGTGTTCTAAGATGACAGATTAGACCAATTCTAGCTTCAAACTGCCTGTTGCAGATACAACAACAGAGGGCTGAGAAAGGCACCTCTGTTGGTGATGTCTCAGCATTGTTTAACGCTGTGCATGTTTCTGCTAGGCTTCTCTGATTCGTTTTACCTCATAATTAATGGCACCTCTCCTGATGAGGCCTCGCCACTTTAGTCGGTCCTGTGCAATGTTTCCCACGACTCAGTTGGAATGTTGAAGTCATTGAGCGACGCTTTGAGGCTGTCCTTGTATCTCTTTTTCTAACCACCAAGGGAACGTTTGTCCATTTCTAGTTCTCCATAGAGTATTTGGTTTGGCAAGCGTTTCCCAGGCATCCTGGTAACATGGCCTGTCCCTCTTAACTGTGCCAGGTTCTATATGGTATGTACACACTGTATCCCTGCCCCTTTTCAGGACTTCTGTGTCTAGGAATCTGTCTTGCCACTTAATCTTTAAAAGCTTTCTAAAACAACTTGTATGGAAGTGGTTCAGTCTTTTTGACGTGTCGTTGGTAAACTGGGCGAGTTTCGAATGCATATAATAGTGTTGGCAAAACCACAACTCTGTAGACTTTTAGCTTCCCGAACACTGCCACCTAGTCGGCCAAATGTTCCACTACTGACTCTTGACAATGTGCTAACAAGGCAGGTGAATGCAATCTTTGACCTTTCACTGCAATGGTGGGCTCCTTGTAAGGTTTGACAGGTACTGGTTGATACACCACTTCAGTCTTTCCGGTGTTGATCGTGAGGCCATAGCTGTCACAGGAGTCAGAGCTACACCTTTTTGCATCTTCCCTTCTGTTGGAGCACCCTTTGCAATGTCATCAGCAAAGATGAACATCTAGCACCTCTGTCTGTACCTTATATTTGGTGTGCAACCTTCTTAGATTGAAAAGCTTCCCATCAAAGCGAAATCTAATAGGTATACGATTGTCACCCTCCTGGAAAGCATATGTGCGCATGGCAGAGAACATCGTGCTGACAAAACGTTGGGGCTAGTCCACGGCCTTGTTTTACTCCATTTGTCACAGGGAATGGATCAGAAAACTCACCATCATTTTGGACGCGTGCAAGCATACCTTCGTGAAACTGCCTCAACATTGTTATTAACGTGGTTGGGCAGCCAAACTTCGCCTTAATGTTCCCGAGACCCTCACGAGTGACTGTGTCAAATGCTTTGGTGAGATCAACAAAGGTCATATAGAGGCACATGTTCGGTTTCTGGCATTTCTCCTGAAGTTGAAGCTGCCCTGCATAGGTAGTTTAGCCATGTACTGGTGGACTCTTCCATTGATATACGTTGGAAAGCCTCCGTGGTGCAGTTGTTATGATACCTGCCACATAATACAGGGGATGTGCGTTCGATTCCGGGCTTCCCAGACTTTCGGATGAGTCTCTTAAAATCGAGGTCCCGCCTCAGTATGACCTAATCTGCCTCGTAATACAGGGGTCGTGGGTTCAATTCCGGGCTTCTCCAGACTATTGAACGAGTCTGTAAACTGAGATCCCGTCCCCGTATGACATTATTTATCTGTAAGTGGAAAGTAAAACTCAAACACATACACAAGATTTTTTATTTATTTATTTTTTGTCATTTCAATGTCATTTAGCAAGAATTGTTACATATTTTTAGCATTAAGTATACTGACATAAAATGGGCCATTTTAATGAGAACTGCATGAAGAAATCCTGTGCCGCAGGCGTTTCAAAGTTATTCTCATTTATATCTCACCTACCTATTTTACACGAAGAGTAATCTCCTTTGAAATTTGGTTGATTTAGACAACAATGCGATATTGCGTCACATCATACTGGATTTAACTTTTTAGATAAACGTTTAAACTGACATATTTTCCATTTCTATAATTATGCTCTACAGATTGCTTATGTCCACTGATGTCTGCGAATCTCATTCATAACTTAGGATATAAATTTGTTTAATATCTGAATTAAAAGATTTATTTAAGTTTTAATTGAATTATAAACAGTTTAGAACTAACAGTTCATTTATAATTTCTTTATTATAGTAAACAAAAATTCTTTTTGAGTATCTTCTAAACACATAACCTACCACTGTATGTCATTTTATCTACATGCATGCACGAATATGATTATCCTCAATTAAATTATTCATCACGAAAACACGCCTATATAATTTTGACCCCTTTGAACCCCACTTTTATATAGTAAAACTGGGGTTTTCAGGGGTATACCTTATTTTTAGCTCACCAGAGCCGAAGGCTCCGGGGGAGCTTATAGGATAGGGAGTTGTCCGTCGTCGTCGTCTGCGTCTGCGTCGTCTTCGTCATCATTTTCAAACGACATCTCCTCAGAAGCCACTGGGCCGATTCAGCCCAAATTTCATCTGTTGCATCCTTGGGGAGGGGGATTGAAAGTTTGTGTTTTTAATGAAAATCGGCTCATTGGTTTGGTTGCTATGGCAACTTAGAGTTTCCATAGACTTATAATGGGGAAAATAGAAAAATGGCATTTACTGCCAAGCCTCTGCAGATATTTTGACAAAACTTTCATAGAAATGTTCCATAGCTAATCTACTATCTGCCGTATGATATTAGGCCTCATTTTTATTGGTTACCATGGAAACCAAAATGCAAAAAATAGACAAAAAAATACTTAAAAAATCATCTCCTCAGAAACCATATGCTCTAGGAGGCTGAGACTTTATGAAAATATTCACCATATTTGCCTTTACAGGTTTTGTGTTTTTTATGAAATTTGGCCTTTTAGTTTTGTTGCTGTGGCAACTTAGAGTTTCCATTGACTTATAATGGGAAAAACTGAAAAAAATGGCATTTACTGCCAAGTCATTGCAGATATTTTGACAAAACTTACATAAACATGTTCCTTGTGTAAACTTCTCTCAGCCATATGCTTTTATGTCAACCTGGGAGTCCCCTAGGTTGTGCCGGGGCCATGCCCCGCCCCCTCCACTTCATAAAATGCCTTATATCTCAGAAACCTTACAGATCCCAACCCCTAAACCATATATATTCTTGATCCTTATGATAAGATGCATTAAGTGACACCAACCTGGGGGTCCCCCGGGATGTGCCGGGGACATGCCCTGCCCCCTCTATTTCATAAAATGCCATTTATCTCAGAAACCATTCAGATTCCCACCCCTAAACTATATATATTCTTGTTCCTTATGCTAAGATGCATTAAGTGACACCAACCTGGGGGTCCCCCGGGATGTGCCGGGGACATGCCCCTACCCCTCCACTTCATAAAATGCCATATATCTCAGAAACCGTACAGATCCCCACCCCTAAACTATATATATTATTGTTCCTTGTGCTAAGATGCATTAAGTGACACCAACCGGGAGGTCCCCCGGGATGTGCCGGGACCATGCCAAACCCCCTCCACTTCATAAAAGGCCAAATATTCCAGAAACCTTACAGATCCCCTGCCCTAAACCATATATAGTCTTGTTCCTTATGATAAGACACATTTAGTGACACCAACCTAGGGGTCACCCAGGGTTCTCCCGGGCCTTGCTTCACCCCTTGACTTCACAAAAGACCATATATCTGAGAAACTGTTCAGAGCCCCACCCCTAAAACATATATATTCTTGTTCCTTATGATAAGACGCAATCAGTGACACCAGCATGCAGGTCCCCCCAAGGTGCCATGGGCCATGCCCCACCCCTTTACTTCATTAAAATCCATATATCTCAAACCATACAGATCCCCACCCCTAAACAATATATATTCTTGTTCATTATAATAAGATGCATTAAGTGACACCAACCTGGAGGTCCCCCGGGATGCCGGGGATATGCCCTGACCCCTCCACTTCATAAAAGGCCATTTATCTCAGAAACCATTCAGATCCCCACCCCTAAACCATATATATTCTTGTTCCTTATGATAAGACACATTAAGTGACACCAACCTGTGGGTCCCCCGGGATGTGCCGGGGACATGCCCCACCCCTTCCACTTCATAAAATGCCATTTATCTCAGAAACCATTGAGATCCCCACCCCTAAAACATATATATTCTCATTCCTTATGATAAGTTGCATTCAGTGGCACCAAATTTGGGGTCCCCTGGGATGTGCCGGGACCATGCCCAACCCCCTCCTCTGAGTAAAAAGCCAAATATTCCAGAAACCTTACAGATACCCACCCCTAAACCATATACATTCTTGTTCCTTTTGATAAGACACATTCAGTGACACCAACTTAGGGGACACCCAGTGTGCGCCCGGGCCATGCTCCACCCCTTGACTTCACAAAAGACCATGTATCTGAGAAACTGTTCAGAGCCCCACCCCTAAACCATATATATTCTTGTTCCTTATGATAACACGCAATCAGTGACACCAACATGCAGGTCCCCCGGGGTGCCACAGGCCATGTCCCACCCCTTTACTTCATTAAAATCCATATATCTAAGAAATCTTCCAGATCCCCACCCCTAAACCATATTATATTCTTGTTCCTTTTGATAAGACGCAATCAATGACACCAGCATGCAGGTCCCCCCGGGGTGCCACAGGCCATGCCCCACCCCTTTACTTCATTAAAATCCATATATCTCAGAAACCGTTCAGATCCCCACCCATTAACCATATTTATTCTTGTTCCTTATGATAAGACTCACCTTCATAATAGGCCATATATCTCAGAAACCATTCAAATCCCCATCCTATAATCACATATATTCTTGTTCATTGTTATTAGACACATTCAGTCACCCCCGTCTTTGGGGGTCAGCAGGGGCCATTTCTCTCCCTGCCACTTCATAAAAGTGCCTCATATCTCAGAAACATCCCCACCGTTTAACGCATATACTCTTGGTCCTTATGATAAGACTTATTCATTGACAACAATCTTGGGCTTCTCTTGGATCTGCCATGCCCGTTTCCTTCATTGCTTAAAAGGCCTTACATTTCAGGAACCATACATATTCCCACTGATAAACCATATATGTCTTTGTTCCTTTTGATAAGATGCACTTAGTGACACCAACCAGGGCTCCATTTGGTCCATGCCCCGATCTCTCTACTTTATAAAACACCTAATATTTCAGATACAGTCCACATGGGTGCTCATTTGGGTATAGGGTTTGTTTGGAAGACTTTATAATTGGTATAAAAAAATCATATCATGTTATAATACATGGCTGCCATTGGGCAGTGTCCACCTGAGCTCTGGTTTATGAACTTTGGTTTGTTTGCTATGCCAAGTAATGAGTTTCCATTGTCCTATAATTGGGAAAATTGACAAATGAAATTAATGCCTTTCAAGATATTTTGTCACACTTTCATAGAAATGTTCCTTTAATAATGTTCATCTCCTCAGAAGCCACTGGGCCGATTCAGCCCAAATTTCATCTGTTGCATCCTTGGGCAGGGGGATTGAAAGTTTGTGTTTTTAATGAAAATCGGCTCATTAGTTTGGTTGCTACGGCAACTTAGAGTTTCCATAGACTTATAATGGGGAAAATAGAAAAATGGCATTTACTGCCAAGCCTCTGCAGATATTTTGACAAAACTTTCATAGAAATGTTCCATAGCTAATCTACTATCTGCCGTATGATATTAGGCCTCATTTTTATTGGTTACCATGGAAACCAAAATGCAAAAAATAGACAAAAAATACTTAAAAAATCATCTCCTCAGAAACCATATGCTCTAGGAGGCTGAGACTTTATGAAAATATTCACCATATTTGCCTTTACAGGTTTTGTGTTTTTTATGAAATTTGGACTTTTAGTTTTGTTGCTGTGGCAACTTAGAGTTTCCATTGACTTATAATGGGGAAAACTGAAAAAATGGCATTTACTGCCAAGTCATTGCAGATATTTTGACAAAACTTACATAAACATGTTCCTTGTGTAAACTTCTCTCAGCCATATGCTTTTATGTCAACCTGGGAGTCCCCTAGGTTGTGCCGGGGCCATGCCCCGCCCCCCTCCACTTCATAAAATGCCTTATATCTCAGAAACCTTACAGATCCCAACCCCTAAACCATATATATTCTTGTTCCTTATGATAAGATGCATTAAGTGACACCAACCTGGGGGTCCCCCGGGATGTGCCGGGGACATGCCCTGCCCCCTCTATTTCATAAAATGCCATTTATCTCAGAAACCATTCAGATTCCCACCCCTAAACTATATATATTCTTGTTCCTTATGCTACGATGCATTAAGTGACACCTACCTGGGGGTCCCCCGGGATGTGCCGGGGACATGCCCCTACCCCTCCACTTCATAAAATGCCATATATCTCAGAAACCGTACAGATCCCCACCCCTAAACTATATATATTATTGTTCCTTGTGCTAAGATGCATTAAGTGACACCAACCGGGGGGGTCCCCCGGGATGTGCCGGGACCATGCCAAACCCCCTCCACTTCATAAAAGGCCAAATATTCCAGAAACCTTACAGATCCCCTGCCCTAAACCATATATATTCTTGTTCCTTATGATAAGACACATTTAGTGACACCAACCTAGGGGTCACCCAGGGTGCTCCCGGGCCTTGCTTCACCCCTTGACTTCACAAAAGACCATATATCTGAGAAACTGTTCAGAGCCCCACCCCTAAAACATATATATTCTTGTTCCTTATGATAAGACGCAATCAGTGACACCAGCATGCAGGTCCCCCCAAGGTGCCATGGGCCATGCCCCACCCCTTTACTTCATTAAAATCCATATATCTCAAACCATACAGATCCCCACCCCTAAACAATATATATTCTTGTTCATTATAATAAGATGCATTAAGTGACACCAACCTGGAGGTTCCCCGGGATGCCGGGGATATGCCCTGACCCCTCCACTTCATAAAAGGCCATTTATCTCAGAAACCATTCAGATCCCCACCCCTAAACCATATATATTCTTGTTCCTTATGATAAGACACATTAAGTGACACCAACCTGTGGGTCCCCCGGGATGTACCGGGGACATGCCCCACCCCTTCCACTTCATAAAATGCCATTTATCTCAGAAACCATTGAGATCCCCACCCCTAAACCATATATATTCTCATTCCTTATGATAAGTTGCATTCAGTGACACCAAATTTGGGGTCCCTTGGGATGTGCCGGGACCATGCCCAACCCCCTCCTCTGAGTAAAAAGCCAAATATTCCAGAAACCTTACAGATACCCACCCCTAAACCATATACATTCTTGTTCCTTTTGATAAGACACATTCAGTGACACCAACTTAGGGGACACCCAGTGTGCGCCCGGGCCATGCTCCTCTCCTTGACTTCACAAAAGACCATGTATCTGAGAAACTGTTCAGAGCCCCACCCCTAAACCATATATATTCTTGTTCCTTATGATAACACGCAATCAGTGACACCAGCATGCAGGTCCCCCCGGGGTGCGACAGGCCATGTCCCACCCCTTTACTTCATTAAAATCCATATATCTAAGAAATCTTCCAGATCCCCACCCCTAAACCATATTATATTATTGTTCCTTTTGATAAGACGCAATCAATGACACCAGCATGCAGGTCCCCCCGGGGTGCCACAGGCCATGCCCCACCCCTTTACTTCATTAAAATCCATATATCTCAGAAACCGTTCAGATCCCCACCCATTAACCATATTTATTCTTGTTCCTTATGATAAGACTCACCTTCATAATAGGCCATATATCTCAGAAACCATTCAAATCCCCATCCTATAATCACATATATTCTTGTTCATTGTTATTAGACACATTCAGTCACCCCCGTCTTTGGGGGTCAGCAGGGGCCATTTCTCTCCCTGCCACTTCATAAAAGGGCCTCATATCTCAGAAACATCCCCACCGTTTAACGCATATACTCTTGGTCCTTATGATAAGACTTATTCATTGACAACAATCATGGGCTTCTCTTGGATCTGCCATGCCCGTTTCCTTCATTGCTTAAAAGGCCTTACATTTCAGGAACCATACATATTCCCACTGATAAACCATATATGCCTTTGTTCCTTTTGATAAGATGCACTTAGTGACACCAACCAGGGCTCCATTTGGTCCATGCCCCGATCTCTCTACTTTATAAAACACCTAATATTTCAGATACAGTCCACATGGGTGCTCATTTGGGTATAGGGTTTGTTTGGAAGACTTTATAATTGGTATAAAAAATCATATCATGTTATAATACATGGCTGCCATTGGGCAGTGTCCACCTGAGCTCTGGTTTATGAACTTTGGTTTGTTTGCTATGCCAAGTAATGAGTTTCCATTGTCCTATAATTGGGAAAATTGACAAATGAAATTAATGCCTTTCAAGATATTTTGTCACACTTTCATAGAAATGTTCCTTTAATAATGTACTTCTTGGCCTATTTGTTGCCACAGATGGAAAATTGTCAATTGTCATCTGTTTTCCTGCAACAACACATTCAAGCGACATCGAATCTAAAGCCACAAGGCTTATTGGGTCCAAATTTTATCTGTAGCATCCTAGGGCACAGGGCTTACATGGTTGATTAAATTTATTGCTGCCAGTGGGCAGTGGCCCCCTGAGCTCTGGTGAGCATTGTGGCCCATGGGCCTCTTGTTCTTATTTCTGCTCTAAAATATAGATTGTGGGTACTCGTTAGAACCGCCTCGGTGAGGCGGTTCTCACGAGTGCCCACAATGTAGATTTTGAGCAGAAATAAAAACATATCACAATTTTTCATCACAAATTTTTCTATTTTTCGGCGATAAAGGTTTAATTCTAATTTATATACTTTAGGAAATTGGTTGAGATCAATTTCATTAATATAGACAGGTGGCTAAGTAACTTCAGGGGCCAGTTGTTCAAAGCATCGTTAGCTTAACGAGCTCGCTAGTGGTCATATTGTTAAGTGTTCTAGCAAGTTCAATATCTAAAATTTTGGTATTTTTGCTGAAAAAATGTGAGCAGCTTTTGCATCTGCAAAAGTTGCTCACATTTTTCAGCAAAACATATATACATATTTGCCATATTTACTGATCAAAGTTTTAACGTTACGTTAACTAACGACGTCGTTAGTTTTGAACAACTGGCCCCAGATGATCATAAAACTCCAGATATTCAGATTGTTAAAAAGTTCAAAGAATTTAATTTCAACTATGACGTCACAGAATACTTCATGAACAGTTTGTACTTGTTCTCTCTACTTCACATGGCAATATATCAGAATCTAATAAAGATAATTTGATACGGTTTTCAGATATCACTTTCCAGAAGCAACGTGCTTTAGTTCTAAATGATTGCAATGTCGTGACAAATAAGGGGTGTCGGTTCTATATTCTATCTTTGACACAATATCCTGTTAGTGTAGACCCTAGTCCGACGCCACGTCCCGTGGCATCTGATCTGGGTCTGAATTGTTTGCCTTTGTACCGGATTATTTTTTCTACTGTCATTTTCTCCCTTTCGCTCATTCAAGAAAGGCATTCAGTGTCAGTCTGTGCACTGCACTGGGTACTAAAACAGGCACCCGAGCCCGTTATTGACATTTTCGATGACTTTATTAAAAAGAAATACATGTATACGAAAACTTTGTTTGTTTGATTTGAGGTTTAACGTCCCCGTCAACACTGTAAAGGTCATTTTGGAGACGTGCTGCCAATTGTGTGGGATTTTTACCCGACATTGAGATGAAATGACATCTCAAGCCCTGTCGCCCAATGAAACCAATAGGGTTTATTAGCATGGACGGTCCGCCTGGCACCGCGGTTCCAGGACAGGCTTAGATCTTCTAAGCGGTTTACCAGTACTAGTGTGTGGGCCGGATTCAGCTCTGCGTGGAAGCATCATGCAGCCCATATATTTCTTCAAGCCCCTATGGGCGGGGGCGACATGTATACGAAAACATCTTACACTGAGGTAAATGCAGTGAAACAGCATGGCTGTTACACCAGTGGATCTTTAACTATGGCTGAGTCGAGCCAGGTCTTAAGGGTAATGGGAACACCTGGAAGATTTTTCCGCCATTTTTAAAAGGGAGACAGCTTTCGGGACCTCCTGTTCGCTTTTCCATAAGCCCTGTCCCACTGAAAAATGGGTCAGCTCTAAAAGGAATGAATTTGCTCCAGAGGAGCAAATTCTTTCCTTTAAGAGCTGACCCCTTTTGATATTGGTTGCCTCCCCTGAAGGTGTATCCATAGCCCTTAAGTCTCTACGAAACGGTGCGGGATAATTGAGAGAGATTCACTTATTTTATTTTGAAAATGTGCGTTTTGTTTAATCATTAATAGAATGCCTAGATTGTTTGTCAACATCTGCTAAAACGTTGATCAATGAATACGGCAAATACATATCATATTTTGCTGACAAAATGTGAGTGGCTTTCGCTCAGTATTTTTTTCAGCAGAAAACGCCACTATATTAAATGTACTTGAAACTTTTATCATTTTATACGGCAAATAGGCTAAGTAAATTTGTTTTGCTCATTACGAAAAAACGCCTATATAATTTTGACCCCCTTGAACCCCACTTTTATATAGTAAAACTTGGGTTTAGAGGGGTAAACCTTATTTGTCTTATTGTCTTATTTATTATCTCTAAAATATAGGTTGTGGGTACTCGTTGGGTACTCGTTAGAACCGCCTCGATGAGGCGGTTCTAACATGTACCAACAATCTATATTTTGAGCAGGAATAAGAAAAATATCACAATTTTTCATCATAAATCCCACTTTTACAGTGAAAAAATTTTACTATGTATTTGTATTTGCGTGTATTCGTAAAGTGACAAAATGTAAGTAGCTTTCGCTCACATCAACAAAAATAAATAAATATTAAAAATAAATAAATAAAAACAAAAATGCCACTATATAAGATGTAATTAAAATTATTATAATTTCATACTGCAAATGGCCGGACTAAATATTTTTTGCCGAAAAAAAAATGTCAGTAGCAAAAGCTGCTCACATTTTCTTACCGAAACTGTCACTATAGAAGATTTTGTACTTGCTACAGCAGTTAACGTTTCCGTTATGAAAACACGCCTATACAAATACATTGTAAACTTTACCTCCGAAAAAAAAATGTTATCATGAAAAATTGTGATATTTTTCTTACTTCTGCCCAAAATATAGATTGTGGGTACTCGTTAGAACCGCCTCGATAAAATATAGATTGTGGGTACTCGTTAGAACCGCCTCATCGAGGCGGTTCTAACGAGTACCCACAAACTATATTTTCGATGCGGTTCTAACGAGTACCCGCAAACTATATTTTAGAGCACAAATAAAAAAGATAAGGTATACCCCTCTAAACCACAATTTTAATATATAAAAGTGGGGTTCAAGGGGGTCAAATTTATATAGGCATGTTTTCGTGACCACTTACAAGTTAGTTAAGCTGACAGTAACATTTTTGCTGAAACATGTGAGACTCTTTTGTAATATAAAATATACTCACATTTTTAGGCAAAAATACAACTACTTGCTAGAGCCGGTAAGCATTTTGACCACTAGCTAAGTTCGTTATTTTATATCGATGCTTCGAACAATCATTTCAATATTCATTCTCCATTACAGTAGCACACCCATACGACAATTGTTTGTTTGATTTGAGGTTTTACGTCCCCGTCAACACTGTAAAGGTCAGTTTGGAGACGTTGCTTCCAATTTTGTGGGACTTTTAGATGAAATGACATCTCAAGCCCTGTCGCCCCATGAAACCAATAGGGTTTATTAGCATGGACGGTCCGCCTCGCACCGCGGATCCTGGACAGGCTTAGATCCTCTAAGCGGTTTACCAGTACTAGTGTACGGGCCGGATTCAGCTCTGCGTGGAAGCATCATGCAGCCCATATATTTCTTCAAGCCCCTATGGGCGGGGGCCGATACCCACACGACAAAGTGCATTTTTTTTCACATCTCCAAAATTGCTACTTTTCCGATGAAAATCCATGATGATTGTCTTATTTTACTACAAACATAGGTTGTGGCATTACGAAAACATGCCTATACAAATACATTGTTACCTTTATCGCCGAAAAAAAATGAAAATTTTATGATGAATAATTGTGATATTTTTCTTATTTCTGCTCAAAATATAGATTGTGGGTACGCGTTAGAACCGCCTCCTCGAGGCGGTTCTAACGTGTACCCATCGATTAGGCGGTTCTAACGAGTACCCACAATCTATATTTTGGAGCAGAAATAAGAAAATTAAGATTTACCCCTGTAAACCCCAGGTTTTCTATATAAAAGTGGGGTTCAAGGGGGTCGATAATATAAAGGTGTGTTTTCGTGATAGTTGCTCGTTTGAACCGCCTCAATGAGGCTGTTCTAACAAATACCAATAACTTATGTCTTCGAGCTAAAATAACAAAACTAATGTATACCAGCATAAACCCCAGTTTTCTCTATATAAAATTCGGTTTTGTGGGTTATTCTTTTCACGGACCTGTTTACGTGATGTCCTCCAGCTGTCTGGGTCATTTGTCCGTTCTAGTTCAAGAAATATCGATTTGAGTTCGATCAGATAATAATGGTATGTGCAAAAAATATCTCAGCGCGTTTGTTCTGCCAATATCTCTATATTGTTTCTGTTAAATATTTGATTAATAATGATTGGTAAATTACCAATGGGTCTCGCATAAACTACAATGCGTCTCTACCACATAGATGATTCCTTGGCTGCGGTGATCTGAAAGTCGCGGGTTCGAGACCTGCTGGGTCGGCAACATTCTTTCGTGCCGGCCTCGGTACTTCAGCCGGATGCGCGTCTGACTGGTGATCAGGAGAACGCGGGTTCGATAACTTCCGGGGCGGGCAACATTCTTTCGTTGAGATTGATCTGCGTTCATTCTCTCCCTTCCGCTGATTCAAGACGGGCAGTTGCGCTGTATAAGCCCGCCCAGGAAAAGTGTGGATAGGTAAACTGATCGACTCAAAAATGACCTAAAATAGTGTTGACTGGGCCGTTAAACTCCAATACAAACAGACAAAACAAAACATTCTTTCGTGGAGATTTGATTTTGAAATATTTTCCATCACTTGAACAAGTCCGTGAAATGAACACCCCCTTACACCCCACTTTGTTTATAGCAAACCGGGGTTTACGGGGGTAAATATTATTTTTCTTATTTTTACTCCAAGACATAGGTTGTGGGTACCCGTTAGAACCGCCTCAATGAGGCGGTTCTAACGAGCACCCACGACCTATGTTTGCAGTACAAATAAGAAAAATATCACGGATTTTCATAAAAACGTAGCCATTTTGGAGATGTGATAAAATTCACTATGTCGCACGGGTATGTTATCATAATGCTACAGTCATTCTCTTCCTTGCGCTGAATCAAGAAGAAGATTCTAGCAGAAGAATGAGTATTTAACTAGTTAATCGCTTTTGCATATGCCTGCTAGACTTGAGACTGGAGAACGGAGGAACAGAATCTGTAGGGTGGGGGAATGTTTTTGCATTCTGAATGTGTATAACCAATAGAAAGTAAACGCTACACCTGAAACGCCACAAAAACAGCCATCTGAAGCCACTGCCGACTCTTGTAGCCGTTTTGATCAATTGCTTATCAATCGGCCCAAAGTTACAAATGTTTCAGATGCCTCGCTGCGCTTGTTCACGTGGTCATCACTGACCATTTGGTCACTTTTAAAACTTTTAAGTGATCTAAGACCGTTGTTGATCAGTCCTAATGTGGTCTTAAAGGTGCATTATTAACCTATCTGGAAAAAATGCTTCCAAAAATTAAATACATTTAGCCGGTATTTTTCTTTAAAACAATATAAATGAATGCATTTTATGCAAAAATGCGAACAATTATGATGATAGGTAAACGAGTTTGAGAGGGACTCCCTAACTAGGTTTCGAACACTAGTTAGATCTATTTTTAGTTCGTGACAAAAATAGAATCCCCATATATGACGTTATGCGACGTTCATTTTTGGCCTTGTTTGCTTAGGCCATGCCTGAATCTGAAAAAATATGACGCTGAATACCATGCCATAAGTAACGACACTCAGAGACGATACTGTCGCCATATATGTGTAAGGTGACAGATTTATTTTTAGAACAGAAATTCCGAACACATGTTCAGATCGAAGGGTAAACACGAATGAAAACGACCATTTTCATAAAGTTCTGAAGCTGTATTTGGCTCCAAAAGTATACACATGACAAAGGTGAATGCATTGAAGATAAAAACCAGAAAAAAAATTGTGACCCGGTAGCTCAATAATGCACCTTTAATACAGGAATTATACTGTATAACCTTGGTTGACGATTCGACTCTTCCATGCAACAGCTTTGGTGATTTGGTTGTTTGATTTGAGGTTTAACATCCCATTCAACACTCTATAGGTCATTTTTGAGACGTTGATTCCAATTTTGTTGGACTTTTACCCGACATTGAGAAAGCCCTGCCGTGCAATGAACCCATAGGGTTTATGAGCATGGACGGTCCGACTCACAACCTTTTCCTGGTCAGGCTTAGAACCTTTAAGCGGTTTACCAGTACTTATGTGCGGTCGGTTTAAGTACTGTGTAGAAGCATCATTTCTTCAAGCTCCTATGGGCGGGGCGGAATAGCTTCTTCAATAATTGGGCCGGCACATAATAAAACTTACAATAAGACCAGTGTTATGGTCGAAGACTCAGTTCAGCCTGGTCGGAGCATTCTCTTGTTGTCTTATGAATAGCCCAGAGGCTATAGAAGGCTCATGTGAACAACGAAGACTCTGATAAGACTACGGGGATGCGCAGGCTGATCTGAGTCTAAGCTGGTCGCACACGTCTTATTGTAGATTTTGACATGCGCCGGCTCAATTATATGAAGTGTCACGTTTATTTTATTCGTCATTTACATCCAGTTCCGTCTTTTAAGCAAACAGTGAAGGCGCTGATCAGACGCCACAGCAGGTGGCGTCTGATCAAGGTCCTCACTGTATGTCATATCCAATTTTCTTTCCGAAAAACTTCTAGACTTGAGAAAATTCTTGTGAAAATTTTTATAGCCCAAGAATAAAATATTCGGAGATACGTTCGTATAAATGGAGTACTTGGCCTGTCCGCCTGTCTCAATCTGTCTGCTTTCAAATTTGGTATGCGTTTATCTTACGACAAGACATTATTTTCTACCAATTTGTTTGGTCCTGTGATGAGTACTGGGGTTTGTGTGTGGTGGGGGTGGGTGTGAATGTTGCATTAGTGTTTCACACACACAGATCTTGTACCTGTCATTACCAAAACACACAAATATGGGGTTGGGTTTAAGGGGGTCAAAATTATACAGGCGTGTTTTCGTGATGTTATAAGGATTCCAAAAATGTTGAAAACTTTGAAAGAGTAGGCTCCACTAAAGATATGTACCTTTAACGTGATGACTTACTCTTGCCCAGCTTGCTCAGGGCAACTAAACATTGATTGATTCATATTAACTGGAAAATTAATTGTGGACTTTCAATACATGACGCATTTGATACCCAGGGCTTATCAATTATTCATACAGATAAAATACTGGATGACGTAGTAAGCCTATTCCATAGTCAGTCCGTGCTCTAACAAAGGAATTGAGGACAGCGCACTGTTACAACGCATAATGAAGTAATGTAGCAATTTCTTCATTTTGATTTTTAATTACATTATGCGTTGGCGTAGTCGACGCGAAATGAAGTAAACATTTATTTCATTTCGCGTTGATATGCACCATATCGACGCAAAATGAAGTAATGATGGAAGAACATAGCTGTCTACGAAAGGAGACCAAAGCCTTAGGAAGCAATACAGGTAAATTCCAATAACGACTGGCTTCTTGAACTGCATACTTTTATATAAACTTCTCACCACATGTTTTCGACATTCCTCGCTCCTTTTCTGTTGATAATGCACCGTCATTCTACTTATAAAAGTCTCCACATGCATATTTTAGCATTAAATATTTGGGTTACTATTGTTTCTGTGATGTTTAAAAAAGTGTGCCATCTCTCAAAACAAAATACATGTGCATTTTTTTTTTCATTTAGACCCGACCTCATACTGTCGACGCATATTCGCCCCCGCCCATCGGGGCTTGAAGAAATAGATGGGCTGCACGATGCTTCCACGCAGAGCTGATACCGACCGCACATGAGTACTGGTTATCTGCTTAGAATGTCTAAGTAGAAGTAAAACAAAGATCAGGAATCGATACAATTAAAACTTACTCCACCCATCAAAGACACCAGGGAAAGAATCACAAACATTAAGCGACCAGACCATAATGGAAACCTAAACAAAGGAAGGCCATAAGGACAGTTACTTTCCCACAAAATGGCCATATGGCCATCCAAAATAAAAGGACACAGGTGATACACACAGTAAGTAACAAACAACAACATAAATAAATCGCCACAGAAGAACCGCCTTGGAACGGTCAGTGGAAAGATTTCCACTGGGGGCTTAAATCGATTTTACGTGGCAACAATCCTCGCCTTACTTCCGCCGCGATTTAGACAAATAATTTGTTCAGTCCGCATGAAGGCCTCCCAACTCATCAGTGCAACATCTCCGTGAACACAAATAATTAAAGAACCACAGAGGTGAGACAACGGTGAGGACTCGACAGCAAGAAACCACTGAAATGCTGGAGCAAAAGAAAACCAACAGTTAGACTCCGATGGGCCCGACCAGAGACAGAGCATCAGCCACCAACCAACATTACCTTGAATTAGATCTCTCTAATTATCAATAAGCCATTACGTTGGAACCGTCATAGAATCTGAGGCCTGACCCACCGGCGTGCAATTAAAGAGGGAAGCAAAGTTGCCAACCGTGATTGGGTTAACTACCATGCGTGCAGTCTGTCGTATAATATCCATGTTGTACCCAATCTTTTTATATCGAAGAATGATTTTACGAAATTGGGTGCTAAAGTCGTTGCGGTTATATATTTTTCTGAATTTATGTACTAAGTCACCATAAAATTTGGGTTCCGATAGACCTTGTTGCAGACGAGATTTAAGTCCAATATTGAATTTTGAAATTAAATCAGAATGGCGTCGATAAAATTTTGAAAAGGCTTTGCGTAGTTTATGGTACCGATAACCCTGATTAAGAAGTTTAGCCGTTAATTATTTATTACGAGTGTTGAAGTCAGTTACATGACTACACACTCTAGCAAATCGAATTAATTGCGAAATATAAACGCCATAGGATGGCGCACGAGGAACATCACCATCCAAAAAAGGAAAATTTACAATCTCAAAATCAAAGTCATCGCGTTTATCATAAATTTTGCACGAAACAAACCCATATACAATAGATAGATGTAAATCCAAAAACGGGGCCTCGGTATCAGAAGAATTTGCTTTATTTAACTGAAGTTCTGGGGGGGGGGGGGGGGGGGGTAAATCTGACTGATCAAACCATCGAAATAGGTATTATCAATATTTAATTAATCATCTAAATATCTAGAAGTGGAGCTAAAAGCTTCAATAATTTCAGATTGGTTATCAATGGAAAGCGACAACATGAAGTCTCTTTCATAACAATACAAGAATAGATCAGCCACAAGAGGTGCGCAATTCGTACCCATCGGAATGCCCACAATTTCACTAAATAACTTAGTACCGAATCTAATATAAATAAGCCTGCCCAGGAAAACTGCCGCGAGTCGGCCCATCCATGCATATAAACCCTTTTGGGTTTAATTGGAATGCAGGGATTGAGATGTCATTTAATCTCAATGTCGGGTAAATGTCCAACAAAATTGGAAGCAACGTCTCCAAAATGACCTAAATAGTGTTGACGGTGACGTTAAACCTCAAATCAAACAAACAAACTGTCGACGCATAATGAAGTAAAATTAAGTATGCCACATATCACCGCAAAATGAAATAATTCTTTCATTTTGCGCAAACCTCTTAGTATCGACGCATAATGAAGTAAAAACTACATTTTATTTCATTTCGCATCGACTATGCCAACGCATAATGAAGTAAAAATTTCAAAATGAAGAAATTACTACATTACTTCATTATGCGTTGTAACAGCGCACCCTTACTAAGAGCCAGATAACACGATATCAAGGCGAATAGATCCACTTTACATATTTTCCGCCATTTTGGTTTTACTTTACAAGGGGGACAACTCTTTAGATTTTCTATATAAGTTTCTGTCATCAGATTCTACCCGAAAATGGCGACTACTCCTAAAGGAAAGAATGTGCTCCTCAGGAGAAAAGTCTCAGTTTTCTTTAAGTCTAGATCCCTATGAGGGATCCATACTATTTTTGAAACAGTTGCTTCTCCCCTGGGGGTATATAAAATCCCTTGAACCCATTTAGTACCAGAAACCCCAAAACAGGTACCCTGGAAAACAGTGCAGGCCCAGATCAGACGCCACAGACGCGGTGTCTGATCAGGGCCTCCACTGTTTTTAACAGTTCGGTCATTATCCAAATAAATTTTGATGAAAAGGCAACCTGACAACCCTAACTTTTGAAATGAACTCCTGCTATATTGACACACATCCAAACACTACGTCATCGCTCAATAATACTATTTGCCGGGACGTACCGGTAGTGAGCAAAAAACGTATTTGGCCGTTTATCGCCATTGTAAATGCGATGTTATTTTCTGTAAACTTGTATTTTGTTTGGACTCGAAAACGACAAATTAGAGCTTTAAACTTTTATAATAGACATTCTTAGCTAGTAATTATTGGTTTCTAGAAGATTTGAGGATGTTTTTTTGATGATAATTACCTGTTAAACTTATGAAGGTAACGAGGCGGGACGGTCTTAATTATTTGTAATAAAAATGCGCAAAACGAATGACTTAATGTGGAAGATGCATGCATGAACTCTAAAATATATATATCTACCCATTTAAAGTGTAATTCTATCGATTTTCTGTGACAGTCAACTAAAATATGCCCGTAATATTAAACCAATTTACAATGTGTTTATATGGAACCAGGGGCTTTTTGCCAACCACGAAAGATCGTTATCGGAAGGAAAAGTAATTTTGCGCATGTGCAATGACAGGTAAACAAGGTCACGTATCAAAACATTGGAGCCGTCTATACAAGGAGGAAGAAAAAGCGTTACTTGAGTCATGTTATGATTGACCGGAATCCATCGTAATTAATGTCATTTTTTGTTGTTGTCATATAAAAAAATCACTATCCCACAACATTTGGATACTGTCGTACTTCTACTTGACTTGCTAGCAATAACCGAGGATGGTCTGTGGTGAAGCTGGAAGATCATACGGGGCTTATCTTCTGAGTGGTTTTGCTTGTTTGTATTATTTAAAATCCCCGTCAATACAATTTAGGCCATTTTGGAGACGTTGTGTCCAATTTTGTGGGACCTTTACCCAACATGGAAATGCAATGACATCTGAAGCCCTGTCGCCCAATGAAACCAGAAGGCTTATATGCATTGGATGGTCTGACTTTCACCACTTTGCCTGGACAGGCTTAGTCCTTCTAAGCGGTATACCAGTACTCATGTGTGGACAGTTTCAGCTCTGCGTGGAAGCACAATTCAGTCCAATCTATTCCCTCAAGCCCCGATTGGCGGGGTCAGCTTTTAAGTGGTATTTCGAGATCTTCATAATATTTGAGTACTGTTTCTGGTGTAAGACCCTTGGTTCTGGTTGATGTTAATGTTGCAAGTCTATCCTAAACCCATAATGCCAGCTATTTGCTCAGTTTCTCACTGTTTTTCCTTGATATTTGTCAAATCTATTAATGAGAGAGAGAGAGAGAGCTGGCAGCAGTGTTGTGTCGCCGTTTTGTTTCTGAGCTTGTAAAGTGCATGCCCGGAACAAAATATTGGTCTGTTTTGTTTAAGCTCTAAATGCCCTTGCTATGCAAACAATTTGGATCAAGATCAGTCGCCGCATGGCGTCTGACCAGGATCTTAACTGTTTGCCAATGTCCCAGCACGTACGCCGAGTCAACGTTTTACCTTAAACTTTCATTTAAGGGGAATGGGAACACCTAGCAGATTTTTCCGCAATTTTCCAAAGGGAGACAACTTTCGAAACTTCATGTTCGCTTTTCCATAAGCTCTTTCCCACGGAAAAGGGGTCAACTCTTAAAGGAAAGAATTTTTTCCTTTAAGAGTTGACCCCTATTGACATGGGAGACAAAAATAATTTTTCAGGAGTTACCCCCCTCTCCTGAAAGTGTTCTTCTTAAACAGCACTCTGACGTCACAACGACAAGAAAATCGCTGATATTTCTGTAAATAACCGTTGTCTGGATTTCCTACAAGTCAGTGACAGTCACGCTGACATAGGCATTGAAAAGCTTCTGTGTTTGGTAACAGAAGCAACAAATGCGGATATATTTAGCATGAACTATTTGAAACGGCAACTCTGCACGACATCTGGTATATATATGTGTTCACGGTATTCACGTTTAAAGATGATCAAAGCGAAATTTAACTATATATAACCACAATTTTCAAATTGATTTTCCTTCTGATTTCCGCTTTTCCAAATAAACAGCTTGCTTTGTTGACGTTCGGAAATAACGGCGATAGCCTGCCACACATAAAGTCTTTGATAATAGATGTATAAACGATTGGTGCTGTGCTGTTTTTTGTTTGGCGAGTAAAGGATGCAAGCGGGCAAAGGTACTTCCGCTGTAAGAAGTGAGGAATCTTTCAAGTTCTAGCAAAACCAAGTGCCTTAAAATACCAGCGCATAGATGAATCAAGAGCCTATGATAAAAACATTTTGCGTGGAAGGTGTTTTGTACTTGGCATTACGAAAACACGCCTATACAAATACACGGTCAATTTTACCGCCGTAAAAATGAAAAAAAAAAAAAAAAAAAGATGAAAAATTGTGATATTTTTCTTATTACTGCTCAACATATAGATTGTGGGTATACGTTAGAACCGCCTCGTCGATGCGGTTCTAGCGAGTACCCACAGTCTATATTTAAGAGCAGAAATACGAAAATAAGGTTTACCCCTGTAAATCCAAGTTTTACTATATAAAATGGGGTTCAAGAGGGTCAAAACAATATAGGCGCGTTTGCGTGAGAAAACATTACGAAGCAGCACAATCATCTCAAATCGGCAAGAGAGAGAGAGAGAGAGAGAGAGAGAGAGAATGAGAGAGAGAGAGAGAGAGAATCTACAGAAGCAAAAAAAAAAAAAAAAAAAATCTATTGTGACGTGTTTCTGCAACGAGATAGCTAGATAGCTGTAGCAATAGCATAGAATAGTATCGCGATAATTTTAAGTTTCCTGTCCGATAACTGAAAAGTTCGATAACTGAAAAGTTTATCGGATTACATATATCTCGCTTCATACAGCAGAACGGCCCCCGCCCATAGGGGCTTGAAGAAATATATGGGCTGCATGATGCTTCCACGCAGAGCTGAAACCGGCCCGCACACTAGTACTGGTAAACCGCTTAGAGGATCTAAGCCTGTCCAGGAACCGCGGTGCGAGGCGGACCGTCCATGCTTATAAACCCAGTTGGTTTCATTGGGCAACAGGGCTTGGGAGGTCATTTCATCTCAGTGTCGGGTAAAAGTCCCACAAAATTGGAAGCAACGTCTCCAAAATGACCTTTACAGTGTTGACGGGGACGTTAAACCTCGAATCAACCAACCATCATACAGCAGAACAATCAGCCTAACCTCAAACCCAACACAAAATTAATTTGTGATTTCATACACTGTATCAGGACAAGTTAACATTTACATGTATATGTTACGGAACCCGGGAAGGGACATGAGTTTTTATTTTTATTATGTTGTGCGAAAAAGATAATATCTTGAGCGGACAAGATATTATCTTGTTCGGACAACATATTATCTTGTGCGGACAATATATTATCTTGTGCGGACAAGATATGATCTTGTTCGCACAACTTAATATCTTGTGCGCACAAGACAGTATCTTGTTCGCACAACATATTATCTTGTTTGCACACCATAGATCTTGGGAAGTTGTGCGGACAAGACATTATCTTGTGCGAACAAGATATTATCTTGTGCAGACAAGATAATAACTTGTGCGGTCAAGATAATATCTTGTGCGCACAAGATCTATGTAGTGCAGACAAGATATTATCTTGTGCGGACAAGATGATATCTTGTTCGCACAACTTTATATCCTGTGCGGACAAGATAATATCTTGTCTGCACAAGATAATATGTTGTCCGCACAAGATAATATCTAGTGCAGACAAGATATTATGTTGTGCGGACAAGATATTATCTTGTCCGCACAAGATAATATGTTGTCCGCACAAGATAATATCTTGTCCGCACAAGATATTATCTTGTACGCACAACTTATGAAATAAAAAAAAATCATGTCCCTTCCCGGGTTCCGTAATATGTTGAGACAATAAGCAAGATTTAAAAATGAATAATATAATAGAATGGTTTTAGTAATATCAAGGAAGACAACCAAAGCTTGAAATCAGTCAATGCCACTAGACGCTTTCAATTCGTTCAGATATATGGAATTTCACCAAGTGTTTCCGTTTGTACATTCAAACAGAGGTCGATTAAAATACTAGAAAATTAATACTCTATTAAAACATAAAACTTGAAGGGATGGTGCTCCTGAAAGGACACTTCTGTAAATTGTCATATTTATTGAATGGAGCTATTATGCAAATTATTAACCAATGAAATGGCCATCACCTCGATCATGTGGTTTCTAGTATTGAAAAATGGAAAACGAAACATATAGGACAAAACCAAAAGCATAACGGCTACACCGAAAAAAATATCCGATACTATTTCAAAATGTATGATACCATATTAGAGTTTGTATTATACAGTGGAACTTCGATGGCTCGAACACTGATGGCTTCTTTACCATCGATGAGTCGAACCCATTCTTGAGCCCCTAGCGAAATCCTCTACATAAGAACTAGTGGGGGATAATTAAAGAGATTATAGTGTTTTACCTTACAAATGTATGCTGTGTGTACTCATTAGAATCGCATACATATTCATTATGAAACACCGAAAAGATGTCTAAAAGTATCTCGTTATGTCTCCTAGCAGTAACCCTAAGTGGCTCGAACCCCTCCCCCGTCTCGAACAGATTTTAGATGTCCCAAAGGTGTTCGAGCTATTGAAGTTCGACTTAGTATCATATTTTTTTTTCTCCTCAAAACCCTTATGACTATAACAGTAGTTAATAGTTGTGCTGTTCTTATTGTTATATAAAGAGGATTACAGTCGAACTTCGATGGCTCGAACACCGATGGATCGTTTACCATGGCTGAGTCGAACCTGTTTTTGAGTCCCTGAGGAATTCCTATTCATAAGAAAAAGTGTGGGATAATTAAGGAGATTTTCGAGTTTTATCTTGCAAATGTATGCTGTGTGTACTCATTAGAATCGCCTCAAAGAGGCGATTCTAATGAGTACACACAGCATTCATTTATGTTTCAGAACACCGAAAAGAAGTACAAAAAATGCCCCCGTTATGTTTTCTGGAAGTATACAACAGTGGCTCGAACTACCGCTGTCTCGAACAAATTTCCATTGTCCCAAAGGGGTTCGAGCCATCGAAGTTCGACTGTATGTGTAAAACATGAATTGGGCTCATGTACTGATGCATTGGCAAACGGTGGAGACCAGGATTAGACGCCACAGAACCTGGCGTCTGATCAGGGCCTAAACTGTTTGCTTAAAGTAAGGGAGCTAAAGGATTAAACGAAGCAACCGAAGTCCTCGTTCGGCCTATATTCTACCTGCAAGGGGGGGGGGGGGGTTTGGTCGGCAACATTCTTTCATGGAGATTGACCATGATATCTTTTCTACGGTCATTCCCTCCCTTCCGCTGACTCAAGAAGGGCAGTTGTCAGTTTCTGGCGAAAGAATCCACTGTACTGGTTAACCGCTTACGGATAAGCTTGGCGAGGAAAAGTGTGACCGGCTAAAAAATGACCTAAATAGTATTGACTGAGCCGTTAAACTCCAATTCAATCAATCAATCACTCAGCCTATATTCGGAGACACTCGACCCATCAGGGCTTTGATTTTAATACTATTCAGAACCTGTGCTGTTCACCCACAAATTCTTCATGCAGGCATTGAAGGCTTGCCCTGAGGTTATAAAACTTTTTTTCATGCTCAACTCAGCTGAGCATGAAATTCATATTGCTCATAAATATTGAAATACAAATGAAAGAAGCAATTTTCCTACTCCGATCAGCAATGAATGTTATTTGTCCTGCTTATAATTTTTAAAATGCTAACAATTGTTGGCGTTTTAAAATTTATGAGCAGGAAATTTCATGCTCAAGTGAATTGAGCATGAAAAAAGTTCTATTACACATCTGATAAGGAAATCCGTGGTTTAGCCTAGGATAGAAATTTTGTTCTTACCGTGGTGTTCTTACCCAGGCAAACTACATAAGTATAGTGCTCGAAAAATAAACCGTTAAAAATAAAGTAAAATGGAAATTTCCGGTGGTGTTGTGCAAGAAAAAGAATATAATATGGTGTTCTGTTGTCCGCTCAGCACGGTCATCCCATGGGCTGGAAACATCCATCTACAACAGAACCCCGTATCGGATTCTTACACATGTATTATTATAAGTTCGGACCCTTGTTCATAAATACAAATCCGAAGACACAAGGCCGCTTGTCATACTTCTTAAGGGGATGGGAACCCCCTGGCAGATTTTTCCGCCATTTTTCAAAGGGAGACAACCTTCGGGACTTCCTGTTCGCTTTTCTATAAGCCCTGTCCCACTGAAAAGGGGTCTACTCTTTTAGGAAAGAATTTGCTCCTCAGGAGCAATTTCTTTCCTTTAAGGGCTGACCCCTAGTGACATGGGAGACAAAATACTTTTGCAGGAGTTGTCTCCCCTGGTGGTGTACCCATTCCCATTAAATAGGCTAAAATTCCAAGACCCTTGCTGTATGTGTAACAGGCCGGTTTGAATCTTACCTGGGCGCAAACCTTGAATACACATTACGAAAACACGCCCATACAAATGCATTGTAAACTTGACCCCCACGAAAAACAGAAATTTTAAGATGAAAAATTGTGATATTTTTCATATATCTGCTCAAAATATAGATTGTTTGTACTAGTTAGAACCGCCTCATCGAGGACACTGTAGCTAATTTCCTTTGGTGAGAACTAGGGACTAACTTCCCAGTCACAGATCCTGGTTTATGAATGTCATTTGGCGTATCACGTATTCTGAACCAAACCCAATCACGAATAAAGAGATCAGCAAAAGTTATCACACAAAAATTACATACTTGCGTCTGTACTTACAAAAGCGTTCGCGAAGGCGCTTTGTTTACTAAGGTTTGGTATTTTTGCACTGAATCTATCTATCTATCTATCTATCTATCTATCTATCTATCTATCTATCTATCTATCTATCTATCCTATCTATCTATCTATCTATCTATCTATCTATCTATCTATCTATCTATCTATCTATCTATCTATCTATCTATCTATCTATCTATCTATCCATATTGAGTCGGTCATACCTGGTCATTACCTCAGTTGGGTGTTGCGCTAAATTTAGAATTTAGCACACACAAAAAAAAAAAACTCACTGGATGAGTTCTTAAACTATTTACAATCTGCTTTCAGAGGTGTACTAAACCGCACACCTCTGGGTCCCAGTCTACACCATGCGGGCTTTGAACTCCTCTGCAGTTTTGGCATTTACCACAGAGGAGGGAAGACTGTTCCACTAGGGAAGAAAGAATTCTTCAGAGCATCACTATAGGCCTGGTACCTACGATATTGACTGTTGTTTATTTTGATGCCTTTGTTTGAGTTGAAGTAGTCAAAGGGGTCAAATATTTATCTTTATTAAGAGACACTGTCGCAGAGTGTATCTTAGAAAAAAGGTTAAAGAGGACTGCTCGCGACGGGCCTCCAACGATTGCCACTCCAGCTCAGCGAGCATATCACCAACACTACTTCTGTTCCGCCATCGCCTGCAGGTCCATCGGACAGCCGTCCTCTGAACCTTCTCAACCTGTTGAACCTGAGTTTTAACATGGGGATGCCAAACAGGTGATGCATACTGGAGTTAAAGTCGAACCAAGGTTTTGTATGCAACATCCTTTGTCTGCCTAGGAGCAAAAGCCAACTTTTGTCTAAGAAACCCTTATGTCCTAGCTGCCTTAGATGTAATCTCAGAAGAAATATGTTGACCAAAATCAAGATTATCAGTGATGGTGATACCAAGGTATTTTGCGGATTGGACATGTTCCAATGTATGCTGATGTAGTGAGTAGTTGAATTTAATATGCTTGCCTGGAGGGTGCCGTGACACCCTCATTGAATGACATTTGGCCACATTGAACTTCATTTGCCAATCGGCCTCCCGATGTGCTAGGCTATCCAGTTCATCTTGTAAGATAAGGCAGTCAGAAGAAGTATATATATTCCTATACAAAACACAATCATCAGCAAACAAGCGAACAGGTGACCTGATAGTATCAGGAAGATCATTAATAAATATCAAGAAATGGACCAGTCCAAGTACGACCCTTGTGGGACACCAGACAAAACAGGGACTGGATCCGGCGCTTGACTATCAAGTACAACTTGTTGTGTGCGTCCAGAGAGCCATGAGCTAACCCACTTAAGTGTGGATCCTCTTATCCTATAATGATTCAATTTGTACAATAGCCTCCTTTGAGGTACCTTGTCGAAGGCCTGGGCAAAATCAATGATAATCAGGTCAGTATGTTTGTGGCCACGATTAATGGCCCCCTTTCTTTCTTACGTTTCTTTCTTCCTGGGGCATCCAGTCTACGTCCCGATCCAAAGGAGGGTGCACTCTTTTTATTACATTCATTCCTGCAAATGATGCCAATGGAGCATGTTCGGACACCGAAATTATCACCGCCGCCGGGGATCGAACCGGGGGCTTCTTAGGGAAGTGCACGAACCACTGAGCTATCACGCTTTTCATGGAGAATACGAAAAGATTAACCTTTTGGCCCTTTATTATTTAAAAAGAGACCCTCCATCTTTGATTTTGGAAAAGTCTAATCTAGCAAATAGGTCATTAACAGTATGCCAAATCATGAGTCGTCTCAACTCGATCTACATGTACGCATTACGATAACACATCCGTGCGACATAGAGAAATCTTATATACATTCAAAATAGCTACGGGGCTTGGAGAAACAATTTGGGCTGCATGATGCTTCCACGCAGAGCTGAGACCGTCCGCACACGGGTCTAAGCCTACCCAGGCAAAGTGGTGCAAGTCCGATCGTCCATACACATAAACCCTATTGGTTCCATTGGGCGGCAGGGATGAGATGTCATTTCATCTCAATGTCGGGTAAAAGTCCCACAAAATTGGAAGCAACGTCTTAACAATGATCTAAATAGTGTTGACGGGGACGTTAAACCACAAATCAAACAAACAAATTCAAAATAGCTACTTTTCTGATGAAAATCCATTATATTTTCTTATTTACGCTGCATCTAACGAATGCCCACAACCTATGTCTTGGAGCAGATGATGATGATGATGATTTCGTGTTTAACGACGCGTCAACCCTCTTTGTGGGTCATAAGCGTCAAGTATCTTGGAGCAGAAATAAGAAAAATCATGCATACCCCTTAACTCCCAGCTTTCTCTATACATGTTGGGGTTTATGGGATGTTCATTTAACGGACTTGTTCACGTGATGTTTGTATAGCTACTTCTACCGGTCTACAGGCATGAACGGATTAAGACCGATTCAGTGACAGGCTTAAAAGTACCTGTTAATTTTGTTACATGCAACACAATTTCCGTTCTTTTGACATTAAGCGGCAGGTAACGAAAGCTAATGGGATTTGATTAATATTGTGAAATGAACCACCCTTAACTAGCAGAATTAATGCTTAATGGAACACAGTAATAGGGAAATATTTCATTAACATGTCATAGAAACAAGGCATTCAACAAGCCGCAACTGGAAACGTTGCATGAAGTAAACATGACAGTAAATGAACTGTAGGCTAGCAACAGCAACATGATACATTAACCCATTTGTACTGGAAACCCCAATGACGGGTACCCTGGCAAACATGCTGGCCCAGATCAGACGCCGCAGAACGCGGCGTCTGATCAGGGCCTATACTGTTTGCCAAAAGGTTTATTGATTTGGTTTTTAAGGTAACCGAGCGCTCGAAGCACATACCCCAATGTGCTTGTTTGCAAAAAGTCCAGCCATTTTTCCAAATAAATGTTGAAGAAAAAGCAACTTGACACCCTTAAATTTTGAAATGGACTCCTGCTATGCATAAGGAGAAAGATTCCATAACATACAAAAAGGGTTTAACACCATACCCTTTTATGTCTGGTGGGATATTCTATACTTATCATTTGGGTAAGTCACATTACAAAAACACGCCTATACAGTGAGTGAGCGAGTGTTTGAGTTTTACGCCTCACCAACATCCGAAAGTCTGGAGAAGCCCAGGATCGATCCTGCGACCCCTGGCTTACAAGGCCAGTAGAGTAACCACTACACCACGGATGCTTCTACAAATACATATAAATTTACACCCGAAAAAAAATGAAATTTTAAGATGAAAAATTGTGATGTATTTCTTATTTCTGCTCTAAAATATAGATTATGGGTACTCGTTAGAGCCGCCTCGATCTGCTCAAAATATAGATTGTGGGTACACGTTCGAACCGCCTCATCGAGGCGGTTCTAACGAGTACCCACAATCTATATTTTAGAGCAGAAATTCGAAAAATAATGTTCACACCTTTAAACCCCAGTTTTACCATACAAAAGTGGGGTTCAAGGGGGTCCGATTTATATAGGCGTGTTTTAGTGACGATTAGTCATTTTTTGAGGTGTACGGTATATTCTTTTTGTGCCCCCGCCCATCGGGGCTTAAAGAAATAGATGGGCTGCATGATGCCTCCACGCAGAGCTGAAACCGACCGCAGACGAGTACTGGTAAATCTCTCAGAGGATCTAAGCCTGCCCAGGCAAGGCGGTGCGAGTCGGCCCGTCCGTGCTTATAAACCCTATTGGTTTCATTGGGCGACAGGGCTTGAGATCTCATTTCATCTAAATGTCGGGTAAAAGTCCCACAAAATTGGAAGCAACGTCGTCGAAATGACCTTTACACTGTTGACGGGAACGTTAAACCAATTACGTCGGGTCACTTGTCAAGTAAGGGAACCCCGAATGGTTCACTTAAACTTTGCGCGTCGGTTAACCACTACAGTGTACATTCTTTCGCCAGAAACTGCCAACTGTCCTTCTTGAATCAGCGAAAGGGAGAGAATAATCGTAGAAAAGATTTCATGATCAATCTCCACGAAAGAATGTTGCCGACCCCGGCAGGAATCGAACCCGCGTCCTCCTGATAACCAGTAAGACGCGCATCCGACTGAGCTACCGAGACCGGCTGAGTTACATTCATTTCTTAAATAAAAATATGATATATCTCGGTTGATCCTTGACATGCCGCAGCATGCATCAAGCCAAGATAGGGTATTATCAAATATTCAAATAAGGGTAAACAAAAATTAGAGTCCGTTTAACCTTGTTTAAACAGGCACATACTTTGTTACTGAGCATTATGTAAGACAAGCGTTTCAATATTTTCCTACGGAAGTGCATTATGAAGCCATTTTTGTTAGCCAAAGGGATTAATCTCGTATGAAAGATCAATAGATGTTGGATAAAGATTGCAGCCATAGATGCAGACCCCCAAAAATCTATCAGAATCAGGCAGCATTCTGGTCTGTTAAAACTCCCTTGCGACATAATGCATTTTTTTCACATATCCAAAAATGGCTACTTTCTGATGAAAATCTGTGATATGTTTCTTATTTATACTGCAAATATAGGTTATGGATGGTCGTAAGGACATCCTCCTTAACATAGCTTATGGGTGGTCGTTAGAACCGCCTCCTTCTAACGAGTACCCACAACCTATATATTGGAGAAGAAATTAGGAAAAATAATCAATACCCCCTAGACCCCCAGTTTTCTCTATATACAGTTTGGTTTATGGGGTGCTCATTTCACAGACTTTTTCACGCAGTGCTTGTCCGAAGACGTACATAGAGGATCTTACATGAGTGCTCATGATTTATTGAATTTGTTAAACGAGTTAAGGAAAAGGGATAAAATGCGAGACTTTGCCGAGCATTTTATCCCTTTTCCTCAACGAGTTTAATAAATTCAATAATACATGAGCACGAATGCAAGATTCTTTTTATCATATGACATTTAAAACGCATTTTATTCACGATTGTTTACAAAAATGTCAATATTCCGCCATTAGTAAACGCGACGTCGTTAAAGACGTCATACATGTACCGTTACGGGACGTATCTAGCATATTTGCACATTTAATCCACTAGTGGATTATCGAAAATATTACATGGCGTTATGACACTCTCAGACGCGACGTCATATGATAAATAACAAATTCCATTTTCAAAAAAGACATTTCATTTGTCTCAAAACAAAGGCATAGGTGGACAGTGAAGGATTGCAAAAATCAACATTTTAATTTGAACAGTGTTGGTGAATTGCAAATAACCCATTTTGTACCAAATGGAATCTTCCTCCTTGTACAAAGCAAGAGTCTATTTCAAAATGTAGGGGTGTCAGGTTGTGTTTTCTTCAAAAATATTTTGAAAATGGCTGGACCTTTCTGGCCTTGATAAGACGCCGCGTTCTGCGACTTGGCCTGAACTGTTTGTCAGTTACTGTTTTTAGGGTTTCTGGTACAAAAAGTAGGGTTCAAGGGTGTAAAAATTATATAGGCGTGTTGTCGTGATATATTTAAAATTGCACTTTGATGGATTATCGAAGGACATTGGCAAGCGAAATGAATGTTAAAACAACTACCTTCATTTCTTAAGAGGAGTGGATACACTTTCAGGGGAGGTAACTCCTGCAAAAGTTGTTTTTGTATCTCATGTCGATAGGGGTCAATTATTTAAAGAAAGAATTTGCTCCTGTAAGAATAGACCCCTTTTCAGTGAGACTGTGCCTATAGAAAAACGAACAGGAAGTCCCGAAAGATGTCTCCCTTTTACAAAAACTTGAGTCTACGCTCAGCACACACTAATTTGTGTAGCACCTGGACTGGAAAGTAAAATGACAAAATTTGTCACGTGTATGCTGTAATAATGTGTCAGTTAATATGTATGTATAATAGTCACAGATTTTGATTAAGGATTTCCAAATGCTCTCTCCAATGTGACATAAAAAACAAAATTGCCGACCTTTCACTATCAATTACAACTACTTATAGTGCATGCCTACAATCACGGTTTCTTTCATTTCGCATTCTAGGTTAACCGTTTCATTTCTCATTCTATGTTATCTTTTCATTTCGCATTCTAGGTTAACCTTATAAAAGATCTTTCCAGCTTGCCGTCTAACAAAAACAAAAAACCTAGATGTGTATTATGAGGCACAGTCAATAGCATCTTATTTTTGCAAGCGCGAGAGCACTCATGTCTGCACATGTGATAAACTTAAGGCAGCGTTCCGGTAATTGCCCGGGTTTTAATAACTGTGACAAACAATTATGATAACCAGTCAACAGGAAATCATTGAACGAGTCGTGACCTTTTCTTAAATGCTTCCGGAGCAGAAGCCATCAGTAGATAGTCTATGCCCGTGGGCGGAGACAATAATTTTAATGGCATTTTCCTTATGAAACTTGCAGTTGCAGTCATTCTCCAAACATCGATAGGAGATGCGCGTTAGAACCGCAGATTGTCGATGCATTAACTTTTGCCTTAGGTACATCATCTAATACGAATAAGCATGCATCCCAGGAGACAATGTGATGTATTTAACCAGATATTGCACCTATGTACGCAATAACATGATGAGATTTTCTGTTGGCTATGACAATATGAATCTGACAGTTTAGGTGTACTTTAGATTCCAACAAAACAGTAACTGGCCTGTCGAATTTTACCCGCAGCGCAATTTACAAAAAAATCATCCGAAATAAGTGGTTGCGATGCTTGATTTTGTTTAATGTTTGCCAAATATGTAGTACATTTTGAGATTTAGACAAAAACAACCATCACGTGGACAAGTCCGTGAAATGAACACCACTCTCCGATAAACCCAACTTTAAATAGAGAGAACTGAATTTTATAGTTTATTATTTTTGCTCAAAGACATAGAAAATGGGTACTCATCACGAGAACAAGTCCATGAAATGAACACCCCCTAAAACCCCACTTTATACAGAGAAAACTGGGGTTTACGGGGATATACATTATTTTTCTTATTTTGGCTTCAAAAAATAGGTTGTGGGTACTCGTTAGAACCGCCTCAATGAGGCGGTTCTAACGAGCACCCACAACCTATGTTTGCTGTATTTATAAGAAAAATATCACGGATTTTCATCAGAAAAATGGCGATTTTTTGGGGGTGTAAAAATGCACTATGTTGCACGGATGTGTTATCGTGATGTAACGAGCACCCACAAACTATACATGTTGTATAAATAAGACAAATATTAAGGATTTTCATCAGAAAAGTAGCCATTTTGTAGATGTGAGAAAATACACAATGTCGCACGGCTGTGCTATCATATGTACATTCCATCATACAAACAGTAAAAAAAACGAGAACGTCACATTAACAACTACATATAACGAAAACCTTTGTAAACCACACTTTATATAGAGAAAAGTGCTGTTTACATTACAAAAATACGCATGCATAAATGCATTGAAATCTTTACCGCCGACAAAACGAAAATTTGAGGATGAAAAATTGTGATATTTTTCTCATTTTTGCTCAAAATATAGATTCTGAGTACTTGTTAGAACCGCCTAACGAGTACCCACAATCTAAAAAAGGAAGCGTATTGTTTTCCTTATTTCTGATAAACATACAGTGTCGTTACTCGTAAGAACCGCTTCAATGGTTCAATTCAGCACTTAAGATCTATGATTGGAACATATATAGCAACTAATAATAATTATAATTATAAAATATAGGAAAATAAAAAATAAAAAAGCACACAATGTTCAAACAGAAAATGTCAGTATTGGACTGTCGAGTCATGGGACATGCTGTGACACCAACCATATAATACTAATATTGCCCCATAGGGGCTTAAAGAAATAGATGGGCTGCAGGATGCTTCCACGCAGAGGTGAAACCGACCGCACACGAGTACTGGTAAACCACTTTGAGGATCTACGCCTGCACAGGCAAAACTCCCACAAATTTGGAAGCAACGTCTCCAAAATTACCTATTGTTGGCGCGGACGTTAAACCTCAAATCAAACAAACAAACAAACAAACAAACAAACAAAAAAACAAACCATCACTAAAACATGCCTATATAATTCTGAGCCCCTTAAACCCCACTTGTATACAGTAAAACTGGGGTTTACAGGGGCAAACCTTATTTTTTCTAATTTCTGCTCTAAAATATAAATTGTTAGTACTCGTTAGAATCGCCTCAATAAGGCGGTTCTAACACGTACCCACAATCTATATTTTTAAACAGAAATGAGAAAAATAATAATTTTTCATATGAAAATTTTCGTTTTTTTTTTTTCGGCGGTAAAATTTTCAATGTATTTGTATAGGCGTGATTTCGTAATGAAACAAACCAATATTGTCTGAGGCGATGTTTCCAGTAGGTCTATTGGTATTTCCTGGTCGACATCACACCGTGTTCAAAGACTCAATAGTCAACATGTTTTATTATATAATGATAAAACTAAATCGTTGATATGGGTATTTTAAGCTCACCTGAGCCGAAGGCTCTTAGGTGAGCATAAGGTATGGTAAGACTCCGTTGTCTGTGTGTCTTCTGGCGTCTGTTGCCTGACGACTGTCAACATTTTCAGACATCACGCTCTCTGAAACAATTTGACCGATTGAGGACAAATTCATGTGAAACATCCGTAGGATAGGAGAAATAAACTTTTTTCTCAGGATCCATGTCACATGACCTAGATGACCGCGATGCCCATATAAAAACCCTACAAATTTCCTTCAGTTCCAGTGGGCCGATTGTCATCAAACTTAGTGTGTAGCACTGGGGACTCGGGGACTCGAGCAAACCAAATTGTATTCAAAGAATGACTCTCGGATGACCTTGACCTATTTTAGCCAAGGACAAATTTGGTCGCATAAGTTTTTTGTATAGGGAAAGGCAAAACCGTGTATTTTCAGAAAATATTGTAGTCAGTGTGAATTGTTAGATGCAGTGTTCTGCATGAGTAAAGGAAACTACATGCGTATTCAAGGTCAAGGTCATCTCATGACCTCAGCCCAAGGCCATTCAAATACGAACATTAAAACTTGTTTCTCTCAGAAACCACTGGTCCATTCGTAGCCTTTCAAACAGTGAATGCTTAAAGGAACAAGGACATTACAATGGTCTAATTGATCACAAGAGCTTTTGAATGGAAAAAGTAAAAACCATGTATTTTACGGAAACTATTGCAGTCTGTTATCTGAAAATTGGTAGATGCAATAAGCTGAATGAGTAAATGATATCGCATGAATATTAAATGTCAAGATCTTTTCTTGGCCCTGCCCAAGGTCAATTCGACACGAAAATTAAAATTGATTTGCTCAGAAACGACTGGGCTATATGTAACCAAATTTTACATGAACGTTTTTATGAAAAGAGAAACGAAAGTTAATCAATATGTGTTTGGTTACATGACCAGTATGGGCGCCATGCCCATATAAGTGTAAACCTTCCAAAAATCTTCTTCTCCGGAACCAGTCGACCGATTGTCATGAAACATGGTATGTAGCATTGGGGACTCGAGCCAATAACTAATGTGTTCACCTGATGGCCCCTGGATGACCTTAAGCTATTTAAGGCTAAGGTCAACTTTGGTCGCATAGGCTTTTGTATGGGAAAACTCAATACCTTGTATTTTTCGGAAACTTGATGCAGTTAGATAAATGAGCGGATGAAACTGCATGCGTACATTAGTATTCAAGGTCAATGCCATTCTTTTACCTTGGCACAAGGACATTCAGATATGAAAGTAAAGATAAAAACAAAAAGCCATTTGTAATCAAATGTCACAGGAAAACTTTTAGGTATAATAAAATATAATTATGTAATATGAGGTTGATCACATGACAAATATTGCCACCATGCCCATATATGGTAAAACAGTTCAAAATCTTTCTTCTCAAGAATCAATAAGCTCATTGCCTTGAAACATTTTATGTAGCATTTGAGGTCTCCGGCACATCATAGTTTACACAAATGATGTCTCGGCTTGACCTTGACCCCAGTTGGCGTCGTGGGACCAGTTGTTGAAAACTAAAGACGTCGTTAGTTAACGTATCGTTAAAACTTTCATCATTAAATATGGCATATATGCTGAATACCAAAAATTTGAATATTCAACTTGGTAGAACAGTTAACGATATGACCACTAACGAGCTCATTACGCTAACGATGCTTTGAAGAACTGGGCCCAGGTAAAATTTGGCCGCGGAAAATTTTAAAATTGTAAATGTTTTGGAAGCTGTTGCTGCCTGTGAAATTGAAGCTTGTATATCATTACTAAAACACCCTATACGAATACTTTGTAAACTTAACGGGTGACAAAAACGAAAAATTTTAGGTGTAAAATATTGATATCTGTCTTATTTCTGTTCAAAATATAGATTGTGGGTACCCGTTAGAACCGCCTCATCGAGGCGGTTCTAACGAGTACCCACAATCTATATTTTAGAGCAGAAATAAGAAAAATACGGTATACTCATGTAAACCCCAGTTTTACTATATAATAGTTGGGTTCAAGGGGGCAAAATTATATAGGTGTATTTTCGTGATGGTTGCATAGACTTGTTAACGAGGTGAAGCTACATGAGTTTCAATGACCAAGGTCACTCAGATATCAAACTTAAAACTTCATACGTTTTAAAGACCGCTGGGCAAATTGAAATCAAATTTCAAACGAAGCTTTTATGAGATGGAGGAAATTAAATTTTGTTCAATCGGTCCAGGTCACATGATCAAGATGGCTGTCATGACCATAAATGTATTTGTTAAAAATCTCGGGAACCAGTGGGCCTATTGTCTTCATTGAAACTATGAATTCAGCACTGGGAACTTCAGCCCATCATCATTTGTTTAACTGATGCGTTTGGGCTGACCTTGACCGATTTTGCGTTAAGGTCAATTTTGGTCATTTACACTTTGTATAGGAAAAGGTGGAGGTTGTTAATTTTTTGAAAACTGTTACAGCCGATGAACCTATATGGTATATGTGATCAGGATAATGAATTAATGGAGCCGCATGAGTATAAAAGGGGAAGGTTACTAGCTGACCTTTGTCTAGAGTCACTCAGATATCAAAATGAACTTAAAAACAACAAAAAAAAAAAAACAGCTGAGCAAATTTAAGCCAAATTCCATATGCAGCCATAAGGGTTAAGGAACGAAAGTTTGTTCAAATGGTTTAGTTAACATGACAAAGATGGACCCTTCAAAAATCTTGTCAAAAACCAAATAGCTTCATATACACACAACACTCAGATGGGTGTTTCAGGCCCATTTGTCCTCTGGTTTCCATTGTACCCGCTGTGGGAATTTCCCGTATAAAATGGGTTAACTTCATATAAATAATGTATAATGAGATATGGATAGCTTAGCCCTAAGGAAACTGCATTACGATAATACGCCCTTGTGACATTATTTAATTACATTATCATTATCAGGAAAACTAAACAAAAGTTTATTTCTGTCTTTTTTCGTCCGCCATTGTCAAGGAAACAATACACCTGGTTCCCGTATTCGTATGCAGGTAAAATAGCAGAAGGGGGCCAGCTCATCGTTGCGCAGCGTAATTCCAGAGTCTATTATTAAACTTAGAAAATCTTATTTGGAATTTTATAGCGTATGGAAAATTTAATTTTAGAAACTATGTGGACATTGAGATATGTCAAGCGTCATATGTTGCGCTCTGAACTAATGCAAGAACGTCTATTTATGGCATCACGAAAACACGCCTAATATAATTTAGACCCCCTTGAACCCCACTTTTATATAGTAAAACTGGGGTTTACACGGGTAAACCTTATTTTTCTTATTTCTGCTCCAAAATATAGATTGTGGGTACTCGTTAGAACCGCCTCGATGCGGCGGTTCTAACGAATGCCCACAATCTATATTTTGGGCAGAAATAAGACAAATATCACTCTGCCCCAAAATATAGATTGTGGGTTCTCGTTGGAACCTCTAACGAATGCCCAAAATGGCAGAAATAAGAAAAATATCACACTTTTTCATCATAAAAATTTCATTTTTTCGGCGATAAAGGTGGCAATGTATTTGTATAGGCGTGTTTGCGTAATGGATTATATAATGATCCCATACATCATAAGGGTGTGCTATCCTAATAGTCAATTACGAACACTCGCCTTTGCGAAACAATACTGCTTTTCATGACCCTCATTTTCTCTTTATAAAATGGGTTCTACAAGGGTGTGTATTACAGGAACTAGTCAGTGCGATTTTCACACACTGATTACGGGTGCCCCTATTGATAAAGACAGTTTGGTATATAGACCGTGTCAGACAGTAAATTGAAGTGGAGGCTATGATCCGGAATCGATACAATTTAACCCACAGCTCCCATCAGAGACACCAAAGGGAAAGAAACAAAAACATGAAACAACAGACCCCAATGGAAATATCAATAGCGGAAAGCTAAAAGGACAGTTACTTTCCCACAGAATGGCCAATAGGCTATCAAAAATAAAATAATATAAGCGATACAAACACCCAAAGACAAACCATAACAAAAATAAACCGCGACAGAAGAACCACCTTGGAATGGTCAGCGGAAACGAATCTCACGGGAGGGCTTAAATCGATTTTACGTGGCCACAGTCCTCATCCTTACTTCCGTCGCGATTAAGACAAATAATTTGTTCAATCCGCATGAAGGCATCCTAACTCATCAGTGCAACATCTCCGTGAACAAAAAAATCAAACAACCACAGAAATGAAAAAAACGCTGAGGACTCGACAGCAAGAAACCACTGAAATGCTGGAGCAAAAGAAAACCAACAGTTATACTCCGACAGGCCGGACCAGAGACAGAGCATCAGGTATCAACCAACATAAGCCTTTACGCTGGAACCGTCATAGAATCTGAGGCCTGACCAACCGGCGTGCAATTAAAGAGGGAAACACAGTTGTCAACCGTGATTGGTTTAACTACCATCCATGCAGTCTATCCTATAACAATTATGTTGTGTCCAATCTTTTTATATCGATGAATGATTTTACGAAATTAGGCGCTGAAGTTATTGCGGTTATATATTTTTTTCTGAATTAATATACTAAGTCATAAAATTCGGGTTCCGATAGACCTTGTTTCAGAAGAGATTTAAGTTCAATATTTTTTGAAATTAAACCAGAATGACGTCTATAAAATTTTGAAAAGGCTTTGCGTAGTTTATGGTACCGATAACCCTGATTAAGAAGTTTAGCCGTTAACAATTTATTACTAGTGTTGAAGTCAGTTACATGACTACACACTCTGGCAAATCGAATTAATTGCGAAATATAAACACCATAGGATGGCGCACGAGGAACATCACCATCCAAAAAAGGAAAATTTACAATCTCAAAATCAAAATCATCGCGTTTATCATAAATTTTGCAAGAAACCAACCCATCTACAATAGATAGATGTAAATCCAAAAACCGGACCTCGGTATCAGAAGAATTTGCTTTATTTAACTGCTTTAAAAAAAAAAAAACAAAGCAAGTACAGGAACTCGCCTATATAATGTTGACCCTCTTTTACCCCACTTTTATATCGTAAAACTGGGGTTTACAGGGGTAAACCTTAGTTTCATTATTTCTGCTCTAAAATTTGGATTGTGTGTAGTCGTTTGAATCGCCTCGATGAAGCGGTTCTAACGTGTACCCACAATCTATTTTTTGAGCAGAAATAAGAGAACTTATTTTTCTTATTTCTGCTCTAAAATATAGATTGTGGGTACTCTCTAGAACCGCCTCGATGAGGCGGTTCTTATGTGTACCAACAATCTATATTTTGAGCAGAAATAAAAAAATATTATAATTTTTCATCTTAAAATTTTCGATTTTATAGGCGGTTAAGTTTGCAATATATTTGAATAGGTGTGTTTTCGTAATGTTAAGGAATATGTAAAACAGTCTACTCGTAAGTCCCCGTACAGGACCATTTTCCCAGTCAACAATCAGATTTGTTTGTTTGATTTGAGGTTTGACGTCCCCGTCAACACTGTATAGGTCATTTCGGAGACTTTGCTTCCAATTTTGTGGGACTTTTACCCGTCATTGAGATGACATGACAACTCAAGCCCTGTCGCCCAATGAAACCAATACGGTTTATAAGCATGGACGCACCGTTTTGCCTGGGCAGGAGTACGTGTGTGCGGTCGGTTTCAGCTCTGCGTGGAACCGTAATCTTTTTCTTCAAGCCCCGATGGGCGAGGTCCAAATCAACACTCAGAGACAACCGACCCAATAGAGATTGATTAACCTGGTTGCCCTTATTTACACTGATATTCTATATCAAGTAAAGAATACATAATCCCCTAGGAGCAATTAGTCTAAGACAAAAGGTCTCTGATTATATAATGATTCTTTTTATGACAATGATATATTGATGCTATGGTAAAATATGCATCAGCTTGACTCATAAAATGCTTTCCATATTTGTCTTATGATCTACGTGACAAATAGCAACTGCTCTTGTAAACTTCTGTACCCAGTTGTTTGAAGCTTCTTTAGATTTACCCATATATGACAATGGAATATCCCACTCAATAAGTTTGGAGTGTTCCAGTTCAATTATAGGGGTATCAGGATTTGTTTTGTTTTTTATTTGAGATTTAACGTCCCCATCAACACTGTAAAGGTCAATTTGGAGACGTTGCTTCCAATTTTGTGGGACTTATACCGGACATTGAGATGAAATGCCAACTCAAGCCATGTCGCCCAATGAAACCATGGACGGTCCTATACTCGCACCGCTTTGCATGGGCAAGCTTAGATCCTCTCAGCGGTTTACCAGTACTCTTGTGCGGTCGGTTTCAGCTCTGCGTGGACCCATCATGCTGCCCAAATATTTCTTTAAGTCCCGATGGGCGGGGCGAGTTTTGTTTGAGGTAAGTTCTAAACAAACGCGTGTGCTTTGAGCAAACAGTGTGTACCTAGATCAGACGCCGCGTTCTGCGGCGTCTGATCTGGGTATACACTGTTTGCCAATGTCCAAGAAAGGCCATTAGGCATATATGGGTTTATGAGCTCGATATATTATCTACGCCCATGGGAGTAAACATTATAGACGTTGATTTTAACACGGAAGTACTGCCATGGGTTACCCACAATGAAGGTTGACCTTCATAGTTAAATGCAACAACAAGTGTAAGCTTTCACAAGGAGAAAAAACGGCCCATAACAAGAATAAGCTTTCACACATAGAGTAGTCCCGCGGGTAGAGGTCTGATACAGAATTGCTATCACATTTGTGCAAACCCATATTTGCTGTCATATTTGTACAAGTTAATACAAAATACTCTCGACCACAACGGACCACTGCCTATCCTATAAGCTCCGCAGGAGACTTCGGCTAAAAATCTTGCCTCGCCGTTAGCAAAATGATTGGGCTAATCTTCAGTTAGTTTTCTTTAAAGTGTACTTTACTTCTCCAAAAGTTTTCATGCATTCCATTTGATATGGTGTTACAAGCTTTTTGAAGTAACATAATTATGTGCCCTTTTAAAGATGAAAAATCCTTTTTGACAAAATAACAGCATTTGCAACTTTGACATTCAAACATTATACTTCAGTCGGCAGTATCCTTGGTGCAGACTGGCAATTTGAATATTGCCGAAGAGAGTTATTGTATAAAACACACTCTAGACAGTTACATTTAATATGTGCTAAGCGTAGAACTTGCTTTTTGTAAAAGCTCTACTTGCTATTTACAGTTCTTGCAAGTACACTTTCTAATACTCTTGCGGGTAGAAAAAATATACCCGGTCCTTTGACAATCGATGTGTTTCTCATTGAGACGGTTCTATCTAGTGCCCACAATTTTAGGATTCTATCTATTGCCAAAGGTTCTACGAGTATCTAGTGCCGCGATTTTAATCGCGACGGAAGTAAGGTGGGGATTGTGGCCACGTAAAATCAATTTAAGCTCCCAAGTGGAATTCGTGTCATTGGTCGTTCCAAAGCGGTTCTTCTGTCGTGTGTTTTTTTTTTTTTGTTATGGCTTGTCTTTGAGTGTGCGTATCGCTTATATTATTTTGCTTTGGATAGCCAATTGGCTATTTGTGGGAAAGCAACTATCCTTTTGGCTTTCCGCTAGAGATGTTTCCACTAGTGTCTAGTTGTTTCATGTTTGTGTTTCTTTCCCTGGGTGACTCTGATTGGAGCTGTGGGTTAATTGTATCGATTTCTGATCATTGCCTTCACTTCTACCTTGAGATAAAGGTCCACTTTTTAAACTCGCCTTTTTCCATATGAAGTGGAATTTAAAAGGAAAATCATAGCATATACTTGTTTACGCGATGGAAGCTACTATTTAACTACTTTTGATGATAGGGTAAATCCGGCTCGGACGAGTCTTATGCCTAGGTCACATAGCCCGGCCGATGAGGTTTCGATGAGCGAGCGATGCGACTTTCGTCAAACACCGGCCGGAATCCCGTGGTCACCGGCCGGCGTTTGGGGCTTCAAACCGCATCGGTGGGCAGCTCAGCGAAATTTAACTCCGGAGTTAAAATTCGACGGGCTCTCACCGAGCTCCTTCATCGCAGCCCCATCCTTACCACATCGGAATACGCATCGGCCGGTGTACGGCTGAGTATCGGCCGGTGTCCCGTGCATCTGAGGCTACCAGAGGACAAGCTTTTGTGAACGGACACCGACCGAGTTTCGGCCGAGGTCCGACCAATGTTGGACCAAGCCTTGGAAAATATAGTACCGGTGGGTGACCGATGTAAGCACGGTGGCCGAAGCTCGGCCGGACATCGGCCGGAACTCGGCCGGATATCGCTGCTTGAATATAAACCGCTCGCTCCAGTCCGTGTACAACATTTAGCTAGTTGTGTTTACACAAGCAACATCTCACACGAGCAACATCAGCATTTCAATGTGTACTCCCTCTTTTGACAGACTTTAAGGATGCCAAAAGTTGCCAGGAAAAATGATGGGGATGAGGAGAAGAGGCCACCACCAGAGAAGGATCACGGGAAGAAGATATATATATATATATACTGTGATGTAATAGCTGACCATCGCCCCCGCCCCCGCCAAGTCCGAGTTACAACGGCCGAACATCGGCCGGGCAGTGTTCATAGACCGTTTACAACCCGTCCGATGATCGCACGGTGTCCTGTAACCTGCTCAGGTACCGGCCGTATACCCCCGATGTCCGAACGACCACCGACCGGTAGTTGCTACCACATAGGCCGAAACAAATCTCCCCTGTTAAGACAGACTCTGTACGGTCATTGACCGGTGTTTGGTCGGTCGCCTGTAGATTTCCGGACGGAGCCCGTTCACGTCACCGAGCTATGCCTCCGATGAGGGGAACTCGGCGACACCCCAAAAATCTACCGAGCTCTACCGATGCCGGGCATAGGTCGGGCTTTGTTTTGTTTGTTTGTTTGATTTGAGGTTTAACGTCACCGTCAGCACTGTAAAGTTTCGGAGACGTTGCTTCCAATTTTGTGGGACTTTTACCCGACATTGAGATGAAATGACATCTCAAGCCCTGCCGCCCAATGAAACCAATAGGGTTTATTAACATGGACGGTCCGCCTCGCACCGCGGTTCCTGGACAGGCTTAGATCCTCTAAGCGGTTTACCAGTACTAGTGTGCGGACCGGATTCAGCTCTGCGTGGAAGCATCATGCAGCCCATATATTTCTTCAAGCCCCTATGGGCGGGGGCCACGGTCGGGCTATGTGACCTAGGCTTTAAAACCAAGGTCTCGACTCCGTATGACCTTTGTTGTTGGTGGGACGTATAACTCAAAATACACATGATAGGGAAAATGCGGGTTATAAGGCTATTAGCCTAGCCACTAGGCGTTAAAATGGATAATATGGAATTAAAATCATCTTTTCCACTAAAATGAGCATAGGAGCCTCCGTGGTGTAGTGGTTACGATACTCGCCTTGTAAACCAGGGATCTCAGGATCGATCCCCGGCTTCTCCAGACTTTCGGATGAGTATTTAAACCAAGGTCCCGTCTCCGAGTGACCTTAGCTGTTGGTGGGACGTAAAGCTGAAACACTCAACTAAATTAATCAGTGTTTAAAAGTTTAGCTAGTTTAGTCTCTCTGGCTCAATTTCAATAATAGTTCTAACCTTGGAGATTCTACCAAATAGACTTGCCATTATTAACAAGGTGATAATTTTTAATATAAAACAAATACAAAAAAAAAATGATCAGACTTTGATTATCAGACTAGTAGCTAGTCAATATAAGGCTATATATTACTTTTGTTATCACTGATCAGAAACCTAGATTGATGTTTTTTTCTTAATGATCTTCTTCTCACAAGCGCCAATCTAGCTAGATTCGGATCAGAGATATCTGTATAAAAATATTGCAAATTTTCATATGAATATAACGATTCCCAGAGGCAAGAAATTTACATCATCGCATTCATTGAAACACGCCTATACGAATACGTTGTAAGTTTTACCAAGTAAAAAACGAAAAATTTAGATGAAAATTTGTGATATGTTCAGTCTAATATCTGCAAAAATATGAATTGTGGGTGCACGTTAGAACCGTCTCATGGAGGCGGTTCTAACGAGTATCCACAATCTATATTTTAGAGCAGAAAAAATAGGTTTATCCCTGTAAACCTCAGTTTTTCTACATAAAAGTTGGGTCAGAATTATATAAGCTTGTTTTGGTGATGATCAAGTACGTGAAATGAACGGTTTCGCAAATCCTACTTTATATTATATAGAGTAAAGTTGGGTGTATAAGAGTTTGCGTTATTTTCCCTTTTTTGCACCAGTGCTTGGGTTTTCAATACTCGCAAAGTTAGAACCGCCTCGTTAACGGAACCCAAACTCTACGTTTCAAGCACAAATTAGAAAATAACTTAAACTTTTAAGCAGAAAAAATCCATACATCGGGAAAACATGCCTATATAATTTTGACCGCCTTGAACCCCACTTTTATATCGTAATACTGGGCTATATTTCTTATTTCTGCTCTAAAATATAGATTGTGGGTACCCGTTAGAACCGCCTCGATGAGGCGGTTCTAACGGGTACCCGCAATTTGTATTTTGAGCAGAAATAAGAAAAATGTCGCATTTTTTACCTCTTTAAATTTTCGTTTTATCGGCGGTAAAGTTACAATGTATTTGTATAGGCTTGTTTTCTTAATGGACAGTAATATGGAAAAGAATACACATGGCGATGCACTGTATTTATCCAAATGATGTTTTTTCTTTATATTTTCAGAGTTTTGCCGTTCTATCCCTGATCATCGTCCTCCTGTCAATCACTGTTTTCGTGATAGAAACGCTTCCTTATTTTGGTTCCGTCTACGTTCATGCCACGGACCCTACACGGAATATCACGAGTGCCGACCTCTGGAAAGAGATGGAAATCTTCACTGACGTCACGCCAAATGATGTTTTATTGCTCATTGATAATGGTTGCAATATTTTCTTTCTTATTGAGTTTATTATAAAACTTCTTGCTTCTCCAGATAAAAGAAAATTCTTTAAATCTCCTTTGGTGATCATTGAACTGGTGTGTATCATACCGTATTATGTAGGAATCATGATAGTTGTTTTTCACCCTGATCCAATCATAGTGTTTACTTTCATCCGGGTCTTGTTTGCCACAAGAGTTTTGAGGATTTTCCGAATATTTGTGCTCATGAAACATTTTCTGGCTTTAAAGATCTTAATGTTTACAATCCGCGCAAGTACAAAGGAGTTATTTTTACTTTTGGTTGTGCTTCTTATTGGAGTAGTTATTTTTGCTTGCATAGAATATTATATGGAGATATTCTCTAATGAACCTTCCGACTTTACACATATACCACTCGCTTTTTGGTGGGCTCTAATTACCATGACAACCATTGGATACGGTGATATTCACCCGCGGTCAGGTCTTGGATACACAGCTGGGGCTTTCTGTGCAATAAGTGGTGTTCTTGTCATTGCGTTGTCTGTCCCAGTCATTGTGAATAATTTCACGGTCTATTACACTCACGCACAATCTCGCGAGAAATTGAAAATACGAAAGAAGAAGTTTGAACAAACGGAAAAGTGGCAAAGATTAAAAGCTGGTTTAAGGAGTAAATTAAAAAGTGGTGCTTTGAACGGATTAGTCAATGGATTCCGTAAAAAGAACAGCATAGACCCCACTGGAGGTGGAGCAAAGAAACTGTTCTTCAAAAAGCAAACTAGCAATAATAATACTACACCAATACCGGAAGTTCGGACTGCACGTGATGTGGTTATTGAGGAGACAGATATTGATAATAGCGATATTACAACAATAACAGAAACGCTGGTTGAGCGACAGAAGACAGACGTGAACGAATTTTCTGAAACTTCAAAAGCATGATAGTTGGTTGCACAGACCAAGAAATCATATTGTGCTTAATTCGATTTTTTCCTTTTTTCTTTTGGCCGCGTGTTTTGGCGATCACATTATTTTTTTTTTTTTTTATATCATTTTATCCAACGAGAAAGTTGTGGAGAAGAAGCTCCGCCAATTTCTCGTAAAGGTTTCAGCCTCCAGAGTTGTATACGTTTTTGGTCTAATGAGATGGACTTTTTAAAATATTTGGATTTTACGACAAAAACTCAGTCCAATTCTGTCACTCACACTCTCGAAATTTAAACTGACTAGCCTATTTGTAACAATATCTATATATGGATAGGACATTGCGATCGAATGCGCACTTTCTAAACATGCAAGATAATGGAAAGACCCACATAATTATCCTTCAGTCAAGACAAATCGTCAAACAGCACCGTCAAGGCGGGACTAAAGAAACAGAAAATTTAGCATAAGCTTCAAATTGCAGAAATCTTCTGATTACAGCTCTGTTGATATAACTTAAGGGACATGATACCTTTTTTTGAGAAGTCGGCGGAGTTTCTCCTCTACAACTTTTCCGCTGGATGTGTTGACCAAAAATCAAAAATAAAGATGTTATCGCCGAAAAACGCGACAAAACGATTTAAAAATCAACCGATGCACAACGCTGATGCAACGCTGAAGCAACGCTTATAATGTTGTTTCAACGTTGTGGTCAGGCTAGGAACCAGTGATAACGCAATTTTCACTGTTGATGACAGTGTGATATCTTGGCCTGGATGATTCGTTTTAGATTTAATATCATGTGCTTTCACCTGAGATATACGGTGAAACTTTCATGACTCGAACACGGTTGGCTCGTTTACCATGGTTAATTCGAACATATTTTTGAGTACCTAGAGACCTTATCTTATCATTATGAAAACACACCTATACGAATACATTGTAAATTTTACCGTAAAATAAACATTTTAGATGAAATATTGTGATTTTTTTCTATATAAAAGTGGGGTTCAAGGGGATCAAAATTATATTGGCGTGTTTTCGTGATGTAGTTCCAGACATCCATACATTTAGGATAGTTTATGCAAATTTTTCGAATTTCCATATTGAAAGAGTATGTTATATGTACTAATTAGAATCGCCTCAATGAGGCAATCCTAATGAGTACACACAACATTCCTTTATTTCATAGAAAATCGAAAATATTTCGTTAATTCATTTTATCACATGACGCCGTGTCTGAGAATGTAATACATGTAACGCCGTTTATTAGATTCGGTAATCCACTAGTGGATTAAATATGCAAATTACGTATACGTTACACGTACGACGTCCTTAATGACGTCGTGTTTACAAATGTTGGAATATTGACATTTTTGTACAATTATCGTGTATTGATGGCATTTTACAGTCGTGCTCATGTATTATTGAATTTATTTAACTTGTTGATGAAAAGGGATAAAATGCTCGACAAAGCCTCGAATTTTATATTTTTTCCCTCAACTCGTTTGATAAATTCAATAATACAAGACGCTATTATTAATTTATTATTCCCCAAAAGTTCGAACAACCCCTATTTCGAACATATTTTCATGGTCCCAAGGTGTTCGAGTTAATGAAGTTTGACTGTACTTGTACATTTTCCTTGTTATACACGGAAGCTAAAATTGTTGGATAAAGCAAATACATGTTTATAATTAGAAGCAAAGCATTGCATGTTTTTAATTTCCCATTTGAAAGGAAACATTATTTTAAAATCACAAACATTCAACATGGGTTATAAACATATATTTTTGCGGAAACATTTGTAGATTTTGCCAAATCTACACAATTATTTCATGTTGTCGAGTTCTCATCAATGTTGCACTGGTGATTTACAAATCCTTCAAAGAGACTGAACAAATCATTTGCCTAAACCATGAAAGAATCAAGAGCGAGGATTTTGGCCACGTCATTACAATGTACGAAAACACGCCTATACAAATACATTGTATTTTTTACCTCGGAAAAATTGAGATTTTTACATGAAAAATGGTGATAATATTTTTGTTCCTGCTCTAAATATAATTGTGGGCACTCGTTAGAACCGCCTCATCGAGGCGGTTCTAACGAGTACCCACGATCTATATTTTAAAGCAGAAATAAGAAAAATAAGTTTTACCCCTGCAAACCCCAGTTTTACTGTATAAAAGTGGGGTTCGAAGGGGTCAAAATTGTATAGGCGTGGTTTCGTGATGTATTTCATGTTGACGAATCCTCATCAATGTTGCCCTGGCGAGTTACAAATCCTTCAAACAGACTGAACAAATCATTTGCCTAAACCATGACAGAACCGAGAGCGAGGATTTTGGCCACGTCATTACAATGTACGAAAACACGCCTATATAAATACATTGTATTTTTTACCTCTCAAAAATTGAAATTTTTACATAAAAAATTGTGATTATTTTTTTATTTCTGCTAAAAATATAGATTGTGGGCACTCGTTAGAACCGCCTCATCGAGGCGGTTCTAACGAGTACCCACAATCTATATTTTAGAGCAGAAATAAGAAAAAATAAGTTTATACCCCTGCAAACCCTAGTTTTACTATATAAAAGTAGGGTTCGAGGGGGTCAAAATTATATAGGCGTGTTTTTGTGATGTAAAACAGATTTAAGCACCCTAGTAAAAAAGTAACTGACCGTTCCAAGGTGGTTCTTATGATGTGGTTTATTGTTTGTACTGCTAATAATATCTTTTTATTTTTATTTTGGATAGCCATTTGGCCATTTTATGAGAAAGTAACTGTCCTTCCGGCTTTTTCCATTACAATAACACACCCATGCGACATAGTGCATTTTTCATATCTCCAAAATGGCTACTTTTCTGATGAAAACCAATGATAATTTTCGTATTTATACGGCAAACATCGGGTGTGTGTGCTCTATAGAACCGCCTCATTGAGGCGGTAAAACCTATGTCATGGAGCAGGAAAAAAAAATATTGACCCTCATAAACCCCATTTTTTCTATATATTGATTCCACGGACTTGTTATCGTGATGCATTATGGTAAAACTGTTTTATGTTGACGATCTTTCCCCTTTGGTGCCATGAATCGGAGATGTGAGGTAATTATCTCGATTCCTGATTACTGCATTCACTTCAGGTTTAAAAAAAATGAACCAGACCTATTTTCCATCAACAGGAAAACATGCTAACCCCGTTAATTTCGGTCAATTAGACCTCATCAAATGCATATTAGTTTTCCAAACGCCCGGAATACATCAGATTAACAAGTCCGTGAAATGTACACCCACAAAACCCCACTTTATATTGAGAAAAGTGGTGTTTATAGGAATATTCTTTATTTTCCTAATATTTGCTCAAAAGCATACATTGTGGGTACTCGTTAGAACCGCCTCCTGGAAGCGGTTCTAACGAGCCCTTACAATATATATTTGGACCAGAAATAAGAAAAAAAAATATGAATCAATCATGCGAAAAATGTAGTTCTAGAGATAAGATAAACGCCATTTCAGCGCACTGGTGTGTTATCGTGAAGAAGATTCTAAATAATTACTATTCATTACTATAACTCACCCGTGCGACATAGTGCATTTTTCACATCTCCTAAATGGCTACTTTTCTGATGAAAATACGTAATATTTTTCTTATAAATAATCAAAACATAGGTTGTGGGTGCTCGTTAGAACCGCCTCAATGAGGCGGTTCTGACGAGTACCCACAACCTATGTCTTAGAGCAGAAATAAGACAAGGACATGTGCAAAGTTTCAGCTGAATCAGTGAAGAAATGTTGAAGTAGTTCGCATCAACAGGTTTTTAGCACATTTTTTAGAAAATAAAGGGCAGTAACTCCTTCGGAAATGATAGGACCAACGTGAAAATTATGTTAGGCATCCTTTCACATCACAAGGAATGCATATGCAAAGTTTCAGCTCAATCGTTGAAGAAATGTGGATGTAGTTTGCATCACAAAAAAAAGTGCGGACTAACCCACACACCCACAAACGGACAGTGCAAAAACTATTTGCCCTCCTACGGGGCATAAAAAATAATGTATACCCCCGTAAACACCAGTTTTCTCTATATGAAGTGGGGTTTAGGGGGTCTTCATTTCACGGACTTGTTCACGTGATGAATTACAATATTATGGAATAGCTGTCGAACGAGGAAAGTAGATTTGCGTAATTTCCAGATTTCTGCTTTCGAAACCATGTTGCCTATACGATTTTCTTACACTGAACCAGATAAGAATATCCGCCATTAGCAAGTGGTATGGATATCGTCATCTCAATCTTCTTATCCCACACTGCTGTGTACTAGTTGCAGACAGCGACGATAGAATTGTGAGTGAGTGTTTGATTTTTACGTCCCACCAACAGCTAAGGTCATACGGAGACGGGACCTCGGTTTAAAGACTCATCCGAAAGTCTGGAGAAGCCCGGGATCGATCCTGCGACCCCTGGTTTACAAGGCGAGTAGCGTAACCACTACACCTTGGATGCTTCTACGATCGAATTGTAACTGAAAAAATGCATTTAGGGCATATAGTTAGAAAAACTAAATATTCATAACAGTTTGCATATTTCATATTTCGGTCTGTCTTCACTACCGTGTTTTATGCTTTTTCTCGCGGAGCGCAATTTATAGCGTGCAGCAACGCCATGCTTATAATGGAGGAAGCGTTATGGTCTGGGCTGGTGTGTAAGCAGAAAGGCATACCAACCTCGTTATTGTTCCAGGAATACTGACCGGGCATCGCTACTTCGACGAGACCATACGTCATCATGTGGTGCATTCCGAACGACAACCACGGCATCTTCCAAGATGACAACACAAGACCACATCAGACAAGGATTGTCGAAGGCTTTCGCAAGCTAAGGATGTCAGGCGTTTGTAGAACGGCTGTTGATGACGCCGGACTAATTTGCTTAGGACAGTATGTGATGTTCTGGGTAGAGCCGTTCAAAAGAGGATGACAGAACACAGGACTATTGTAAATCTCAAAGGAATGGCAGCGCATCCCTCAAGCTACCACCCATAAGCTTATTTTCTCAACAAGGAAAACGCCTATCAAGTGAGTGAGTGAGTGAGTTTCAGTTTTTCGTCTCACCAACAGCTAAGGGACCTCGGTTGAAAAGGCATATCGAGTACGGTACTCAGTACTTCGTCAAGGAGCTTTTCAAAGCTGTAATAATATTTGACAGGTCGAATGCAAAAAAAAAAAATGAAATGAAGTGAAATAAGGATGTTGATCGTCTTGTCTGTTTGAGAGCAGTGCTACTTCTCAGTAAACATGCAGTGGATTTGTTTCATATTTGGCATGACGGTATGTCCAGGCCCAAAGTTTTATTCAGCAATGCTCAAACTCATGTCCATGACCTCAAGGTCACGGTCACCGGCGGACATTTGAATTTTATGTTAAAGTATTTTAACCCTTATCCTGCTGAACACTACAGCAGTGTAGATCCACATCAAATGGCTGTAAGACCCATCGGATTAAGACATACACTGTTCATTACGAAAACACCCCTATACAACTATACAAATACATTGTAAACTTTACCGCCGAAATAACGAAAATTTTAAGATGAAAAAATGTGTTATTTTCTAACGCGTACCCACAATTTATACTTTAGAGCAGAAATGAGAAAAATAAGGTTTACAGGGGTAAACCACAGTTTTACTATTAAAAGTGGGGTTCAGGGATGGGGGTGGGGGCGGGTCAAAATTATATAGGCGTGTTTTCTTGATGTCATGCAGATTGTGAGTTGAACGAATACATTATTATCAACGTCACAGACTAAGCAATTGGTTTTTTTTTATTATTTTTATAAGCTTATATTTTTCCAAACCGTACGATAGATTTGGTTCATATCTTGTATGATGATAGACAAGGGTCCAATGGACCTCCGTCGATGCCCATGACCTCAAAGTCAAGATCACAGACTTAGAAATTTATGTTAAAAATTTAAGAGCTCCTATTTTCGGTATGGTGATAAATAAACGCCAGTGGTGTACTCAGCGATATCCCACCTTTGCTCGTGACCTCAAAGATTAAGAGCCATGACCTCAAGATCAAGGTCATAGACCTATCTTTGTTAAATTTTTAAGAGCTCATGTTTTCCAAACCATGCGATGACTTTGGTTCATATTTGGGATGATGATTGATGAAGGTCCAATGATTTAATCATCAATACCCCACCTATGTCCATGACTAGCCTAAAGGGTTAAAAATCATATTTTCCAAACAATATGATGGATTTGGTTCATTTTATATATAATGACATATAGGTCCAAACGTTTATTCAGCCGTTTCCAGGCCAATGCCCATACCCTCAAGGTCAGGGTTACAGACTGAAAAATTTTATGTTATTTTTAAGAGCTCATATTTTCGCCGGTATGATGATAGATAAACGTCAATGATTTATTCAGCTATACCCAGCCTATGCCCATGACCTCAAGGAATAAGCTTATATTTCCAAACCACGCGATAGATTTGGTTTATTCTCATATAATGATAAATGTAGGACCAAACCTTTATTTAGCAATGACATCGGCAATGCTTATGACCTCAAGGTCAAGGTCACATACTAATAAATGTTATGGTATGTTTAGAAGATACGCCGTTTGATGTGCTTTAATTGTAGTACTATAAAAGAGGGATAGAAGCCTCCGTGGTGTAGTGGTTAAGCTACCCGCTTTATAAACCAGGGGTCGTGGGTTCGATCCCGGGCTTCTCCAGACTTTCGGATGAGTCTTTAAGCCGAGGTCCCGTCTCCATATGATCTTAGATGTTGGTGGGAGGTAACACTCAAACACACTCACACTCATTATATTAAAGACAGGGCAAACACAGGTCATGTCTGCTTCATATTCGAGTCATATATACATGATTGTACTGTGTACATGTGTGTAGTCAGTCTACTAGTGACTAATATTTTAAATTGCCAAATCTTAAATGTCAATCCCAAATTTAACAAAAACAAAAGTAAATACCAATCGTTTTAACCCCCAAAAATGCATCTGAAAATGTTGTCTGTTTATGTCGTCTGCAGCAACTTACTTGCATATATATTTTTATTTTGTTTATTTATTTACAATGTATCTATTTATTTTTTCGCATACAGGCGGCAGTAATGTCCCTGATCAGAGTACTCAGGGGCAGTCTAATCTAAACCCGCACTGTTGTTTGTGTTGAACTTTAATGTCCTCCCCGTCAGTTATGCAGGTTATTTTGGAGACGTTGCGTCCGATTTTGGGGGATTTGTAGTTAATACAAATTATTTTAGTTCGATTGCGATGGTTTGTTTGACTGGTGGTTTAACGTCCCTGTCAATACTGTATAGGTCATTTTGGAGACGTTGCTTCCAATTTTGTGGGACTTTTACCCGACATTGAGATGAAATGACATCTCAAGCCCTGTCGCCCAATGAAACCAATAGGGTTTATAAGCATGGACGGTCCACCTCGCACCGCTTTACCTGGTCAGGCTGAGATCCTCTAAGCGGTTAACCAGTACTCGTGTGCGGTCGGTTTCAGCTCTGCGTGGAAGCATCATGCAGCCCATTTATTTCTTCAAATGAGCGGGGGCCGTCGATTGCGATGGAAGCCTCAAGCTTATTTAATCGCTCTCGAACACTCATTCCGGATGTTTTCACGCGCGCGAGAGAGAGGCAGCGACTATTACACCACTGCTACCCATTTACACCTGGGTAGAGTGAGGCATTGTCATTACGTGTCTTACCCAAGGACCCACCTCGATACCGGGTGCCGGATTCGAACGCACAACCTCTCGATCATGCTTCGAACGCGTTAACCACTGCGCTATCGCGGCTGACTAAGACCTAGTTTCAAATGGAACGAAACTATATCAGTTTCAACAATGTTTTTTTTTTAGTAACCAGCAAACAACAATATAGACGGCAATTTTGCTGTGATTGACTTTTACCTGACATTGAGATGAAATGACATCCCAGGCCTTACCACCCAAAGGAACCGTTAGGGTTTCAACAGTGGTCCGACTCGTACCACTTTTCCTGGGCAGGCTTATATATGTACCTTAATTTTTAAGCGTTTTACCAGTATTCAAGTTCAGTCGTTTTCAGCTCGGCGCGGAAGCACAGTGCAGTCCAATCTATTTCTCCAGGTCCCGATAGGCGGGGCGCGCCAACAAGCTTTTGAACAATGTTTTTTTTTTATTTTTTAAGTAAACAGCAAACAACAATATGGAGGCAATTTTGCTGTGATTGGCGTCTTAAGGGTTAATTAAAATAACACTGCAATTTAAAACTTACGTTTGGTTCAGTTGTGCTTGACGTTCCAAGTTTAAGACCTAGTTTCAAATGGAACGAAACTATATCAGTTCAATTTGTATTCTTAAGGAAGTGCATGGGAGGTTATTATATCGATCAAATGTTAAAAGTTATTACATCGATTCAGCGGAATGGGGAGAATGACCGTAGAAAGATTTCATGATCAATCTCCACGAAAGAATGTTGCCGACCCAGCGGGACAAGGGTTAATAGCAATGGACGCATATGCATTTTATACCTTTTATCAATTTTTCATCTCTCTCTCTCTCTCTCTCTCTCTCTCTCTCTCTCTCTCTCTCTCTCTCTCTCTCTCTCATTCACTGCACAATATCCTAATCTGAAAAGAGGTCCAGATGTACTGTAAAGAAGAAGAGGCCCACGGGCCACTACGCTCACCAGAGGTCATGTGGTTTATATGGCGCCCATCTTGGTCATGTGACTACAAGCCAAGTAATAGATTTTCATTGTCTCATCCCACAGAGGCTTTTCATGTAATTTGGTTTCAATCAACCCAGCGATTTAAGTGGAAAAGAAGATAAAAATACTGAATCTTAGCCATTCAAGACAAAGGTCAGTAATGAGGAACTTTGGAACTGACTGATTAACTTCCAATCAGCTGATTGCAAATAGTATTTTTGATGCAACCGGCTTCCATACAATCAGTAAAATCCACTGATTTGCCTTTTTTGATGCAAATGTCTAAGTTATCAAATTTGACCTTGACGTAAAACAGGTCAAGGTCTACCAAAGGTCACCAGTTGAAGAAGTTTCGTAGGACCAGAGTCCTAGACGGTCCCCGGAAGAGTGGTAAAGCTAAAAAAATTTGGTCATTTAAAAATCCCTTTACAAAGTAGCATTTGGGATCACCTCATTAAGGAAAAATGGAATTCTGAAAACTGACACGCACGAAAGGGCAAATATATATAATAAACAGTTTCAGTCTGCATTTACTCGGGAAACTGATGGTGAGCTTCTATCCAAAGGTAATAGCCCGTTTCCCTCTATGTGGGACATGACAGTTGACCCTAAGGGGGTCGATAAACTGTTAGATAAGCTCAAAATACAAAGCCCTTTCAGTGTAGATTTGGACTCAGAGGTATGCGTTTTAGTATACCTCTGTTAATCAGATTGTAAATAGTTTTAAAGACTCATCCAGGGTCATCGTTTTTTTTTAATCTAAATTTAGCCACCCACCCAACTGAGGTAATGGCCGAATACTCAATATATGACGATAGATAGACTGCATAACAAATTTCAAGATCATCGGCCATTTGATTCCTGAGTAGAAATGTTTTAGAGGTGTTTACCATACTAGAATGGTAATGGGACCCTGTCCCCACAAACAAAATTTCATTCCCCCTATCAATAGAGACTCCTAATGTAATTTGGTTTCAATCAGCCCGCCAGTTTCAGTAAAGCAGATAAAAAGATAATCTGAGCCATCCAGGACAAAGGTCACTAAATGACCTTGACCTTGAGAATTGATAAACTTTCATTCAGCTAATTGAAACTATCTTTTCCGATGCCACAGGCTACCATACAATCAGGAAATCCACTGTTTTGCCTTTTATCTATACAAATGTGTAAGTGGCCAAATTTTACCTTGACGTAAAACTGCTCAAGGTCAACCAAAGGTTATTATTTGAACGTAATTGGAAGGGCCTGTGTCCCCGATGCTGCATACCAAGTTTCAAGGTGGTCGGTCGTTTGGTTCCTGAGAAGAAGATTTTTAAATGTTTTTACCGTATATCGACATGGCGGCCATGTTGGTAATCTGACCTAGTCGTTATGTAAAAACTTTCGTTCCCCTTCAAACAGAGGCTCCATATGTGATTTGTTTTCAATGAACCCAGCAGTTTAAGTGGAGAAGAAGACACCAAAAATACTGAATCTGAGCCATCCAGGACAAAGGTCAGTAAATGACCTTGACCTTGGGAATTGGTAAATTTCCATTCAGCTGATTGACAAAATCATTTCTGATGTCACAGACTTTCTTACAATGAGAAATATCCACTTTTTCCTTTTAACCGTTCAAATGTCTGTGTGACCAAATTTGTCCTTGACGTAAAACAGGTCAACGTCAACTAAAGGCCATAATTTGAACAAACGTGGTAGGGCCCGATTCCCCGATGCTGCATATCAAGTGTCAAGGTCATCGGCTATTTTGTTCCTTAGAAAAAGATTTTAAAGGTATTTAACATATATGGGCCTGGCGACCATATTGGTCATGCGACGCAGTCCTTATGAACAAACAGTCGTTCCCCCTTCCCAAAGAGGCTTCACATTTAATTTGGTTTCAATCAACACAGCAGTGAAGAAAGTGATAAAATACTGATTCTGAGCCATCCAGGACGAATGTCAGTACATGACATTGACCTTTGGAATTTGATAAACTTCCATTTAACTGATTGCAAATATCATTTCTGGTGTCACAGGCTGCCTTATAATCAGAAAATCCACTACTGTTTTGGGCTCTTTTTTCATACAACTGTCTAAGTGACAAATTTTGACCTTTACGAAAAACAGGTCAATAATAAATTTATTAGGGCCCTAGTCCTCGATGCTGCATACAAAGTTTCAAGGTGATGTGGGCCATTTGGTTCCTGAGAAGATGTTTTTTGTAGGTTTTTACCATATATGGGCATGGCGGTCATATTGGTCATGTGACCTAGTCCTTACAAACAAACTTTCGTTCCCGTTTTTGGTTTCAATTGGCCAAGTAGTTTCAGAGATGTTTGAAAATGTTGATGCGGACGCGGACGAGGAACCACTGCCTATACTATAAGCTCCCCTTTGGCTCTGGTGAGCTAAAAAGGAACAATTCTGGTTTAATTTGCTTGTGTGGAGGTTTAGTTTCCCGTCAACACTATTAAGGTCATTTTAAAGACATTGCTTTCAATTTTCGTGAGCAATTTAGCCGACATCAGGATGAAATGGCATCTCAAGCCCTCCCTTCCAACGAAACCGGCAGGGTTTAATTAGTAGACACGAGTTGTGGGAAAGGGATATACTGCGAGGCATCGTCGACCATTTTAACTCTTTTCCTCAACGAGTTTAATAAATTCAATAATACTTGAGCACGAATGCAAGATTCTATTTATCATTTGACATTAAAACGCGTTTAATTCACAATTTTTGTACAAAAATGTCAATATTCCACCATTTAGACAAGACTAATTAATGAATGAGTTCTTTGTCGAGCAAACTGAGTTAAATGATGACAATGCCTCTTTACCCTCTGATTAATCCCAGCCTTCTCTGACGTTCTAAAAGACTTTTTTTTTATTTTCTGATTTGGCGGCATTAACGTCAGAGGAACACCTATAGTGAAAACTCCAATACTGGATGTCTAAGCAGCAAGACAGAGTTTCCAGTGATTTCTGAACTGATTTTGCCATAACATGAAAGCCTATGATAAGTGATCGATTGATAAAATATTAATGATCATCCCTGAATCGCCGAAACAAGCTTACTGACGTTTGAAGGCAGTATTTCTGACCAAGTTTTCTGTCGAGCCATAAAAAACTTATCAAGACACCATTTTGTTTGGTTTGACCTTTTGGGTATGTAAATATGTGACGTCATAAAATTTTACCACCGATATATTATCCGGGTAAAAGATGTTGTTGGAGGACGAATGCAACTCCTCTTTCTTTCTTTCTTTCTTTTCTTTCTTTATTTCTACTGATACTGCGATCCGTCACATTTTGCCATTACTCGCAGCTGTACATTACATACACTGCAGGTTTTGCAGGATGAAAGCCTACACAGTATTCATGTAATTACGGTAGGGTTATTTAACCTGCACAGTGCACAGGGGGCCTCCAGTTAACGTCCCGATTCGAAGGACGGTTCACTTTATGACATTCATCCCTGTAAATGATGCCAAAGGAGCGTGTTCGGACACCGAACTTTTATCGCCGCTGCCGGGGATAGAACCCGAGATCTCTAGCATCAGAGGCAAGTGCACTAACCACTGAGCTATCACGCTCCATTTTTGAGGAGAAAAATTTCGACTTCGCCATAAAAGAAAAACAGTGGGAGATAATTGACCGTGTACTTCAAGGAATTGACACATTTGTGGTGTTACCAACCGACTATGACAAGACCATTTGTTAATTTATATCATGGATTTCGCCAATGCCTTAGACATGGTACATGTACCTCACAGGAGGCTGTTTGTATAAATTGGATTACTATGGGATAAGAGGATCTACACTCAGATAGTTTGGCTCATGACCCTCTAGGCGCTCACAACAAGGTGTACTTTGGTGGCAAAGCGTCTGATCCAATCCCTGTTCTATTTGGTCTTCCCCAAGGCTCGGTACTCAGACCGGACCTTTTCTTTTGTATTCGGATAACATCAGGAAAGGACACATTTGTGGTGTTACCAACCGACTATGGCAAGATCATTTGTTAATTTATATCATGGATTTCGCCAATGCCTTTGACAAGGTACATTTACCTCACAGGAGGCTGTTTGTATAAATTGGATTGCTATGGGATAATAGGATCTACACTCAGATAGTTTGGCTCATGACCCTCTAGGCGCTCACAACAAGGTGTAGTTTGGTGGCAAAGCGTCTGATCCAATCCCTGTTCTATCTGGTCTCCCCCAAGGCTCGGTACTCAGACCGGACCTTTTCTTTTGTATTCGGATAACATCAGGAAATGACACATTTGTGGTGTTACCAACCGACTATGGCAAGATCATTTGTTAATTTATATCATGGATTTCGCCAATGCCTCTGACAAGGTACATTTACCTCACAGGAGTCTGTTTGTATAAATTGGATTACTATGGCATAAGAGGATCTACACTCAGATAGTTTGGCTCATGACCCTCTAGGCGCTCACAACAAGGTGTACTTTGGTGGCAAAGCGTCTGATCCAATCCCTGTTCTATCTGGTCTCCCCCAAGGCTTGGTACTCAGACCGGTCCTTTTCTTTTGTGTTTGGATAATATCAGATCATCTCTTCGTTTATTTGCTGATAATTGTTTTGTATAGGAATATATATACTCTTTCTGAGTGCCTTATGTTACAAGATGACCTGAATAGCCCAGCACGTTGGGGGGGGGTGGGATTGGCAGATGAAGTTCAGTGTGGCCAGATGTCACTCAAAGAGGGTGTCTTGGCACTTAAATTGGGCTACTTATTACACCAGCATACATGGGAACAGGTTCAATCCGCTAAATACCTTGTCTCATCATCACTGACGATCTCGATTAGGGTCAGTACGTTTCTGAAATTACATCCAAAGCAACGTGGACATTATGATTTCTAAGATGTAATTTGGCTTTTGCTTCACGGCAGACAAGGGATGTTGCATACAAAACATTGGTTCGACCTCAACTTGAGTATGCATTACCTGTTTGGCAACTCCATGCCAAAACTCAGATACAATAGGTTTAGAATGTCCGGTGGACGGTTGCTCGATGGACCTGCCGGCGATGACGGAACAAATGTAGTGTGGGAGATATATGCTTGATGAGTTGGAATGGCCATCGCTGGAGACCCATCATGAGCTGTCCTCTTTAAACTTCTAGCCCAACCCACAGCTTTCACTTTTCTACCTCCTTTTATAAGATACACTCTGATATAGTGTCTCTTAATAAAGATAACTACCTGACCCGTGTGACTAGTTCAACTCAAACAATGGCATCAAAATTAAACAACTGTCAATATCGTAGGTACCAGGCCTAGAGTGATGCCCTGAAGAATTCCTTCTTCCATAGAACTATTCCTCGGTAGAGTAGTCTTCCCTCCTATGTGGTAGATGCCAAAACTACAGAGGCGTTCAAAGGCCGCACGGTATAGATTGGGACTCAGCCACAACAGCCACTAGGAATGTCAATGGTTTCAAAATAACATCGGCTTTTTTCATATATGATACAGTGTTAAAATGACATTCACTTTCTGTTTCATTAAGATTAAAATGAATTCATATTCTTTGTTCTCTAGGTCAAGTGTTTTGGTTTATTAATTAAATACTTAACCTGAAGTAAAAGATAGCTTTTAATTATGATGCGCGAGGATTGAACAAGTAGTTTTTTTTTCGAAGGATGTTCCCGTCTGCTTGGCGTTGTTTGTAATTTTGTGGCAATATAGGAAACAGGTTTGCGAATTTTTCTGAACTTCTCCTCGGCTTCGCTGAGCTGTTCCCTGTTTACATCCACTGATCTAATTGACTTACATGTAGTACAGGATTCTCATATGAGGACCTCTTTCCCTGGCGTCAAAGAAATCGCGAAGTTCTTGCTAAGAGTGGAGGCAATACTCGGTCCATCCTTGAATCTCCCTTCTATTAAATGAGACTCCATTAAAACCTTTTTTGTTTATATTCGTAAGGCAGAAGAACAACACGTGCAGTTCATTTTTATCTGTTCCTTGAGCATTTACTAAATTAGTCATATTAACAAGCACCTAGCCTTTGAGAGCATTCTTGCTGACAGTCAACATGGTTTCCGCAGTCAAAGGTCTTGTGAAACCCAATTAGTCAAATTTTGCCATGACATTTTTAACAATCTGGATGCGGCCATAATAACCGTGGCCACAAACAGAATAATTTTATTATCATGGATTTTGCCAAGGTCTTTGACAAGGTACCATACAGAAGGCTATTGTACAAACTGGAATATTGTGGGATAAGAGGATCCACAAAGAGGTAGATTAGCTCATGACACACAAAAAGTTGCACTTGATGGCCAAGCGCCTCTGTTTTATCTGGTGTCCCACAAGGTTCGGTACTTGGACCTGTCCTTTTTTAGAATTCATAATTCTATCGCAATCGCGTATGTAACGCGACGTCTGATTCTATAACGTCGAACATTTGCGACGGTATATTCTGCGATATACTGTCAGAAACCAGAAGTCATCGAGAAACGTTTTTGACTGGCTGGTATTTGAGTTTACGCTGCTCGCAGTGCTTGCCGTTTTGTGCATGAAGCACATTTTTTTAACAAATCAAATGAATAAATGCATATGAGTAATGATAACTGTATTGAAAATTGTCATTTGTGGAGGTAAATCGTCGGTTTCACGATCGCAAATTACGTTTTACGGCTCCGCGAGCGTGTAAAGCTAAATTTTCGACCGTAAAACCACCGATTTACCTCCCCAAATGACACTTTTCAGAATCAGAATCAGAATTGTTAGTGGTGACACGTCAAATGACATTCATACACCCCGACCTACAGGTGATATGGGAAGTTAGTCCCCAGCTCTAACCAAAGAGGTAAACTTAGCTACACAATTCTCAGCACCTTCAGCTGTCGAAATAATCAAATCGGGAAGGGCATTCCAATCTCTAATGGTTCGGGGGAAGAAAACTTCTTTATAAAGGTCAGCTCTTGCATTAAGGGTCTGAAACGTCAATGAATGGTGCTTTATACAGTGACTAGCTGGGGAAACAAGGCCATCTGTTGGAATGTTGGAAGCACCCTTTAGACGTTTGTATAAGAATATAAGCCTACTGTCTCTTTTCCTTTTCTTGAGAGACCCCCATCTTAATGTTCCTAGAATTTCAGACATGCGTTTCAAAGCATTAATTGATTGTTACAAATCTAGCAGCTCTGTTCTGAACTTTTTCAATTTCTTCATTAAGGGCCACTCCACTTGGGTCCCAGATGCAACTCCAAATTCCAAGACTGGGCAAACAAGTCCCTTATATGCTGTCTCCTTCACATCCTGAGGACACTGGTGAAGATTTCGCCTCAGGAAACCAAGTGTTCTATTCGCCTTAGAACACATGTTGCTAATGTGTCAAATCATATGATCATCTCAAATCGTGTGTGATTGTCACACCAAGTCACATTTTCGAGGACCGTTCCTTCTAAAGTGTATGAAGCCTCAATTTTATTTGTTCTCTTCCTAGTTATCTTCATAACACTGCATTTAACAGGCTGAAATCTCATGCCCCATTTTCGAGCCCAACATCCTGATCTATTTATATCCTTCTGAAGTTTCATTAAGTCCTCTGCAGCTCTGATTTCCCGATACCAAACACAGTCGTCTGCGAACAGTCTTATTTCTGACTCAATGTCAGTGGAAATATTATTAATGTACAGGGAGCATAGCAGCGGACCAAGAACAGTCCCCTGTGGAACCCCAGATAAACTGGCGCCTATACTGAAGATTCACCATTATCAACAACACGCTGTTTTCTGTAGCAAAGGAAGGAATCTATCCATTTGAGTTTCTTCCTCCTAATTCCATTACCAAATAATTTGGATTTAAGTAGTTCATGAGGTGGGGTGTCAAAAGCCTTATCGAAGTCCAAAATAAATGTGTCCACCTGCCCCCCCCCCCCCCCCCCCCCCTTGTCCAATATTTTTACCCAATCATTAATAACCGTGCTCAGCTGAGTTTAGCAACTATGCCTTTTCCTAAATGCATGATTATGTTTGAGCAGGGGACTATGTGTTCAAGCAATTTACATAGAACACAAGTCAGTGACACTGGGCGTTAATTACAAGCAAGAGCCCTGTCTTCATTTTTGAAAAGTGGGCAGATGTTCGCCAGGAGTCATTCTTTGGGGATTTCAGCCGTATCGAGAGTTTGTTGGAAAAGATGAGCAAAAACTTGACCTAACTCATTTGCTAGTTCCTTCAGAACTCTAGGATGAAGCTCACCAGGTCCTAAAGCTTAAGACGGGTTCAAAACAGAAATAGAGGCAATGATCAGGAATCGATAAAATTAACCCACAGCTCCCATCAGAGACACCAAAGGGAAAGAAACACAAACATGAAGCAACATACTCCAACGGAACACCAACAGCGGAAAGCCAAAAGGACAGTTACTTTCCGACAAAATGGCCAATAGGCTATCCAAAATAAAATAATATAAGCGACACAAACACCCAAAGACAAACCATAAAAACCATAACAAAAATAAATCGCGACAGAAGAACCACCTTGGAACGGCCAGCGGAAACGAATTCCACTGGGGGGGGGGGGGGGGGGGGCTTAAATCGATTTTACGTGGCCACAATCCTCGCACTTACTTCCGTCACGATTAAGACAAATAATTTGTTCAGTCCGCATGAAGGCCTCCTAACTCATCAGTGCAACATCTCCGTGAACACAAAGATAAAAAACCACAGCGATGAAACAACGGTGAGGACTCGACAGCACGAAACCACTGAAATGCTGGAGTAAAAGAAAACCAACAGTTAGACTTCGATGGGCCCGACCAGCGACAGAGCATCAGGTACCAACCAACATAAGCCTTTACGTTGGAGCAGTCATAGAATCAAACCTTTAATTAACTTCTAATTTTCAATACAGTTATCCCCTAAATGATCTCCCCGTTAATATCAGGTCATCTATCCATTCGTTTGCTGATTATTGTGTACTGTATAGGAACATATACTCTCCCTCTGATTGTCTCATTTTACAAGATGACTTGGACCGACTAGCACAGTGGGAGGCCGATTGACAGGTGAAGTTCAATGTGACGAAATGCCATTCGATGAGGGTGTCACGGCATCTCCCTGACAATCAGTTTAGGTTTGATTATTCACTACACCACTTTGGAGCAGGTTCAATCCGCAAAATATCGCGGTATCACCATCAAGGCCGATCTTGATTGGGAACATCATATTTCAGCGTTTACATCAAAAGCAACTAGGCCTTTAGGATTTCTAAGACGTAATTTGGCTTTTGCACCTTGGCAGACAAAGGATGTTGCATATAAAACATTGGTTTGCACTCAACTTGAATATTGATATTGAAGTAGAGATAGATATAATATTCCCGCCATCTGTCAAATTCGGTCGAATTCGGTCGGTATAAATTCTTACCTCTACACCGCTTACGTGTTTCATTGCATGACCTTTATTACCCAGAGTTCAAGTCTGTAAACAAATGTGGTGATTTTTATCAAACGATCAAATTCAAGTGAGGAGGAATACGTTTTGTAAACAAGGAATCTTTAGGTAATTAATTACAATAGTGCAAAAATATGTATTGAAGAGGCCTGTGTTAGCAAAATCACACAAATTAATATATAAACGCACCCAACCGGGTTTGAAGGAGTCCACACCCCACCGATCCTAGGAAGGATCGGCAATATTGGAGTTTTCAAGCGTGGAATTTCTCTGGCTTTAGGTCACTACAGCCAGAGATCTCGGGTTACCCTCTGATGTTCCTCAAGCTCAGACTTTTCTCAATCTCTACCACACCGGAAAAAGTTGAAGTAATATTAAAGTCGTTGCAATAAGGTACAGCAGCTGGTCCTGACTCAATTAACAATCGTATTCTTAAGGAACTAGCTGTTCCTCTATCTGTCCAACTCGGTGATCTTTTCAACTTCTCTGTAAGTAAGGGTAAAGTTTCAAATAACTGGAAAGAGGCAAATGTGATTCCAATCTTTAAAAAGGAGGACCCCTCAAACAGATCGGATTATAGACCAATTTCTCTCCTAAGTACTATAGGCAAAGTCCAAGAAAAATCGTTCAGAAGCACCTTTTTAACTTTATTCGTGACCATAATGTACTAACATCTCTTCCGTCAGGATTTATTCTTGGAGACACTACTGTTAATCAATTAGTTCATATCTACAATACATTTTGTAAAGTTCTCTATGAAGGTATAGAAGTACGTGCTGTCTTTGGTGGCATTAGTAAATCCTTTGACAGAGTATGGCATAAAGGCCTACTACACAAACTACACAGCATTGGTATTCTGATTCGCTACGGCAATTGTTTACAGATTACTTGCATAATAGACAACAGAGAGTAGTGCTACCTGGAGCTGCTTAGTCTTGGTCTGTTATCAAGGCAGGAGTCCCACAAATTAATAAACCATATCATCCTCATATATCAATGGCCCAGCAACACATTAACGAAGTACATTCTCACAAGCGTTTAGGCCTTATGTTTTCGACCGATTGCACCTGGCATGACCACATAGGCAACGTCAAAACGAAAGCATGGTTTTGGATTAATGTAATGCGCAAAGTTAAATTCACATGCGATAGAAAGTCCCTACAAACAATATATACATCTTTTATAAGGCAACTTCTCGAATATGCCGATTCAAAATGAGGCCGCAAGAATCGTTACTGGGGCAACACAACTAGTATCAATCAACTCTCTTCTCTATGACCTTGGGAATCTCTGGAAGCTCGGAGAAAAAACACACACACACACACACACACAAACTTGAACTCTATTACAAAATGCAGAATGCTCTCACACCAAAATACTTCTTTCAAAAAATATTCTAAATAACTCCTTATGTGCTTGTGGAGCTGTTGAGAATACGAAGCACAACGTCCTGGCCTGCGAACAGTATACTGACATAAGACAGGACCTGTTAAACATTGTCTCACCTATTTGCCAACCTTTCTTAAACATTCTTCTATACACGGCAGTACTGATCTCTCTGTGAGTGATAATATAAAATATTTTTAGCAGTACAATATTTTATTCTCAATTCTAAAAGATTTTGAGATTACAAATTTATAATCACAGATTACAAATCTCTTGCTGGTACTTATCTCAAATGTATAATTATGTGTACGTTTCCTACATGAGCGCACATCCATATATCTACACACGTAAACATGCGCGTACATACTAGTTGTAAAACACATCTAGTAACTCGTGCCAAAGTTAAACAGCTACAGCAACCATCTTCAACCCATATTCAGCCACTGTCCCACACCACGATACGAAGAGCGCTACTGAGTTTCTACAGTGTTTTGTTCCTCTTGAGACACCCCGAAATCACAAGCCTATTATTCCTACCTTTCAGACTTGATTCTTCAGTGATAATGAAACAAAATAATTACCTTAAAATCCATTCCCGAGGAGACATATATCCATGCTTTATTTCACTACTAAGTATTGATTTTGTAACCCAAAATGAAATTGTACTTGCAAGATTTTCACAATAACTTGCAAATTCGATCAAACTTGACAATCACAACTATTATTAATACATAGATATTGAAATCAAGAGATACAGATTTGAATAATTCATTTGACTTTTTGATGAATCCCTTTGTATGATACTTGTATTTTTGTCAACATAACCTGTGTAAAAGGTGTATGTACAACACAAAGAAATAAAGTTTAAACCCATCACGAAAACACGCCTATATAATTTTGACCCCCTCGAACCCCACTTTTATATAGTAAAAGGGGTGAACCTTATTTTTCTTATTTCTGCTCTAAAATATAGATTGTTGATACTCGTTAGAACCGCCTCGATAAGGCGGTTCTAACGAGTATCAACAATCTATATTTTGAGCAGAAATAAGAAATATATCACAATTTTTTCCTCTTTAAATGTTTTATTTTTTTCGGCGATAAAGGTTGCAATGCATTTGTATAGGCGTGATTTCGTAACGCAATATTCCGCCGTTAGTAAACGCGACGCCATTAAGGACGACGTACGTGTAACGCCAAGGCTCGTATAAAATAAATTGCATATTTAATCCATTAGTGGATTGCCGAATTTAGCACATGGCGCCATTACATTCTCAGACGCGACGTCATACGATATATAAAGATTATCATATGACATTTTTCGTATCACATCCCATATCAGCCCGAGGGCCGAAGGCCCGAGTTCTGCTTTGTGTCGATGGCTGATGTGGGGTATGATATAAAAAGGCTACATCATAATCTATTTATCATATATTTCCCCGCCTTGTTCTTTCAAAATTTGTTGCATTATGGTTTTGTGTTTAAAACCCTTCTAAAACAAAAAAGCAACAAAGCAAAGCTTTTAGTGAAAGCAATGCAATAGTTTGTAAACTGTTGGTTTTATTTTGCTCCAGCATTTCAGTGATTTCTTGCTGTCGAATCCTCACCGTTGTTTCATTTCTGTGGTTCTTTGATTTTTGTGTTCTCGGAGACTTTGCACTGATGAGTTAGGAGGCCTTCATGCGGACTGAACAAATTATTTGTCTAAATCGCGACGGAAGTAAGGGCGAGTATTGCAGCTGCGTAATATCGTTTTAAGTCCCGCAATGGAATCTGTTTCACTGATCGTTCCAAGGCGGTTCCTCTGTCGCGGTTTATTTTTGTTATGGTTTGTCTTTGAGTGTGTGTTTCGTTTATATTATTTTGTTTTGGATAGCCAATTGGCCATTTTGTCGGAAAATAACTGTCCTTTTGGCTTTCAACTGTTGATGTTTCCATTAGGGTCTAGTTATTTCATGTTTGTGTTTCTTTCCCTTTGGTGTCACTGCTGGGAGCTGTGGGTTAATTGTATCGATTCCTGATCATTGCATTCACTTCTATTCTCAACGAGGCAAGAAATTTCTGTTTGTACGTGTTTAATCAGAAACAAAGATTTTTTATACAAATTCCAAAAAGATCATACAGCGCCGACCAGATGCTACAAACGGTGACATCTGATCAAGACCTTCACTGTTTGCTAAAATTTGTGGCGTAATAGGAACGCTGCCGAGTGTTCTAAAGATTGTTACAAAAATAGCTATAATAATTATTTTCCGACAAACAGGTGTATAATATTAATATGTTAGACATTTTTGTGATAAAATTATATTGTTTATAAAGAAATTGTGTGCAGTTTGCAATGTAAATCCAGATCAAGCGGCACAGAACCCGGTGTCTGATCAGGGTCTACACCATTTGCTTCCGGTACAGGAATGTAAGAGTTAAACGAACCGTCTAAGTCCCTCATCACGAAAACACGCCTATATACTATGGACCCCCTTCAGCACATCTTTTATACAGTAAAACTGGGGTTTACAGGGGTGAACCTTATTTTTCTTATTTTTGCTCTAAAATATAGATTGTGGGCACTCGTTAGAACCGCCTCGATGAGGCGGTTCTAACGTGTACCCACAATTTATATTTTGAGCAGAAATAAGAAAAATATTGCAATTTTTCATCATAAAATCTTCATTTTTCAGCGAAAAAATTTACAACGTATTGTATAGGCGTGTTTTCGAGATGTGTTCAGGACCATTTAGTATATACTAATTTATTTTAGTTCGATTGCGATGGAAGCTTCAAGCTTATTAAATCGCTCTCGAACACTCATTCCGGATGTTTTCACGCGCGCGAGGGAGGTAGTGACTATTATACCACTGCTACCCATTTACACCTGGGTAGAGTGAGGCAGTGTCAATATGTGTCTTGCCCAAGGACACACCTCGATGCCGGGTGCCGGATTCGAATGCACAACCTCTCGATATGAGTCGAACGCGTTAACCACTGCGCTATCGAGGCGCTATATCAGGACCATTTCTCCAGCCTACACGCAGAATCAATCGACCCGCCAATTAGATCGATCTATAAAATGTGCTTAGATTACATCATAAATAATCTAATCAATTATTTGTCTGATAATTATATCATAAAAAAGGAACAGTGACAGTAACGGTCTGAAATCGCAACATTTTTATTGATACAATTAATTCTTATGCTGATGCTACGAAAAGGAACACCTGTAGCCTTCTCAGACAATTGACAATGCAAAAGACAGTTTTATTGCAAACACTCGTGAAAGCATCTTAGCAACGTCACTCCTTGTCCAACACCCGAATCCCCACAAAAAATCATCCCATCCCATGAACAAAGTTTATTTAGCAATAATAACGAGTATTAATAAAACACTGTTGTTGGCTCGAAAATATGGGTTGCCGTTTTACTATTTAATCCATATTTATAGATATCCATAATTCAATTTATTGATATCCATAATTTTAATTACGGATTTCCATAAATCAGCCGAACGATGGATATTCATTATTCGAATTAAAGGTATCCATAAATCGAATTATGGATATCCATAATTCGATTGATAGATATCATCAATTAAAGATGATTTTTGGATATCCATAATTCGATTTATGGATAACCATAATTCAGATCGAATTATGGATATCATATTATGGATATCCATAATTCGTTCCATTTATGGATATCCATAATTCGATTTATGTACATCAATAATTCGTCTTGGCAAATAAATACAATAAATAATGACTGAAACCAAAGGTTTTTGCGTTAAAGCAGGATAACCATAATTCGAAATATGGATATCCATAATTCAGCCCGATTTATAGATATCCTTAATTCGATTGATGGATACCCATAATTCGAAATATGGATATCCATAAATCAACGGAATAATGGATATCCATATTTTGATTTATTGATATCCATAATTGGAATTAGTGATATCCATTATTCGAATTATGGATATCCATTATTCGATTTATGGATATTCATAATTCAAATTATGGATATCCATAATTCGACTGATTTATGGATATCCATAATTCGCTTGAATATGATTCAGTAAATTTAGTCTCCGTAAATGTTGTTCTGTAAACTTCCTATATTAAGACCACCTTTGGGGCTGTTCAAAAGTGATCTTAAATACCACTTTTGAACAGTCGCAAAGGTAGTCTCATACCTCCTATTAGGAGACATTGGGTGAAATAAAGAATAACTGAAATCTTCTGAATAAGCTTATGTTTGTTTGTTTGATTTGAGGTTTAACGTCCCCGTCAACACTGTAAAGGTCATTTTGGAGACGTTGCTTCCAATTTTGTGGGACTTTTACCCGACATTGAGAGGAAATGACATCTCAAGCCCTGTCGCCCAATGAAAGCAATAGGGTTTATTAGCAAGGACGGTCCGCCTCGCACTGCGGTTCCTGGACAGGCTTAGATCCTCTAAGCGGTTTACCAGTACTAGTGTGCGGGCCGGATTCAGCTCTGCGTGGAAGCATCATGCAGCCCATATATTTCTTCAAGCCCCTATGGGCGGGGGCCGCCTGAATAAGCTTTATAAATCAGGTTTAGTCATAGTTTTAGGTGGTCTTAATAGCGGAATTTTACAGTAATTGTTAAATGTTTGTGGCATTTCCTGGACATCTATTGCTATAAGTGTTTACAAGCCAAGAAACAGTTTCGTGGCTTGAAAACACTTATAGCAATAGATGTCCAGGAAATTCCACAGTTTCTTGGCTTGAAAACACTTATAGCAATAGATGTCCAGGAAATGCCACAGTTTCTTGGCTTGAAAACACTTATAGCAATATATTTCAAGGGAATGCCACAGTTTCTTGGCTTGAAAACACTTATAGCAATAGATGTCCAGGAAATGCCACAGTTTCTTGGCTTGAAAACTCTTATAGCAATATATATCAAGGGAATGCCACAGTCTCTTGACTTGAAAACACTTATAGCAATAGATGTCCAGGAAATGCCACAGTTTCTTGGCTTGAAAACTCTTATGGCAATAGATGTCCTGGAAATGCCACAGTTTCTTGGCTTGAAAACACTTATAGCAATAGCTGTCCAGGAAATGCCGCAGTTTCTTGGCTTGAAAACACTTAAAGCTATAGATGTCCAGGAAATGCCACAGTTTCTTGGCTTGAAAACACTTATAGCAATAGATGTCCAGGAAAAGCCATAGTTTCTTGGCTTGAAAACACTTATAGCAATAGATGACCAGGAAATGCCACAAACAAAGATTGCAGCCTATATACCAATGGCACCAAGAGGAAGAACTCGTAACTAACACTGAAGAAAACAGAAACGGGAAATAAACGAACCACAAAAAGTATAGCAACCAGCTCCCTCTTCTCCACAAGAGTTGATTGGGGTGCAGCTGGCACAGGTAATGTGTTTGTGTTGGAGTTTAACGGCCCAGTCAACACTATTTAAGGTCATTTTTGAGCCAGTCAGTTTACCTATCCACACTATTCCTGGGCAGGCGTATACGTAAGCGGTTAACCAGTACAATACACATTCTTTCGCAAGAAACTGACAACTGCCCTTCTGGAATCAGCGGAAGTGGGGAATGACCGTAGAAAAGATTTCATTATCAATGTCAACGAAAAAATGTTGCCCACCCCGGCAGGTATCGAATCCGCGTTCTCCTGATCACCAGTAAGACGCGCATCCGACTGAGCTACCGAGGCCTAGGCACAGGTAAAATAAATTAATATAAATAATAATAATGGTAACAATAACAATAATAATACATACCCATGAGCGCATACAACATGAAACGCCCCGTCGGAAAATCCGACAAAGCTACATTACAATAAATAACATCAGCACCACCGCCTTAGGACAGTCACTGGCGAGAACTACCGGCCCGGGGAGTTTAAATCGATTCAATGGGCCCAACCTCGACTCCACAATACGAAAACACAACTATATAAATGCACTGTAAACTTTTCCGCCGAGAAAAAAAAAACGAAAAATTTAAGATAAAAATTGTGATATTTTTCTTATTTCTGGCAAAATATAGATTGTGGGTACTCTTTAGAACCGCCTCATCGAGGTATTGTAGATCGGTTTGGAGTTTTAAGATTCAGTACATACTACAGTAAAACTCGCTATTAAGACCACCTAAAATTAAGAATAAATCTGCTTTATAAAGCTTATTCAGAATATCTTTGTGTTTTCTACACCCAATGTCTCCTAATAAGAAACCACCTTTGGGACTGTTCAAAAGTGGTCTTTAAGACCACTTTTGAACAGTCCTTTCAAAAGTGGTCTTTAAGACCACTTTTGAACAGTCCCAAAGGTGGTCTTAATATAGGAATTTTACTGTATTTATGTTATGTCGAGCTGGTCGGTTTACTTAACTACACTTTTCATGGACAGGCTTATACCAGTACAATGCACATTCTTCCGCCTCAGTCGTAAAACTGCCTTCTTGAATCAGCGGAAGGGAGAGAATGATCATTGAAAAGATTTCATAATTATTCCTGCAGAGCAGATAAGGAAATCCATAGTTTTAGCTTGGGATAGAAATTCTGTTCCAACCCTGGTGTTCTTACCCAAAATCGAATATTTCTGCGTGTTTGATAAATACACTGGTTGAATGCGACCTCGTATGCGCCGTCGTTAAGGTTGACGTCATAGCACGTTACGTGACGTCACTAAACATTCCTGTAGTGTCATCACAATACGGCGGACGGCGGTAACCGAAGTGACTGCAGCATTCAAATTCAGCGCTATGCAAGAAAAAGAATCCTATATGAGTGTAAGGGATGGATGGAAAACTCCGTCCCTGAGGATCACTATTCGGCATCACTCGGCAAACCTCGTGATGCCGGACAGTTACCCTCGGGGCGGATTTTTCCATCCACCCCTCACACCCATATATAAGATTCTTATAATTTCCACGAAAAATATTGCTGATCCGGCGAATCCGCGACCTCCTGATCACCAGTCAGAGGCGCATCCGACAGAATCACCGAGGCCGGCGCTGTAAGGTACATGTACGTATCTTAATCTGAAAGACAGACAAGTGTGAAACCGCAGACACAATATCTGACTCCCTTATAAATTGTGACAGAAACTTCCTAACCTGTATGCATGCATTCTATCTGAAATGGATGCATTAATTTATTGACTTAATTGCTCGCGGCGATGTTTTGAACTTTCTGCAAATTCCCCCAACTGATATTGACGACCAAATTACACGCTGTGGAAATGCTGATTAATATACAAAGGCTTAGAATCACTGGAAGCAATCGCGTGTACTGCGCAGTAAGCTGTTTCGTTAGGTACATTGGTACACTCGATATGATTTTGCATTTCCGCCTAACTCGTTCACTCGTTCACACAGCTGAACTAGATTGATGGTTAGACCATGTTGTGGAGCAGTTCACATTATTTCGAGGTTCCGGTTTTCTCAATAAACACAGAGCTATGCCTCTTTGAAAATTTCTACAACCGTCCCGCTTCCGGCAAACTCCTTTTGCTTACAATATATTCTTTGGTTTTTGTTTTACGGCCCTTTCAATATTATTTCACTCATATCGAGCCGATCGTTAATCAGAGGTGGGCGAAAACCAGAGTACCCGGAGAAAAACCACCTGACCTTCCGTTGCAGAACTTGGCGTCTCACACGTGACCCGAGCGAGACTCGAACCACAGCGGTGAGAGACCTAATGATTAAGAGTCAGCTCTCTTAACCACCAGGCCACGGAGGCCCGTTATTGCTTACAATATATCAAGCTAAAACGTTGTAAATAGTTGCACCATGATGTGGAGCAGCGCATATTGATTCGGGGTAACTGTCTAACAAACATTCTTGCATAAATATCTATGCACATGGCTGTTTGAAGCCATTGTCAAATGGACCGAAAGCCGTGCACAAACAGCAAAAAACCATGTTCAAATCATGAAATTCGCGTGCTGTTTGAACATGGATTTTGAGTTTTTGATATCACAAGACTGGCCTTGCTTTGTTTACATTACGTTGAGCGACGTAACGTTATTGCCCTGAACGTAGCGTTTTAGGGGTATATGATGGCGTCAGATGGTTACTGCGTAACAATGTCATTGTAAACAACATTCTGAACCTGCCGCCATGTTGGTTCGCCGGTCGCATTTGAAGAGTTTATATGGAGTTTATATGGAGCTTTTGGGCGTTTTCGTAAAAATTTGCAGTCGGAATCGTAAGTTATGCAAGAACAACGATCATCCATGGTTATTTCATTGCATTAACATTTGCCGGATCCCTCGGAAGATATTTGAACATTCGGCCTGACGGCCTCATGTTCAAACAGCTTCCTCGGGACCCGGCGAATGTTAATGCATGAAAAACCATGGTTGATCCCTATATGAGAAGAATTATGTCATTTTGAAAATTTCTGTAATTGTTTTGTTTTTGGCTAGCAGAGTTAGCGTCAAGCGTTAGACCGAGCTGAGTCTTTAAAAATAGTGACACCATGATGTGGAGCACTGCAAATTATTTCAAGGTTACAGTACACCGAATATTAGCAGAACATTATTATGTATTATTTTTGTTTTAGGCAAACTTCTACAATTTACATCCCGTCAAGTTGAAACTATGCATAGTTAGACCAGGATGTGGAGCAGTGCCTATAGTTCAAAGTATACACATCACCAAATATTAACAAAAAGAGTGTGGTTCGAGCCTCGCTCGGGTCACATGTGAGACGCCAAGTTCTGCAACGAAAGGTCAGGTGGTTTTTCTCCGGGTACTCCGGTTTTCGCCCACCTCTGATTGACGATCGGCCTGATATGAGTGAAATAATCTTGAAAGGGCCGTAAAACCAAAACCAAAAAAAAAAACAACAACAAAAAACAACAACAAAAAACAGAGTTGAAAATTGATGACTCCTCCTACAATTTACAGCTGATCAAGCTGAAACTTGAGTTCTTGATTTATAGTTACACATATTATTTTGAGGTTACAGTCCACAAAATATTAGTAGCACTGGCCCTTGGAAAATTTCGTAAGCTTACTCCTCCCCTCCTATAGTTGCCGTAAGATCAAGCTGAAACATTGTAAAAAATAGCACCATGGTGTGGAGCAGCACATACCTTTTCGTGGTTACAGTCCACAAAATATTAGCAGAGTTTTGCCCCTACCACTTTTCATTTCCAGCTACAGTAAAACCTGTCTTAGTGGCCACCTCTATTAAGCAAGCAACCTGTCTTAAGCAAGCAGGCATTCAACTCCCAAAAAAGGCAAATGTGTTAAATTTCACCTGTATTAAGCAAGCACCTGTCTTAAGCAAGCACATTTTGGTTATCCCTTAGGTGCTTGCTTAATACAGGTTGGACTGTATTTCCTCATATCAAGCTGAAAGATGATTTATAGATGGACCATGATATGAAGCAGCGTATTTTTGTTAAGAGTTTACAGTCCACCAAATATTAACAGAAAATGCCCATCTGTCTGTTCAGAGACTTTTCTTTTGGGGCTAACTCCTCCCACTAGTTGTCAGTATATCTGATACATTCGATTACATGCCACGGGCGTAGGATACCCGCTTGCGGAGCTCTTGTTCGTCTTGTAAACAAAGCCGCATGAAAACATGCCGTCCATATTTTATAGGAGTTTGCTCTAACGATCTAAAAGAACAAATCCATGCCCGTATGGGGAGCGCGGAATAGCTCAGTGGTTAGTGCACTTGTCTCGTCCCGGGTTCGAACCCCGGCAGCGGCGATAAAATTTCGGTGTCCGAACACGCTCCATTGGCATCATTTGCAGGGATGAATGTCATACTTCGGAGCGGGACGCTAAATGGAGTCCCCCACCCCCTGTGCAGGGAAGAACCATCCCCTGTGTAGGTTAAAGAAATCTACCGTAATTGCATGATTACTGTGTAGGCTTTCATCCTGCAAAACCTGAAGTGTATGTAATATACACCTGCGAGTATGTGACCGATCCAAGTACCAGTAGAAAGAAAGAAAGTATTGTCAAGGGAGGCAAAAGTATTTTTAGAATAAGTTGCCTCCCCTAATTCATTGCATATTGTGTATTCATTCCCCACAACGTTTTAATATTCGCTCATTATACTTTTGCCGCTAACTTATTGATGAGCTGCATTAAGGGGAATGGGAGCACCTGGCTAATTTTGTCGCCATTATTCAAAGGGAGGCAACTTTCGGGACTTCCTGTTCACTTTTCTATATGCCCTGCCCCACTCCTTTAAGAGTTGACCCATTTTGACATGGCAGACAAAAAATCTTTTGCAGGCGTTGCCTCCCCTGAACGTGTTCCCATTCCCCTTAAAATGGGAAGTCATAATATTTAAAACTGATGAAGTAATATTGAACACCGATCACAACAGAGAAGCAGTCTGAGGAAGAATAGGCCCATAAAATTGCCATTTTATGAACAAAGGACACACACTTTGATTGCGAATAAACCTATAAGATAGTCATTTCGGGAATAATGGACACATTCAGGTCCCAGTTGTTCAAAGCAGCGTTAGCTTAACGAGCTCGTTAGTGGTCAAATTGTTAACTGTTCTAGCAAGTACACTACCTCATATACAAAAGCTGCTCACTTTTTTCAGCAAAAGTATTACGGACATGAGGATGTCCGCCTATAGACTAAGATCTACATGCGTAGTCATAACAACGTAACTTCTCTACCATAAGGAAGGTTGTTTTCATTAACAATCACGTGAAATCTTGACGAGACTTCGCGAGACACGCGTCTAGGATTGGTTAACTTTTTTTCCTCCACATAAAATGTCTGCCTCTGTCCGGGTCGACCACCGGGCCATTTTCATATTGATATTTGACTTTCTTTAAATGCTTATATTTTTATTTCTTATGCCGACTTACAGTATTCCTTATTTGTTAACACAAAAACTTAAGTTTGACCGCCTCATAACAGAATAAATTAAAAACTGTGAAAAACAGTTTTTTGCATTTAAGGGAAGGCTTGCATGATCCCTCTTGAAGCCTTGTCTTGAAGGATCACTGACCTGACATATTCAGTGGAAGTTGGTCCTTAAGTCTGATGCCGTGGCAATGAAGGAGAGCTGACAGATGTCGGTCCATATACCCCAGACATTATCCTCTGCTGCTTTCTGAGTGGAGAACCGCCGCATGGATGTCCACTTAGCCCAGCGATAGATCATGCCCAGTATTTACATCTTGATGTCAGTGCCGGTGAGTTTGCCGGCCAAGCTAGTGTATCACTCGGGGGTAATGCTGGCTGTATGGTAGTTACCACTGACAAACAGAGCTGCTCGCAGTTGCATCGTCTCCAGTACGTGGGTCCCATAATGACGTGGCATAATCCAGGATAAGTCTAATCATGATCTCTACATCTTCAGACCAGTTGGTTATGTTCCTTCCATAGACAACCCAGGCTGCTGTTTGCCTTTCTACAGTTGCACCAAATTGGGGTTCCCACGAGATCTGAAATAAAGGATGCCCAGGTACTTTCAAGTCTTTCAGTTTGACAGTTCATGGTCATATATCTTGAACATATAAGTTGCTCCAAATCTCCAACCATGTTTCTCCATTTTGTTACCCTGACTGCCACACATTTGATTTGGTTGAAAAGATTTTTGTCAATCTGTATTCCAAAATGGACATTGCTGTAGTCTGTCAAGACCCCTCTGAAGTGCTGAAGTATCTGTCATGCTCGGGATTTTGTGATATAAAAGACTGCCATTATCAAAGAAGCAAGCTCCAGAGCTGACTTTCTGTGACAGTACTGTATATATGGGCAGAACAACAAAGTTCCGATGGTACCTTGAGGGACAACGGATACAGCTGGGGCAATCGTAGAAAACTGTCCTTTGACCAGGTCTGGTTAGCCCCTGTTCGTCAGGAAGTTCTGGATCCACTGTAAGAGGCTGCTTTATATTTTGTCGTATATGAGCTTGCAGGGCTCACGTTATTCATATAGAACTTTGTCAAACACATTGTTAAAGTCAAGAGCGACGGTGTATATCTATTGGCTTTCATCTATTCCTGCTGCAAGGACTATGGTCAGAGTATGCTGTCTTTTACACGACTGCCTCTTTCGAAATCCGTTGTTTTGGTCTGACAACAAGATGCAAATGACCCCAGTTCTTGCTTTCTTTTTTCTTTCTATATATACTGCAACACACCCTTACGAGGTTTAGGTGCAGGTGTACTTTGCATACACACAGTGCCTACACAGTAATCATGTAATTACGGTTGGGACTTGCACAGGGGATGGTATTTCCTGCACAGGGTGGCCCAGTTAACGTCCCGATCCGAAGGATGGCGCACTTTGTGGCATTCACCCCTGCCAATGATGCCAGTGGTGCGTGTTCGGACACCTCGATTTTATTACCGCTGCTGGGAATCGATCCGGGCGCGTCTAGCATGATAGGCGAGTGCACTAACCACTGAGCTACCACGCTCCCAGTTGGGGAACACAAAGAAAATACTGACGAAATGGCGAAAATACTAAAGGAGAATGGTGTCAATGACCCCCTATGTTGCTTAATAGTAGAAATGTAAAGTACCTATCACTGCGATAGGTCCCATTTGACCATCGCAGGAAAATAAATTTTCTTTGTCTATGTATAAGGGATGTGTTCGCTCAAAAGGCAGTGCCTTAATTTCATGATGTCCGCATCTATGCTGTGCCTAAGTTCATATTAGTATATTTGCCATATTAAATGATCAAAGTTTATTAAACGAGTTGAGGAAAAGGGATAAAATGCTCGGCAAAGCCTCGCATTTTATCCATTTTCCTCAACTCGTTTAATAAATTCAGTAATACATGGCATAAAATGCTCGACAAAGCCTCGCATTTTATCCCTTTTCCTCAACTCGTTTAACAAATTCAATAATACATGAGCACTCATGTAAGATCCTCTATATACAAATACATTGTAAACTTAACCGCCGAAAAAAACAAACACATTTTTAAGATAAAAAAATGTGATATGTTTTCTTATTTTTTGCTCAAAATAAGAATGTGAGTACTCGTTAGAACCGTCTCATCGATGTGGTTCTAACGAGTACCCACAATCTATATTTAGAGCAGAAATAAGAAAAATAAGGTTTACCCCTGTAAACCCCAGTTTTACTTTATAAAAGTGGGGTTCAAGGGGGTCAACATTATACAGGCGTGTTTTCGTGATGTCACAAAGGAACAGGATACACTAAACAGATTGACTTAATGATCCGCTGAACTATACAACTAGTCAACAGTTGGAAACCAAACAGTACTAAGTTGCCCAGATACAGCCCAATCGCCCCACCCTCGCCCATCGGGGCTTAAAGAAATATATAGGCTGCATGATGCTTCCACGCAGAGCTGAATGCGGCCCGCACACGAGTACTGGTAAACCGCTTAGGGGATCTAAGCCTGCCCAGGCAAAGTGGTGCGCACGAGTCGGACCGCCCATGCTTGTAAGCCCTATTGGTTTCATTTTGATGTCATTTCATCTCAATGTCGAGTAAAAGTCCCACAAAATTGGAAGCAACGTCTCCAAAATGACCTTTAGAGTGCTCGGGGTAAACCTCAATTCAAACAAACAAACAAAAGCTGGTGGTGACCAAGCAATAGAAATACAACAGTTTGCAATAAGACAATGAAAACAGTGGTCTGGCCCACTCCATGGACACAATCGCTGGTCATCACTCTTCCCAAGAAAGGAGACAATTAAATGTACCAGAACTACCGGGCAATAAGCCTCATTAGTCACCCCAGCAAAACCATTTTCAACGTCATCTTAAATAGTCTTGACCCATAAGCAAAAGAGAACATCGCTGAGGAACAAGTTGGAAGCGCTGAATGACAGTACAACAAAACAGGTATCTAACCACAAATACGCTTTGAGAGGTACGCGCAGCATCGAACATATCCCCATCATGTTTTAATCGACTTCAAGAAAGTTTTGGAGAGAGTGTGGCATGGTTTGTAGTACATGTATTGTGGGAAACTATGAGGAAGTACAATTTCAGTGAGAATCTGTTCAGTGCCATACAACAGCTCTGTGACAAAGCTTGTAGTGTGGTACTTTCCAATGGGAATTTAACCGTCTCGCCGAGCTCTTGAGCACAATCTGTGTTTAGAGCAGAAATATGAAAATATCGGAATTTTCTATATACTCGTATTTGAATAGGCGTGTTCAAGTTTCGTAATGTAGGGCCCAATGATCCAAAAGGGAACAGAAAGTACCAGCTGCACTTAGTTTAAGTGCGATGAGATTTTTGTCCCTTAATCTAACTGCGGTGAAATGATTTGTTCCGAATATTGTCTTGCATAACTAAAACACGCCAATATAATACTTTTGACCCCTTTTATTTTGTAAAACTGGGTTTACATGGGTAAACCTTATTTTTCTTATTTCTGCTCTAAAACATAGATTGTGGGTATTCGTTAGAACCGCCTCGATCAGGCGGTTCTAACGAGTACCCACAATCTATATTTTCAGCAGAAATAAGATATATATCACAATTTTTCACCGTAAAAATTTCGTGTTTTCGGCGGTAAAGTTGAATACATTTGTTCAGGTGTGTTTTCGTCCTGTATAAAATAGTGCAAAACGCCAGAAGGATCTATTCCACTTAAGCAAAATACAAACCCGGAGTCTGTTTTGTCTTAATCTTACATCCCCAGTTCATTACGATTCATAGATAAAATTGATATTCTGTGATTTTCTTTTAATTTGATGCTTTATTTGATAGCCACGTTTCCAGTAGCAACGGTAAATCAGCTTTAATCTTGTTTCAATACTCAGACTGGAATAATTAATTTTGTTAAGTTGCAATCCTTTCGTAAATTTACGTTTTACTACGCGTAATTGGAAGTTCGCGAATGCACACCGTGGAATGATATCCCTGTGAACCTCACTTTATATAGAGAAAAGAGGGGTTTACAGGGGATTTACATTATTGTCCTTAATCTTACTGAAAAGCATAGAGTCTTGGGTCTTGGGTACTCGATAGAACCGAGTACCCGCAATCTATGCTTGAAGCTGAAATAACCAAAAAATATGACGATTTTCCACAAGAAAAATAATCTTAAAACTCTGAAAGAAATTTTTATACCAAATGGGCGCGTTATCCTAATGAAATGATTGTATATGATCTGATAGCTTTCTGCGTGTTGAATTCGTTCGCAAATTTGAAAACAACAACTTGAAGCTTATTTTCATCCGGTTTATCAGCACTTTATTTTTTTTCAGGCCCTATTCCACATTCCTGTTCAGGGAACAGTGGTTACTGGCGATACGTCCAATGACATTTGTCCATCAAGTAGAATGTGATTGGGACGGCCTCGGTAGACCAGTCGGATGCGCGTCTGACTGGTGGGTTCGATGCCAGCCGGGGTCGGCAACATTTTTTCGTGGAGATTGATCATGGAATCTTTTCTACAGTCATTCTCTCCCTTCCGCTGATTCAAGAAGGGCAGTTGTCAGTTTCTGGCGAAAGAATGTGCACTGTAATGGTTAACCGCTTACGTATAAGCTTATCCATGAAAAGGGTGGATAGGGAAACTCACCGGCTCAAAAATGACCTAAAATAGTGTTGACTGGGCCGTTAAACACCAATACAAACAAACAAGAATGTGATAGGTCTGTCGAGAAAAAAAAACAACAACAGTAATTCTGCTGATATACATCAGTTTTCTTACCCCCACCCCCACCCCGCCCACTCCCAAACACACACTAAACATGTAGTGGTAATTCGTTAGCGCTATCCGAGTGGAGCTGTTCTAGCTTGTGCTTTAGTTATTTTTTGCATATATCTTCATCAGGAAAACATGCCTATACCATGATGACCTCATTGAACCAAAAACTGGGTTTTTTTACAGGGGTAAACCTTATTTTTCTTACTTCTGTTCTAAAATATAGATTGTGGGTACTAGTTAGAACCGCCTCGATGAGGCGGTTCTAACGTGTATCCACAATCTATATATTAGAGCAGAAATAAGAAAAAAATATCACAATTTTTCAACTGAAAATTGTTGTTTTTTGACGATAGAATCTATAATGTATTTGAATGGGCGTGTTTTTCTTTTTTTTTGTGTTTTTTTAGGCCGAAAACTGTTGCTGATTATCTTCACATTTACCTTGTTTGGACGTCTTAATAGATGATTCTGTACCTCTGTACTAGTCGGCCCCGCCCATCGGGGCCTGAAGAAATAGATGGGCTGCATGATGCAGAACTGAAACTGACCGCACATGAGTACTGGTAAATCGCTTAGAGGTTCTAAGCCTGCCCGGGAAATGTGGTGCGAGTCGGACCGTCCATTCGTATAAACCCTATTGTTTTCATTGGGCGGCAGGGCTTGAGATGTCATTTCATCTCAATGTCGGGTAAAAGTTCCACAAAATTGAAAGCAACGTATCCAAAATGGGCTCTACAGGTTGACGGGGACGGTAATCGTCAAATCAAACAAAAACTATGTGTCACAGAGGTGAAAAATGAAAATGGCTCGACCGGGACTCTTACCCAGGGCCTCTCGCATACCGTGGGAACACTCTACCGACTGAGCTACGGAGCCACACGGCCGACCTGTTACATTTTCCCCCTGCCTAATGACATTCGTCCCGAATCTCTAAGTCCTATCCAATCCGGCTGCGAGACTTATTTTCATACTCTTTCATCCCCTCCGACGCGGTGCTGGACCACACTGGCCACCAAATGTCACAGGGGTGGCAAAAGAGGATGGCTCGACCGGGACTCGAACCCAGGGCCTCTCGCATACCGTGTGAACACTCTACCGACTGAGCTACCGAGCCACACGGTCGACCTGTTACATATGAACTAGCCATAGATTTCTTTTTATTTTTTTCTTATCGATTGATTAGCAATCAACACAAAATTACTGAAATTTGACTGTCGCTGACATTTACGCCAATCCAGGTTACGGTAATTTATAGCTGCACAATTCTTGCCTTTGTGACGTCAGTGTGCTGTATTGTTAGATTTGATTTGATGCCCTCTTGAACCCGAGTGACACTCTAGTACGCTTGAACCGTCGTCAGCTTCGTGATTAGAAAGTTCCGAAAAGTAGTCTGCCCATTCTTTGAAAAAAGCATGTTTTTCGTTGAGGTCATATCTTGAGTTTCCTTGCTAACCCTTCATTATTATATAGGCTCGGGCTGACGCACCTATCAGTTTTACCTCCCCTTCCATTAATTTTAATATGTAGGGTACAACCACCAACCAATTTTAATTCAGGTTTAGAGATTATTGTTAAAGGTGTTACCATGGCCAAAATGCGGCACATGTATGGAACAAAAGTTCCATATTTCATTGGTTTATGATTAACACATATTGAGTTATTGAATTTAATTGGTAGCTACCCCCCAAATCTTGAAATGAAAATCAACCGTAGTAATCAGTAGCGAGTATGACCCACTCTTGTCGCCGTTGCTGCCCTGATTCTTCTTTGGATAGATAGAGTAAACCAAAGTACTTAATGTTATTGACGCATTTCTCAGTTGTGCGGGAGTTGCGAGGGGGGGGGGATTTTGGCGCTTCCTAACCCTTCTGTCCGACAAGTGTTCTTTTGGGGACAAATCTGCACTGCATGGTGTCCAGTCCAGTGGTACAATGTTATTGTTTGCCAGGAAATCCTGACAAACTCGAGCAACATGTGTTCGGGCATTGCCCTGCTGTTGAATCAGATGACGTTGTTGCACAAGGGGGGCTGCGACAGGTCGCAGGATCTCATCTCTGTACCTTACCGCTGTCATAATCCCAGCAACAACGATCAACTTAGATTTCACCCCATGGGCAATCCCTCCCCAGACCATAACGGAGCCACCCCCAAGTCTATCCCACTCGACAACGCAAGCATCAGTAAAGCCATTGTCACCATTCTGGAAAGCATCTGTGAACATGGTAAAGAACATCATGCTGAAAAGCGTTGGGGATAACACACAGCCTTGCTTGACTCCTTTTGTCACAGGGAATGGATATGAAAACTCACCACCATTTTGGACCCGTGCAAGTGTCTCACCATTACTATGAACTTGGTTGGACATCTAAACTTCACCATGATTTTCCAAAGACCCTCACGACCGACTGTGTCAAATGCTTTAGTAAGGTCAATAAATGTCATGTATAGGCTTATGTTCTGTTCCTAGTATTTCTCTTAAAGCTGCTTTGCTGTGAAGATCATGTCAATTGTTCCCCTGTCTTTCCCAAACACACACGAAGCCCTGACCATTCAAGGAGTTCATTCAGTCGGTTAAGTAGGACTCTTGCAAAGATTTACAATAAAGTGATGCCACGATGATTTTCACAGTTCTGAGGGTTCCATTTCCGTTTGAATAGGTGGATAATTGACGCATCCTTGAATTCTTGAGAGATAACTTCTTTTCTCCACATGATGTGAAATATCTGTCATCTTATTTGCCACTGGAGTACCTCCTGCTTTGTAGATCTCAGCAGGCATTCAACTGGTCCTAGGGCCTTGTCAGATGCCAGAAGTTTTATTGTTCTCAGTGTTTCAGTAACAGTTGGGAACTTGTCAAGAAGCAGATTACATTCAACCTGTGGTACGATGTTGATAGTATCATCATTGATAGAGGATGGTCGATTAAGAACACTATCAAAGTGCTCAGCACATCTTTTCAAAATAGCGTTTTTGTCAGTTAGAAGGCTAGTTCCATCTGCACCGAGAAGAGGAGAGGTTCCTGAGCTCTGGGGACCATAAACTGTCTTTACTGCATCAAAGAACTTCTGCATATCCGTTCTGTCTGCAAAGGACTGGATTTCATCAGCCTTGTTGCTCAGCCATGAGACTTGCATGACCAAAATAAGGTTGGCGGGAACGTTAAACCTAAAATGAAACAAACAAACAAACAAAACTTCTTTACGTATCTATTTCATAAATTTAGATATCGAGAATTTTACACTAGTGGTCATTTCATATGAAATTCACGAAACGACCCATGAATTTGATTCTAAATTGGATTTTATTGCCTTTACCTGCAAAAGTACATTGCTGACATGGATGTTGTCATCCACCGAAGTGTTATTACACGCGTCCTCATACGATTACATGGCACGATGAGATAAATGATAAATATTGTAACTTTTAAGGAGCGCTTTTGTCAGAACTTTGTGCACGTATGCATAAGCGTAGGAACATTGACCCGATGTGTCACTTGCAAACTTTTAAGAACCCTCTTACGCCAATAGTTTTGTCTTAAAGCAATAAATAATAAATTGTTTTCTTTCCAGCCATGTTATAAAATGAAGCCCATACTGATGATGTCTGTCTCCCTCCCGGGAACTGAATGAATTTTCTTGCGACAGTACCTAGAAAACACGAAACACTACTGATTTCGCCATTACGTGCAAAAGTCCGTGAGATAGACACCCCATAAACCCCACTTTATATAGAGAAAACTGGGGCTTTCGGGGGTATACATTATATTTCTTATTTTTGATCCACTGTGCAGTATAAATAAGACAAATATTACGGATTTCCATCAGAAAAGTAGCCATTTTGGAGATGTGAAAATATGCCCAATATCGCACAGGTATGTTATCGTAATGGCTGCACACTTTGACACACCCAGGGAATAAATACGCCCCAGCAGCATAAAATCTCATCGCTAAGAGAACTTGCAGAAGCAGTGATAATATTATGCCCCATTTCAAGCCGAATCAAATATACAGTCTACATGATGGTATTAGATGAGAAGCGATATAGTTTGCAAGGCTGCATACGCCTCATAGCACTGGCTTTAGATTATTCGATTTTCAAAGTAACCAGAATGGGCTCAATGATTCCAAAGGAAGAGAAAATATAATCTGCACCTTGATGAAGCACGGGGAGACTTTTTACGGCCGCCAAAGCCCGAACTTTTGTTAAGGTTTACTTTTTATACATTCATGTGTCAAGGTCAAATTTTAAAAGTAAAGGTACTTACCCAGGGTACCTTAAATATTAAAGTACTTTCTTAGGTAAAGTAACGACTAAACAGAAATAATTTATTTGAAATTCATATTTATACGATAGGTAAGTAAAAACTTAGTTTAAGTATGTAAATTAAAGTAAACATTCTAATCCTGAGCCCTTACATGGACAAACAAGAGATTTACATGAGTATAAGACGTATCATACTAGCCGAGCAGCAATCGCAAAGGTGATGCGCAGGCTGATCTTCACCTACTCACCCGTGCGGCATAGTGCATTTTTCACATATCCCAAAATGGCTACTTTCCTGTTGAAAATCCGTAATATTTTTGTTATAAATGCCCAAAACATAGGTTGTTGGTGCTCGTTAGAACCGCCTCAATGAGTACCCACAACCTTTGTCTTGGAACAGAAATAAGAAAAATAGTGTATATCCCCGTAAACCCCAGTTTTCTTTATATGAAGTGGTGTTTCATTTCACGGACTTGTTCACGTGATAATTTTCGCAAATGGCAAAGACGGGTTGTTCGTGCTGAGCCTCATATTATATAATATCATTATTTGTTTTTCATTAAAACACTTTTTTTCGCATTCGGAAAATAACTTATCAGTGTGCAAACATCGACTTCAGAAGCTGTTGACATGTTTCCTGCTAAACTGTCTGGAAAACCAGCACCACCTATCCTCAAATAACACCAATGTCAATAAATAAAAACAGCATCCAATGATTACCTAGAAATTCTGTCAATTAGTTCATCGATACGAACTTGCACTAAATGTACTCGCAGATATTTCGTCATAGCCGTTATGTACAGCATGTTGTAGGTACTCGTTGGAATCGCCTCAGCGAGGCCATGCTAACATGAAACTACAACATATGTTTAATCACAGATAGATAGAATTCAAAACGATAAACTGTCATCGTTTACTCACTGTAACTGGAGTTAATCATAACCGGTCTATTTTTATTATCAAATATGACGGAAACAAGCTCTCCTGTAACTCTCATGGGAGAATCAGGTTACATGAGAATAATTGTCTAGTAGCAGAAATAGTGCCACTTATATATTTAAATCATTAATCCACAAGGGATACCTTTGTAAAAGCGAACCAGAGTACAAACAATTATTGGTGTATTGAACACAATCCGTCGTTAAGGACATTCAACATGTCTGCCTGACACGTGGGCTAAAATTAACGGTTGCTTAGAAGTTTGACAAATTTCTTGAATAATAGCATGTTATGTTCTAAATTATGGACATATTCATAGGGCATCTATATTAACGAATGTATTTTTGCTGTTGGAAGAAAAAATAACATCAAGAAAACACGCCTATATAGTTCTGACCCACTTGAACTCCACTTTTATATAGTAAAACTTGAGGTTACGGGGGTATACCTTATTTTTCTTATTTCTGCTCTAAAATAGAGATTGTGGGTACTCGTTAGAACCGCCTTGTCGATGCGGTTCTAACGAGTACCCACAATCTACATTTTGAGCAGAAATAAGAAAAAAATCACACTTTTTCATCTTTAAATTTTCTTTTTCGGCGATAAAGGTTACACTGTATTTGTCTAGGCGTGTTTTCGTAAAGACATTCAATTTGTGCGAAAATCACCTTTCAAAAGGGTACATTTTATTTGACCAGCTTCTCAGAAACATAACATTCTAATGTAAAGCACTGATGAGTGAGGAGGCCTTCATGCGGACTGAACAAATTATTTGTCTAAACCGCGACGGAAGTAAGGGCGAGGATTGCGGCCGCGTAAAATCGATTTACGTTCCCCTCTCCAAGTGGAATTCGTTTCACTGACCGTTTCAAGGCGGCTCTTCTGTTTATTTTGTATTATGGTTTGTCTTTGAGTGTGTGTATCGCTTTATTTATTTATTAATTAATTTATTTATTTATTTTATTTTTTTTTTGGTTTTGTTTTGGATAGACATTTGGCCATTTTGTGGGAAAGTAACTGTCCTTTGGCGTTCCGCTATTAATGTTTCCATTGGGGCCTAGTTATTTCATGTTTGTGCTTCTTTCTCTCTGGTGTCTCTGGTGAGAGCTACGGGTTAATTGTATCGATTCCCGACCATTGCCTTCACTTTTATTTTACACCATCAAATACAATGTAGATTAGTCCGTGCACTAGGTGCGCCGGGAATTAGATTTTTTTTTTCTCCCAAGAAAATAATAAAAAAAAAAACTGTCTTAAAAACATTATATCCATGCTTTTAAACTGCCACCCAGTGTGTACCATGTATACACGATTCGATTTAACACTGAGGTAAATAGAAGCAGCATATTTTCACACTCCCCCCCCCCACCACACACACAGACACACCCAAACTGAAGGGGAGGAGGACATATAAGGTTTGGTGATCGCGTTGGCATCGGTATTGACTGTTTGAAGCCTTGTTTGTCCTAAACGAATTGATCGATTCTTTGTCAAGTCATTAGGATAGGTGAGACAGAGTTAGGTATCGGTAGCATTAACCTCGTTTTATTGGAGATCAAAAGCTCCTAAAAGCCGTCAAATATGGACAAAATAGCTTGTCTGCTGCACCCATCTCATAAAAGAATTAAATTTGATAAATTCTGGTCCAACTTGGTATGGCCTACCGAAGTCATACATTTTGGTTAGCATGACTTCATCAAAATAAAAAATAATGTCAGTTTTGGGCCTATCTCTTGTACATTGGTTTTTGACCCTCAAATTTTTAAAATTTCGCAACGGAATCAATGATCCCAAAGGACAAGAAAATATAAACTGCACTATGATGTAGGGCAGGGAGAGTTTTTACGGCCGCCACACATTCCCAGACACCAGCTGTAGTGACGTTAAATATTTTCTAGAAAGGGTTATCCTTTGGAATCAAGGAATACACTACTGAACTGGAAAATATGGAGTGTACATGCTTTCTGGGCCAGACTAGCTAGTTTCGGCCAATTAGGCCTCATCAGTGACCCTCAAATATTTTTAAAATTTCACAATGGAATCAATGATCCCAAAGGACCAGAAAATATAAACTACACTATGATGTAGGGCAGGGAGACTTGATAGTTATTTGCTTGATCTTGTCCTAATTTGCAAGGTCACATTGTTGTTTTTGCAATATTTATCGTTGGGTGGGGACATAATTTCCTACTGAAAACAAAACATGATCAGTTATACTAGTACTTGATATATAGTATTTTAATAGGGAATGTGCTCCTTGGGCTGGTACAGACGTCTGTCAGTAATGACTTCACGTCAGGGAATCTGGTTTAAACGTCCAGGAAATAATGAGTTTGCCTGCGGTTTTGTGCTGACTGGGTGCTGGCATGTCGCCATGGTACCATGGCCTACGAACATACTCTATTAGACGAAAGGTTAGTTGTTGATGGCCACTGCAGCAAACAACCCATACGGTTTTCTGTGGCTGTTAAAGAAAGCCAGGATAAGCTTTCCACGATGTACTGGCTACCAAAACTTCATAAACGACCATACAAAGCCCGCTTTATTGCAAATTCTAGCTCTTGTACGACTACTGATTTTCTAAATAATTAACTTCGTGTCTCACCGCTATTAAGAATCAGGTTATTAGAGATTGTGGAACTGCCTATGAAAGAGCAGGTAAAATTGTTTTGGTCTATAAAGAATTTTGGTGAGGTACTTCATAAATTAATGTTAAGAGGTCTAGTCTGTCTACATATAGCATTTCCACTCTATACACAACTTTATCTCATAACGTGATAAAGGAAAAAAACTGACTAATTTGATTGAAAACACTTTTCAAAGAGAGGGCGCTACTTTCCTTACATGCAATGACAGACATGCCTTCTTTACATCAGAAACAAAACTACAGTAGTATGCATTTTGGTCTTGTTAAACTATGTGTGACGCTTTATCTTATCTTTTAGATAATATTGACATTAGATTTGGTACAACGTTACATTGTCAAATCGTAGGTATGCCAATGGGTACAAACTGTGCTACCCTAGTAGACTAGTTCCATTTAGAACAACTATAAACTATTACTAAAATTAACGAATATCGGGTAGCGGCGGATTTGGCTGATACGTAATAATGCATTTTACATAAACATTTTCCATTAATACTAGATAATCGTAAAGCTAGTTCCACATCGCAAAATTGTTTATTCAAGCGAAGAAATTTGCCCATTTTCACTGTTTTGAATAGATGTACTTAGGTTGTAGGTTCGATCGTGCGTCGCGAGATAACACAATCATCTCATTAACTTCTCGCTTGGCATTCGGATTAACAGGGTAGAGCCAGACATGGTCGGCCCGGTCTTATTATGTTGCTGGGTAAACTAGTATGTCGACAGTATAAGGCATGGTACGTCGGGAAAGCCATTAATAAAATGAGCAGTTAGCTCTCAGTCAAAACCTGACACTATCCCAAGATGTCTGATATATGGTAGAAAGTAATAGAGGTCGTAGTACCGAAGCATTAATCCAAACTCATAATTCCATAATGTAGAAAATGAAATCCCACCCCCTCCACACACACACACACACACACACACACACACACACACACACACACACACACACACACACACACACACACACACGCACGCACGCACGCACGCATGCACGCGCGTTCGCGCGCATTTCTATGTGGTGTATGTTTTGTCGGTGACTCTGTTATTTTTCCAATCAGCGTGTTTCTTTTTATCTACGCTTACATTTCTGGGTTACCATTTATATTGGAACGAACAGTTGGCTCGGTTTATCATCGAGTTTAACACCCATCTACGGCACCCGCCCATCAGAGCTTGGAGCAGTAGACGGGCTGCATGATGCTTCCACGCAGAGCTGAAACCGACCCGCACACGAGTACTGGTAAACCGCTTAGAGGATCTAAGCTTGCACAGGCAAAGCGGTGTGAGTCGTACCGTCCATGCTTATAAACCCATTTAGTTTCATTGGGCGGCAGGGCATGAGATGTCATTTCATCTCAATGTCGGGTAAAAGTCCCATAAAATTGGAAGTAACGTCTCAAAAATGACATTTACATTGTTGTTAAACCTCAAATCAAACAAACAAACATCTGTCTAAATGTTTCATGTTGTAAATTCTTTACCTTGTTACATTGTAAGCCGAGTGCAAGTCTCGGCCACAAGACGTTCTTACCCCTGGCCATTTTTTGACTCATGGACGTTAAAGCCCCGAGACGTTTCGGTCCCGAGATTTTTGGCCCAGGACGTTTCGGTCCCAAGAAATTTCTATCCCCGGACATTTTACTTTCCGGAAAATGACGCTTCAGTCTCTAGACGTTTCTGACAGCAGGCGTATCTCAAGACAAATTATAATATATTACAGGCGTGTTTTCGTGATGCTGATTAACTTATTTTGCTGGACTCAGTCTGGCATTTATCCATCAAATGCCAATCACGACAATTTAAGCAATATTTTGCTAACAGTGTGAACCCAGATCGTCTGATCTTGGCCCACACTGTTTGCCTGTATGCAAAAATATTGTTTAAAAGTTTGCAAAAGCAAATCAGCAGAAGACATAAGCAGTCGGCATTTTCAGATGTAGTTTTCCTCGGCGTCTTAAGCGGGTTATTAAATTTAACCAAGTCATTTAGATCAATAAAATACTCGAAGGTGCTGTTTTGAAAGGCAGGTAATTGGACACCAACGCACTACATCAATCATTTTCCTTAGAAAGAACTGTCAGCAGAGTTAAAGTCCTACTTAAAAACTCTTAATTACTCGTGTGTTCGTGAAAGTACAGGTAAGAAGCAGTTCAACTGTCATGCAAGGCATGAGAATAGCATGTCTCTGCAATAAAGCGCTTACTCATCCAAGCCGGGGACAAGAATATCCGTTAGTATGATCATTTGCTATTTTGTTATGTTTTACACAGTTTGTTCCACACTAGGGTGGAGGTGGTTGGGTATAAAAGCTATAAAAATATAGCAGGTTGCAGTGTTCAAAAGGTGGTCTTAATTCCGAAATTTTACTGTGGCTGTCTTGTTCTGCTTCACCGTATCAGTTTCAACAGAAACCATGCTATCATTCTCTTAGTGACTTCATCTGTCATGTGAAAGGCAGACATCAGCTGGAAGTCCTAACCCAATCAAGTGTGTATGCTTCATTTTGGTATCTGACTGGTACTCGGTCGCCTGTTTTTCGAAGAAAAACTTTCGAGCTATTGTCATCACTCCAGCGTCTGCGTTGGCGTCATAGTTGTAGTTGTTCCAAAATACTTAACCTTGGCTATACTATCAAAAGTATAAGACCTAGCCTCATGAAATTTCATACACATACTCATCATGACAAGCCATACATTCTTCCCTTAGAGCCAAAACTATATTGTTGATTATGACTGAATTATCTCCCATTTTCCGATTTTTTTTTTCTGAAACACATTTTTTTTACACTCATTCCAATACTATTTGTAACAGAGCCTTCAAACTTCACATGGATGTTCCTTGGGACAACACCTTTTTCAGTAATACCAACATTTTTGACCTGTGACCTTGACTTTGAACGTTGACCTAGTTTACAAAAAATACCCAAAAACCTTAACCTTGACCATATTTCCAAAAGTAGTTGGCCTAACTTTATGAAACTTCATACACATACTCACCATGATAAGAGCTTCATTCTGACAAAGGGCCATAGCTATATTGTTGATTATGGCTGAATCACTCCCCCTTTCCGATTTGTTTTCTGAAACACATTTTACAGCCATTCCAATACTATTTGTAACAGGGCCTTCAAACTTCTCATGAATGTTCCTTGGGACAAGATATTTCACTGATACCAAACTTTTTGACACGTGACCTTGACCTCTGAACTTTGACCTGATTTTTACCCACATTTTTACTCCCATTCCATTACACAAGGACGTTCCTTGGGACAAGACGTTTTCACTGATACGAACCTTTTTGACCTGTGGCCTTGACTTTTGAACTTTGACCTATTTTACCAAAAATAACCCAAAACCTTAACCTTGATCATATTTCCAAAAACATTTGGCCTACCTTCATGAAACGTCATACACATACTCAACGTCACAAGAGCTAAAATCTGACAAAGGGCCATAACTATATTTTTATTATGGCTGAATTATCTCCCCTTTTCCGATTTTTTTTTCTGAAACACTTTTTCACTACATTTTTTACACAATTTTGAAAAAAAAACACTAAGTGGTGAATACGGTATATTTTGACGAAGTTCCATAACTCTATCATGAATTTGACTGATTTGTCTCTGTGACATGGAAAACACAGACGAGCATGGCGCGATGTCCCATCGGAGCGATTATATTAATACCAGTATCAGTGCAATTACACTTTCCTTTTATTACTATACATTTTTGGCGTTATTGGCACTTTTAGCACCAGTAGGTGTAGGCCCAAATAAGCTGTCGTGAGATGCAACTTCATCATGAAAACAAACCTATATAATTTTGACCCCTTAAACCCCAATTTTATATAGTAACACTGGGGTTTACAGGGGGATATATTATTTTTCTTATTTCTCCAGAAATAAGAAAAATATCACAATTTATCATCTTAAAATGTTCTTTTTTTCGGCGATAAAGGTTGCAATGTTTTTCTATAGGCGTGTTTTCGTAATGGAGGAATAATATTTACCAGTATCAGTGCAATTACACTTTCCTGATATTACTATATAGTATATACATGGTCAGTGTCTTTAATAATAAAATAAAATCGTTGAGCCTTAGGCCTCTACAAAATTTTTTATTATTGCACGACCCGCAGAAAAAGCGACCGACTGAAGTCGGTTGATTTTTAAAGAGTGCCCTAAAATCACCGGGTCATTCTGTCATTCTGTCAGTCTGTCTGTCCGTCCGTAACCCGTTTGTGAAAATTGGGCATACTGATAGATATCAATGAGATCTAACCAATGAACTTGCGAAATATTACATTCCATTTAGTATAGCCTCGCCGAGGCGAAAACTGTGAAAATTTTCGAACTGCTTCTCCTCGGAAACCGTTGGGCCGATTGAAGTCAAATTTCATATGGAGCCTCTATGGGATGGGGGAAACCAAAATTTGCTCATGGGGTCCAGGTCACATAACCATAATGGCCCCCAAGCCATATAAGGTATGTCTGTCTGTCCTTCCGTAACCCGTTTGTGAAAATTGGTGATAGTGACTTAACCGCTTGGAATATTTCAACAATTTTTGGCAAACTGATAGATATCAATGAGATCTAACCAATGAACTTGCGACATATTACATTCCATTTAGTATAGCCTCGCCGAGGCTAAAAATGTGAAAACTTTCGAACTGCTTCTCCTCGGAAAACGTTGGGCCGTTGAAGTCAAATTTCATATGGAGCCTCTATGGGGTGGGGGAAACCAAAATTTGCTCATGGGGTTTAGCTACAAAATGCAAAAATGTGCCTTTGTCCATACTATTCTGCTCAAGAGTTGTCTTGCAATATATGCCTAGAATGGGTTTCCAAGGAATTTGGCATTGCGCATGCGCAGATAATCATTCTGTGTCTGATATGAAAGATCATGTCCATTGAACATCGAAACTCACTTTTCTTTTACAATATCTCATGATCTTGCGCTACAAACAAGGCTTTAATTTGTGAAATAATCGAATTATCTCCCTTTCAATTAAAAATATAGCAATATTCAAGCGGTTGTTATTTCTATACCTGTCAATCGATTTTTGCAATTTCTTTAAAAAGCGCTTTGTTGTCACCATTGCTGTTAACGATGATGGAAAATAATGTAGAAAATTCATGTTGCACGTAGCACTAAAAATTGAGATTTTCTATGGAATTTCAATTGAAAGAGCATTTTGCACACGCCTTCAAAGAATCGGAGGCCTATACGTGATCGTCTATTTCTCATCAGAAATGGTACTAAAGTTCCAAATCTTTTGTGAATAGACACACATGGTATCTAATAAAATGTTAGATGCATCAAATTTTAGGGATATTGTGCTAAGTGCAATTTTTTATGGTGTGAAATCTTGGCTTGTTTAATGATTCATTCTGCGAAATTGTCACAGTGACCCCTTGGGTGTTTAAAACAATAGCCCAGGCTAGCGAGTTTACATAAACAAAAACAGTTTGGGCTTTTGCATGGCAAAATGAATCCGCTGACCAAAACAAAAAAAAAATGTTGTATATTGTTCATTTGTAGTAACTATAGTAACAGAAGCAATTTTATGTATGGGAACTTTTTTGACTGAGTATATATTTCACACCCTAATCAACACTATTCATCTGGACTGGTTTAGAAATTACTGTCCCAGACAATACTATTAAAGTTACGCGAAGCCGGCCAGTTACCTGACCGCACTTATCCCGGGAAGGCTTTACCACACACACCTATACAAATACATTGCAAACTTTACCGCCGCAAAAACAAAATTTTAAGATGAAAAATTGTGATATTTTTCTTTATTCAGATCAAAATATAGATTGTGGGTGCTCGTTGGAACCGCCTCATCGAAGCGGTTCTAACGGGTACCCACAATCTGTATTTTAGAGCAGAAATGAGAAAAATAAGGTTTACCCCTGTAAACAACAGTTTTACTATATAAAATTGGGGTTCAGTGGGGTCATCGCCCCCCGTCCATCGGAGCTTGAAGAAATAGATGGGCTGCATGATGCTTCCACGCAGAGCTGAAACCGACCGCACACAGGTACAATGTACTGGTAAACCGCTTAGAGGATCAAAACCTGCCCAGGCAAAGAGGTGCGAGTCGGCCCGTCCATGCTTATAAACCATATTGGTTTCATTGGGCGACAGGGCTTGAGATGTCATTTCATCTCAATATCGGGTAAAAGTCCCACAAAATCGGAAGCAACGTCTTCAAAATGACGTATACAGTGTTGACGGGGACGTTAAACCTCAAATCAAACAAACCAAAAAAAAAAAAAAAAAAAAAAAAAAAAATCAAGGGGATCACAATTATATTGGCGTGTTTTCGTGACGAGTATACATTTCTGACAGTAAAGTTGTAGGAAGCAGGCCAGACAACCTTACCTCTTGGACAGGCTAAGAACGAAAGTGGCTTAAACATTCTCCGCATCCCCATTAACTACAACAAACTAACGGACCATATTGTAAGTAACGTGTTGCCATGTGCAGCATCACGAACAAGCCCGTGAAATGAACACCCCCTAAACCCACTTTATATAGAGAAAACTGGGGTCTAAAGGGGTAAACATTATTTTTCTTATTTTTACTCCAAGACATAGGCTGTGGGTACTCGTTAGAACCGCCTCAATGAGGCGGTTCTAACGAGCACCCACAACCTATGTTTGTAGTATTTATAAGAAAAATATCACAGATTTTCATCAGAAAAGTAGCCATTTTGGAGATGTGAAACAATGCACTATGCCATACGGGCGTGTTATCGTAACGAGGGTCAAAGCTCAGGTACTTGTAATTGAAGCCTCCCAGGGGAGTTAGCAGTTTCCGTTAATGAAATCCATAGTATAGGTTTTCTGTCGTTTACTGATTAATGGTAAAATCTAAAGTTGAAAATCAATTTTTGTCTCTCAGCTTTTCTTGTGAAATATGACCAATGGAGGTAAGGCGAATAACCTACATATAGGTATAATTAGTTTTGCAGACCAGACTGGAAATCAACCTTTCACATTTCTGTGTATTTCATACTGGCATTTTTCGACTGATATTTAGCTCACCTTTGACATAGTGACAAGGGGAGCTTTTGTGATCATATTTTGTCTGTCGCTTACGGAACCCGGGAAGGGACATGAATTTTTATTTTTTAATGTGTTGTGCGCACAAGATAATATCTTGTTCGCAAAACTTCCCAGGATCTATTTTGTGCGCACAAGATAATATGTTGTACACACAAAATAAATTATGTTGTCTGCACAACATATTACATGTATCTTGTTCATACAACATAATATCTTGTTCGCACAACATATTAAAAAGAAAATCATGTCCATTCCCGGGTTCCGCAGTCGTCAGTGCTTAACGATTTCTCAAAACGACATCTTCTCCTTAACCATTGATCGGATTTGGACTAAACTTCACAAGAATGATCCTTACGTGGTCCCCTTTCGAATATGTTCAAATGTTTCCGGTCCGTTGCTCATCTAGGTCACAGGAGCCAAAAATATAGAGTTTTAATGAAAATTTAAAACATCTTATCGGAAACCACAAGGCATAAGTCTTTGATAGTTGGTATGAAGCTTCATCTAGTGGAACTTTGCCAAAATTGTTCAAAATTTAGCCCTAGAGCCAAACAATGGACCGGCCCCGGGGCCCACCGGTTTTGCACAGACTAATACAGGGGAAACCTATAAAATCTTCTCCTCGGAAACTAGAAGGCAAAGTTCTTTGATATTTCGTAGGAAGCTTTATCTAGTAGACCTCTAATAAAATTGTTCAAATTATAGCAATGGGTCCACAAATGGCCCGCCCCGGAGCCCACCAGTTTTGCATAGACTTAAGTAGGGAACACCTTGAAAAAAATCTTTGTGCCTGAAACCAGAAGGCCCAGGTATTTGATATTTTGTATGAAGCTTCATCTAGAGGTCCTCTACCAAATTATAACCCCGGGGCCAAAAATGGCCCCGCCCGGGGCCCACCGGTTAAACATAGACTTACATAGGGAAATCCTTTAAAAATCTTCATGTCTGAAACCAGAAGGCTCAAGCCTTTGATAATAAGTATAAAGCTTCATCTAGTAGACCTCTACCAAGAATGTATAGCCCTGAGACCAGAAATGTCCTCGCCCCGGGGCCCGCCAGTTTTACATAGACTTATATTGGAAAAACATTTAAAACTCTGTTTGTCTGAAAACAGAAGGCCCAAGTCATTGATATATGGTATGTAGTGGACCTCTACCAAGATTGTTCAAATTATAGCCTTGGAGCCTGAATTTGCCACACCCAAGGGCCCACCAGTTTAACATAGACTTGTATAGGGAAATCCTCCAAAAATCTTCTCTGAAACCAGACGGCCCACGTCTTTGGTGTTTGGTATGAAACATCACCTAGGGGACCTCTTCCAAGAATTTCAATAGATAGCCCTGCATGACCCCACCTCAGGGCACATCTGTATTACATATACTTATGATGTTTCCCCACTTCTCGGGGTGACTTATTGTTTTCCACAGGACGTCTGTCTTTCCGTCTGTCCGTCATGAAATCGTGTCCGCTCTATATCTTGAAAACCGTTCAAGCTATCTTCACGAAACCTCATATAAATATTAATCAACATTAGACGACGTATAGAGCGCAAGAACCAAAACTCTCGCATTTATATCTTTTGAGTTATCTCCTTTGGAAGTTTTTCGGTCACAAAATCGTGTATGTATGGGCAAATCGTGACCGGTCAGTAACTTTATAATTTTTAAATTTTGATTTTGCTTGGCAGAAATGTTAACCACGGTGAAACAATGTGTCGCACGCATGACCCAGGTCGGTATCTCAAAGGTCAATGTCATACTTAGATGTCAAAGGTCAAAAAGGGGCCTTTTTACGTGTTCGGTTAATAACTTTCTTTCTTATTCCTATTACTTGGCAGAATTGTTAACCGCCATGAGACGAAGTGTTGCGCGCAAGATCCAGGTCGATTCCTCAAAGTCAAGGTCACATTTAGAGGTCAAAAGTAATTAAAAGGTCTTTTTTCGTATTTGGTCAATAACTTTCTTATTAATGGATGGATTTCGTAATTACTTGGCAGAAATATTTACCCTTATGAGACGATGTGTTGTTTGCAAGACCCAGGTCGGTACCTCCAAACTTAGAGATTAAAGGTCAAAAAAGGGTCTTTTTTCGTCTCCAGTCAATAACTTTTTGATAACTGGATGGATTTTTTTAAAGTATCCTTGCAGAAATGTTCACCTTCATTAGACGATGTGTCGTGTGCACGACCAAGGTCCGTACCTCATATGTCAAGGTCATACTTAGAGGTCAAAGGTAAAAAATGGGGCCTTTTTTCGTGTGCGGCCAATAACTATCTTATTCTTTAATGGATTATGACATTACCTGGCAGAAATGTTAACCATCATGAGACAATGTGTTGCGCCTAAGATCCAAGTCGATACATCAAAGGTCAAGGTCATGCTCAAAGGTCAAATGTCAAAAAAGGGGATTGTTTCGTGTCCGGTCAGTAGCTTTCTTATTCCTTGTCGGATTTTAAAATTACTTGGCAGAAATGTTAACCATCAAGGGATGAGGTGTCGCGTGCAAGACACAGGTCGGTACCTCCAAGATCAAGGCCATAGTTAGAGGTCAAAGGTAAAAAAGGGCCTATTTCGTGTACGGTGATTAACGTTCTTATTTCTCTATGGACTTTTTAAAGTTACATTGCAGAAACGTTCGCCTTCATTAACTGATGAGTTGCACACAAGACCCATGTCAATACCTTCAATGACAAGGTCATACTTAAAGGCCAAAAAGGGAGACATATGAGTTTTTGTAGAAAAACAAATTCTAGTTATTATTTCATGGTGACTTCCTAAATACTTGCAATGACATCAGTACCCAATTTCTTAAAATCATTCTTTGATTCAAAATGATTAGGTACAACATAAATTTTATACTACAGACTGCATGCATGGTAGTTAACCCCCTATCACGGTTGATACCTTTGCTTCTTTCTTTTATTGCACGCCAGTGGGTCAGGCTTCAGATTCTATGACGATTCCAGCGTAAAGGCTTACTTGGAATTAAAATTTAATTTTATGTTGGTTGGTACCTGATGCTCTGTCTCTGGTCGGGCCCATCGGAGTCTATCTCTTGGGTTTCTCTAGTTATTTCTTGCAGTCGAGTCCTTGCCGTTGTTTCGTCAGTGTGGTTATTTCGGAGATGCTGCATTGATGAGTTAGGAAGCCTTTATGCAGACTGAACAAATAATATGTCTCAATCGCAACTGAAGTAAGGGCGAGAATTACGGCCGCGTAAAATCAATTTAAGCCCCTTTCACTGACCATTTCAAGGCGGTTATTCTTTTGTTCAAATTATAGACCTCTGGCCAGAAATGGCCTCGCCCCGGGCGCCCAGCGGTTTTACATAGACGTATAGAGGGAAGCCATTTAAAAATATTCTCGTCTGAAACCAGAAAGAGTAGGTCTTTGATGTTTGGTATAAAGCTTCATCTACTGGACCTCCGCCAGGAAGTTTCTAATTATAACCAAGGGGTTAAAAATGGCCCCGCCACGGGACCCACTAGTTTTACAAAACATTGAATACCTTCATGTCTGAAACCAGAAGGCTCAGGTCTTTGATATATATGAAGCTTTGGTATGAAGCTTCATCTGGTAGACCTCTACCATGGTGGTTCAAGTTATAGCCCAGGGGACAAAGGCGGTCAGCCAGGAAACCACCAACTCATAAGTCTAGCTTCTTATTCCCCCACGCCTTGTCACCACTAGACTGTGTCCGGTTCAACTATGTCTGGTGCACTAGGACCTGACTCCCAATATCCACAAGGAGTCCAGGTTGTGGCATACAAGTAAGCTCTGTATTTTCATAGGGAACCACCGGCTCATATGTCTAGCATCTTATGCCAACTCTGGCCCCCACGAGGCATTGTAAGCTAGACTGAGCAAGTTCATCTCCGTGCACTGGGAATCTGACCCTGAAGGTCCAGAAGGTGCCTAGATAGTAACATCCTCTGACAGAAAACAATTTGGAAGGGATGTTCCATGTGCGATCGTGTGACAAAATTGCTCACAATTGTTTCGCTCAACTGAACATGATAGCCACCAAAATAAAAAAATAAACACTCTTAAAAATGGCTTCCACTCCTAAATAGGTGGACTGATTTTCAAATAATTTCACAGAAATGTTCCTTGGGTCACTGTCAACCAAAATTGTTCAAACCATCCGCTCCACCTTATACTACTGAACATTTTATCTGTACAATAAGACTCAGGTGAGCGATCCAGGGCAATAATGGAACTCTTGTTTTATTTTATTTTCTTATTTCTAGTCAAAACATTGACGGTGAGTGGCGGGTTAGAACCGTCTAATTGATGCGGGTCTGACGAGTTCCAACAATCTATGGTTTAGAGCAAAAAAATAAAGAAAAGAAAACATACTGTATACCCTTGTAAATCCTACGTTTCTCTGTATAAAGTTGGGTTTAGAGGTATTTTCATTACATCTATGTTCATTACATGGGCTTCTTAACCTGATGACGCCCAACCTATTCATTGACTGGCCAAATTTAACCCAACAAGTTCCAAATGGAATCTGCATCCATATACATGTAAATAACAGGATTCCATTTCGAAATTAAAGAGTGTCAGGTGGTGTTTTCTTCAAAATTAATTTGAAAATGGCTTGCGTTTCTGGTACAAAATTGGCTAAGCAGTCACACTGATTACACTTTCAGGTTCACTATAATCAAAGCCAAAGTTAAAACGCATTACGTGAACAATTCCGTGAACTTGAACAACCCCTTATACCCCAGTTTATAGTGAGAACACTAGGGTTTACGAGAGTATACATTATTTTTCTTATTTTGGTCAATCATAAGTTGTGGATACTCGTCAGAACCGCCTCAATGAGGCGGTTCTAACGAGCATCCACAACCTATGTTTGCAGTACAAATAATAAAAATATCATCAATTTTCAACAGAAGAATAGCCATTTTGGAGATATAAAAAATGCACTATGTTGCACGGGTGTGTTATCGTTATAGTCATTTGGAAGGTTTCGCGTTGCGACAGAAGCGGAAGACAACCCGCCTTTATCCATAAATTAAGTCAAGGACTGCAAACAAGTTATTTCCTTTTCAAGCAATCCAGAATCATAGCTTTTGATATCGATGAAGTAATGTTAATAACGATGCGAATGGTAGGGAGATTAAGACAAGAAAAGTAATAATAATAATAATAATAATAATAATAATAAAGTCTTTATTTTCAGTGGGTAACACAATTAGCTACAAGCTACTCTTCCTTGAGGCCCACTTAAACAAAACCATGCATGATAATATACAGTAAACATGCTATACAAGAATATAAACAATCAAAAAACTATGAATTGTAATTTACACTATCATACATTTTACATTAAGAGGAACAACATGTCCGTATAATGAAGACCCCCCTGAAATCCCACTTCATATACGGAAACTGGGGTTTACGGGGGTATTCATTATCCTTCCTATCTCTGCCCTAAGACACAGACCTGGCGTACTCGTTAGAACCGCCTCAACGAGGTGGGTCTAACGAGCACCCACAACCCATACCCCGAGCACAAACAAGAATAATATTACAAATATTTCAACACAAAGTGGACTGTTTCCTGGCGTAGTGGTTGTAAAAAACAACACGCTATTTACGAAAATAATGGTAAAAGTCTGCGTCCAAGATGGCCGCCATATGTAAACTTAGGGGTCTATGCTAATAAATGATAGCATTACTCTGCGGAGACAACCCTTAACTATCAAATAACAAACAAGTCAAGTCAAATTCAAAATGTTTTTCAGCAGAATCTACAATGACAGGGCCAAATATAAAAAATATGTGTATCACGAAATCACGCTTCTATAATTTTGACCCCCTTGAATCCCACTTTTATACGGTAAAAGTGGGGTTTGCAGGGATATGCATTTTGTTTTTAATCGGAATGACGTCTATAAAATTTTGAAAAGTCTGTGCGTAATATATGATACCGATAACCCAGATTAAGAAGTTTAGCTGTTAACATTTTATAACGAGTGTTGAAGTCAGTTACATGACTAGTCACTCTGGCTAATCGAAATAATTATGATATATAAACGCCAAAGGATGCCGCACGAGGAACATCACCATCCAAGAAAGGTAAATTTACAATCCCAAGATCAAAATAATCGTGTTTATTATAAATTTTGGAGGAAGCAAACCCATCTACAATACATAGATCTAAATCCAAAAAACGGGGCTTAGTTATCAGAAGAATTTGCTTTATTTAAGTTCGGGGGTGGAAGGGGGGGGGGTAAATTTGACTGATCAAACCATTAACATAGGTATTGTCAATATTTAATAAATCATCCAACTAAAGTCTTCAGTAATTTCAGATTGGTTTTCAACGGAAATGGACAACATGAAGTCTCTTTCATAACAAAACAAGAACAGATCAGCCACAAGGGCTGCGCAATTCGTAGTATTCGGAATACCCACACTTTGTCTAAATAACTTAGTAATACTGTCAAGTAGAAAGGTGAGCTTCACACACCTTCTGAAATGACAATAAAGTACAATTTTATGCTCTTCAGAAGTGAAAAAAGCATTTCTTACATTACATTCAAGATAGAGGGAATCTTCCCTATGAAATACCAATTCAGTTAAAACGTTCAGTTTTTCTTTCTTACGATTATGAGGAAGTGTAGTGGTAAAGGTGGAAAATTCATAAGTAGACAGACTTAAAACACGAAAACGTCTGGATTTCAATTTATTTAAAACTTCATTAGCAAAACAGATTTCTTCCTGATCTTTCAAAGGACCTTGTCGCAATATTTAATCACATGTTTTTTGATTGCAGTAAAACCTGAAGCTAATACTTTTAGAGTGAGTGAGTGAGTGTTTGAGTTTTACGTCCCACCAAAGCTAAGGTCATGCGGAGACGGGACCTCGGTTTAAAGACTCATCCGAAAGTCTGGAGAAGCCCGGGATCGATCCTGCGACCCCTGGTTTACAAGGCGAGTAGCCTAAGCACTACACCACGGAGGCTTCTAAATAATTTTAGAAAATTCAGTGGTGGTAAAAGAGCTTGAATTTGTAATAAACCGTACTTTGCATGGTCTTTTATGTGGTTAAGGTAACTAATATAACGTAGAAAGCTTGCCTTGGCCTTCTGTAACACATACAGCAAACTTGGTGGCTGAATGACAAATGTGGTCATCAACTATCAAAGGCTGCAGTTCATAGACCTTAGTACCACAAAGCTCTTGCTGAAGAGTGTTAACATAGTGCAACGGTCAAACAACGACGACATTGTTAGGGGCCTTATCTGCTGGACCAAAACAGAATTCTTACGAAATTCTTGAATAACTAGTTTAAGGAATAATTTTTAAATTGCCAGTAATTATATGACCAGCAGCAGGATAGCAATACACTGAGTTTTTATAATCTCAGGTATCAGGAGTGTTAGTATCAATATCAAGATCAGAAGTAGTTAAGGTCGTAGTACCAAAGCGTTAATCCAAAATCTTTAATCCATTGAGAAATGGAAACTATAAATGTTCATACCAACAGACATGGACCCCAGAAGAGTGTAAACGAGTTTATTTAAATTAAAAATGATAGATCTTACAGGTTTATTGTATTTATAGCAAATTATGGGCATTTCAGTATTTTAAAGCGAGGAAAAAAACATACGTAGATAGACTTGATGCACGACAACTTCTGGATTTTAGTTTGTTTGAACATCACGAAAACAAGCCCATATAATTTTGACCCCCTTAAACCCCACTTTTATATAGTAAAACTGGGGTTTCCGGGGGTATACCTTATTTTTCTTATTTCTGCTCTAAAATATAGATTGTGGGTACTCGTTAGAACCGCCTCGATGCGGCGGTTCTAACGATCGAGGCGGTTCTTACGAGTGCGCACAATCTATATTTTGAGCAGAGATAAGAAAAATATCATTATTTGTCATCATAAAATTTTCATTTTTTCGGCGATAAAGGTGGCAATGTATTTGTATAGGCGTGTTTGCGTAATGATCACATTCGAGTTTTTTGGTCCCTGTTCCCTGTTCTTTTATAGACATTCTTGTATAATTTTACTGCATCCGTTTGATGCCAGAAAGACATGAACAATTAAAAAAGTTCAGTAGTGGTAGAAGAGCTTGTAGTGCAATAAACCGTGTTTGCATGGTCCTTTGTGGAGTTAAGGTAACAAATACATCTTTGCTTTCTCTAACAATTGCAGCAATCTAGGTCGCTGCATAACAGATTTAGTCATTAACCACAGACTTGCCTTCAGCCAAGTATTTGAGATTATAGGCCTTTGTACGACCGGCAAACCGAGGGGACTTTGTGTGCGACTTTGTCTGCCATAGCAAAAATAAACTTCCTGTGAAATTCTTGAATATCTTGAATACCTAGTTTCAGGTGACGTAAAGACGTCTTTGGTATAGCAGGTCATTAATAAGCTTTTTGGCAATAGAAAGTAATGTGCTTATCAACTGTTTTCAAAATGCTGAGTTTCCATTCTTTTAGGGCTTTATATTCAGCATACTCTCGCTCAAACCATTTGTTACAGAATTCATTCAAAGAAGCAGCAATTGCTTCCCTAAACTTCTTGAAATCATATTAATACGGAATCTGTATTTCGGTCCTTCACTTCTGTTTTAGTTTTGTTTATATAGAGGATCTTACATGAGTGTTCATGTATTATTGAATTTATTAAACGAGTTGAGGAAAAGAGATAAAATGCGAGGCTTTGCCGAGCATTTTATCCCTTTTCTTCAACGAGTTTGATAAATTGTTGACATAGAGGATCTTACATGAGTGTTCATGTATTATTGAATTTATTAAACGAGTTGAGGAAAAGAGATAAAATACGAGGCTTTGCCGAGCATTTTATCCCTTTTCCTCAACGAGTTTAATAAATTCAATAATATATGAGCACGAATGCAAGATTCTATTTATCATATGACATTTAAAACGCATTTTATTCACGATTGTTTACAAAAATGTCAACATTCCGCCGTGTGTAAACGCGACGTCGTTAAGGACGTCGTACATGTAACGTTACGGGACGTATCTAGGTAATTTGCATATTTAATCCACTAGTGGATTATCGAAAATATTACATGGCGTTATTACACTCAGACGCGACGTCATATGATAAATATCATTACTAAATGTGTGCCAGACGGAATGACGTTGAAGCAGCTTAATGCGTATATTAAATAAAAATTCACTCACACACACACAAAATGGAAAATTAAAACATAAATGATAACAAATAATAATAAAAAAGTAACATTTGAATATATATATTTTTAGTGTGAACTAGAGCTGCCGCCTAACGGGCGCCAATTATACCCCCGCATGCGTTGTCAGACAAATTTTTACAAGTATTTGACCTTGAGGAAGGTCAACGTAAAGGTCAAGGTCAGGTTTGTGTATATCAATCTTAAGTACTAGTGGCAAGGTGTGTGGTGTGTGAATATTAAAGAAATCGGTCAAAGAATAAGGAAGTTATGAGCAATGTTAAAGTTTTTTGTAACGGACCGACGACGACGACAGACGACAAGCTGACTCCTATATACCCCCTTCAAACTTCGTTTGCGGGGGTATAATTATTATAGGTCATTTTGGAGGCGTTGCTTCAAATTTTGTGGAACTTTTACTCGACATTGAGATGAACTATAGTTTCCTGTTATTTTCCTTATAGAAGGCATCAGATGTATACAGAATGGTTTCCGACTCCAGTAAAAGTATCGGATATATCCATGACTACTTACCATTGATTCTCTTCCATGGAATCTGTCTGGTTGATATAATCATCTGTATTTTAGAAAAGCGTCTGTTCCATTTGTAGATGAAATCATAACCTAATTTTAGGACGATATTGAAGCAGCAAGTATCATTTGAAAATAAATTGCACGACCCGCAGAAAAAGCAACCGACTGAAGTCTTTTATCATTTAAAGAAATGGAACTAAAACCTACCGGAGGTCACGGTCACTCAACTCAGCAAACATGGTGTTTTCGCTTATTTGCATCCTACAATTACTTACCATCTTTTATTCAAACAAACGAACGGCATATGAAAACTCTACGAAAAATAATAACAATTTCTATTTTATTTGTTTGTGTTTTGTGATTTTCCGTCGGTTTGTTGCTTATGCTAAAGACCAACATTATAACACATCCCTGTGACATTTGAACCGAATATTCAACATCTCCAAAACGGCTACTTTTCTGATAAAAAATTGTGATATTTTTCTTATTTGTTCTGCAAACATAGGTTGAACGTAAGAACCGCCTCATTAAGGCGGCTCCAACGAGTACCCACAGCAAACATAGGTTGTGCGTATTCGTTAGAACCGCCTCACACGTATACCCACAGCCAATGTCTTGGAGCAGATATAAGAAAAATGAGGTATAGCCCCGTAAACCCGGTTTTCTCTATATAAAGTGGGTTTTAGTGGTGTTCATTTCACTGACTGGTTCACGTGATGACAACGGCTGTTTGTCGGCCTCGGTGGCTCAGTAGTTTGCGAGTGTGACTGATGACCAGGAGGTTTCGGGTTAGATATCCGACGAATCGACAGTATTCTTTCATGGAGATTGATCATAGTCTTGCCTACGGTCATTCTGCCCCTTCCGCTGATTCAAAAAGGCCGGAAGAATTCGCGCTGTACTACTGATTAACCGCTTAATCTATAAGCATGCCTAGGAAATGTACGGCTAGACATGACCTAAATAGTGCTGACTGGGCCGCTAAACTCCAAGTCAATCCGCCAATCGCCGCCTAAACAAATAAACATCTAGAAAATAGGTCAATTTAATTTTGACTGGGGTTTAACGGGGTAAACCTTATTTTTTTCTTATTTTTGCTCTAAAATATAGATTGTGGTTACTCGTTAGAGTACCCACAATCTATATTTTGATTGTGGCGACAGAGTTTACAATGTATTAGGATAAGCTTGTTGGCGTTATGTCATTCTCATTTTCGGCACAGTTTCACATAACACCATGCTAACAAGTCCGTGTAATGAACATCCCTTGAAATAACCCACTCAATAAGACGGTTCTAACGAGCGCCAAAGCCTATGGTAGGAGTAAAAATAAGAAATATTTTCATCAGAAATGTTTCCGTTTTGGAGAAATGAAGAGTCCTCTAGGTCTTTACTCGTAAAGAGTTCTAAAAAGCGGCCAAATGCGCATAACCTGTTTTATATTTAAAATAACTGATCTGGAGAGTTACAGCCCTTCACACAATGTAACAGTTCGTCTGTCATTACTGATAATGACCATTCTTAATCTTATTTGAGACATTTTACTATTTGTGTGTTATAATATGGCTGATGAGACCGATTCTAGTTCTGAACTGTCTGTTGCAAATAGAGCAACAGAGGCTAGAGGAAGACAGCTCTGTTGGTGATGCCTTAGCTCTGGCTTTGCGCTGTGCGCGTTTCTGCTCAGCTCCACTGATTCTTTTTGCCTCATATTCATTAGCACCCCTTTTGATGAGACCTCGCCATTTTGCTCTGTCCTGTGCAATTTGTTCCCACGACTCTGTAAGAATGTTGAAGTCCCTGAGGGAGGCTTGAGGGTGTCCTTGTTGCGCTTCTTCCGACCGCCATGGGAGCGTTACCCATTTCTAGTTCTCCATAGAGAATTTTCTTTGGCAAACGATCCTCAGGCATTTTGGTAACATGGTCTGTCGATCTTAACTGTGCTAATTTCAGAAGAGTATGTGCACTTTGCGTCTCTGCCCTATTCAGGACTTCCGTGTCTGGAACCCTGTCTTGCCACTTAATCTTTATGCCCGGAGCTACCAAGTTCAGTGTTCGATTAGATAATTGGAATAAATACGTGAAACATTTTATCAAAAGCATTGAAAAATGATTGTTATCAATAACGTGGTCTCTTCCTTACTAGAAAGAAAATATGTGAACAAGTCCGTGCAATGAACAACCCACTAAACCCCACTTTATATGGAGAAAACTAGGCTAACACAGGTAAACATTATTATTCTTTTTTTCTGCTCTAAAACATAGGTTGTGGGTACTCGTTGGAACCGCCTCAAGGACGCGGTTCTAACGAGCACCCGCAACCTATGTTTCAGCTTAAAAAAGAAAAAATAATTCACGGAAAGAAGCCTTTTTAGAGATGTGAAAAATACACTATATTGCACGGGTGTGTTACGAGTATCGTAATGAACGAATTTGCCTAATGAATTTGTAGAGTACCCCTTTTAAGGTAAAGTTTTGATTTTCTTAGGACTTTTACTGGCGCAATAAACACTATTCAGGTGATTTCGAGCTAATAAATTTATTTGAAAGCAATGAGTAAGTCACAAAAAAAATCCCCTTGTCAAAAAAAAAAAAAATAAAAAAAAAAAAAAAAATAAAAAATAAATAAATAAAAATAAATAAATAAAAATGGAAAATGCAATTTTTTTGCACTCTTCTGAAGGCCGAGGAGGTAGACCCCATGCAGGAGATAAGCCCCACCTTTTTACGCGGATACTAATGAGACAACAACAACAACAACTGACAGTGTTGGTTTCGGCCCGCTCACGGGCGGCTGGATATATGTTAGGAATTTCCAAAAAAGAAATAGCGAAGAATTCAAAACCGTACCAATTGTCAAAAAGGGTTGTTTCCCAGACCAGTCTCTTTCATTCCTGTGTACTGCTAAAACCTTTCACTTTTGAATCTCAGGTACCCATTGGCTGTGGTATGTTCGGCAAATCAATCATGCTCTAGTTTATGTTACAGTCGCCTAGCGGAGACATCACCAAAGAAAGGGAGCTAATCTAAGCTTTCTCGGATCGCTCAGCGGTGCTAACGGTAGGAATTTCCCAAAGAAGTAGCGAAGAAATCTTCAACGTTTCAATTTCTAAAAGGGGTATTGTTTTCTCGATTAGTCTATTTTTGGGTCGATCGGTTTACGATCGACCAAAATTTACTAAATGGGCAAACGGAATTAATGCAGTTGTCCACGTTACCATCACTGATTTGGGAAAACCAATATTATGTTTTATTAATAGAACTTGAAACTTTGCGCTATTTTTTATCGATGCAACAAGAGCTATTTATAGAGTCTTGATAGGAATCGTGTGCTGGATAATGCCCAGATTAGACGCCGCGGAATGTGGCGTCTGATCAGCAGGTTGCACAGGAACTTCACTGTTTGCTTAAATAGTGTCATTTTAGGGTTAAACAAAATAGTTTAAGAATGCCAGGTTGCTCACGTAATTAAAGAAAACAATATCTTAATCCAGGCCACGATGTCACGTGACGTCTTTCGGAACATTCTATTTATAAAACTGTTATACAAATGTATGCCAAGTCGAGTAAAAATAGACTTTTCGCACTCCTGCTAAGAACTTAATTTTAGAACCCTGAAATGTTTAAGTACAAAAATGAGTAGCCCAGACTTTATAGGTGGTAGCGTTATTAGACATACAGCGTAGACCAATATCGGATATAGAGTACATTGCTTCTGATCAGGTCGGCACTGTTCGCCATATGTATGCAACAACAGTTTTGAACATGATTCAGGGCCGTACGCAGACTCTGAAAAGGGGCGGGTTGAGGATGCGAATTTCAGGTATTTTGCAGAGGGTGAAAACTATGTATCTTGAATAATTGATTAATTAATAGATGAGAGGGGGCTGCGTTTGCATCCTCACTACTCTGTTCAACAAAATCCAAGTACTATCCTAAGACGTCAGAGCGCAGCGTAAGACGAAAGTTTTAGACTGTGCTCGTTTGTTTGATTTAAGGTTTAACGTCCCTGTCAACACTGTATAGGTCATTTGGAGACGTTACTTACAATGTTACGGGACTTTCAGCTCTGCGTGAAAGCATCATGCAGCCCATCTATTTATTCAAGCCCCGATGGGCGGGGGCGGGTGGACTGTGCTCGTACATTTGGGCATTTGCAAACAGAATCTACATAATCAGACGCCACATAACGCGATGTCTGATCAGCTCTACTATGCTTGCTTAAAGTTAAACGAACAGTTCGATTCTCAGCTCAGGACTATTTTCCCAACCTACACTCAGAGACGATCGACCCACCAGTAGTCTCAGTGCTTTGATTTTTTTCTTTTAATGCTGAAAATCTATCTCTATTGAAACCCGGATATTCATTGGCTGTATAAAGTAACCAAAACTGTCTTTGAAATGTTCTTCAGTCTTGGCATCTACCACAGTGAAAGTAGACTATTGCTGAAGGACTCTGGTTCGATGTCCGGTAGCGGTAATAAAATTGCAGTGTCCGAACATGCACCAATCATGACAATGGTATCACATGCATGGATGATTGCCACAAAGTGCACCGTCATTCGGATCGAGACGTTACCCCACCCCACGTGCAGGGAGAATCACCCCCTGTGTAGGTGAAAGATTCCTGCCTTAATTGCACGATTACTGTGTTGTCATTCATTCCGCAAAGGGGAGTGTATTTAACGTACACCTGCGATTAACGGTCAAATGTGATCGGTCGCAGTAACAGTAGAAAGGTAGATGGAGATCAAGGGGTACTGTCTCCGTTTCATTTAGCGTGTCACCGACGCTACTTGTGTTTCTTCTCAAGCTGCCGAATTTAAACACGGGGATGCCAAACCAGCGAGGTATTCCCTAGCGCAAAACGAACCAATGTTGTGTATACAGCAGCAGTTGTCTGCCTAGGTACAATAGCACACTCAAGTCCAAGAACTCCTTTTGTTCTAGTTTATTTGGATGTGCTTTGGATGTGATCTCTGAAATAAAGATCGTCAGTGATGTTGATGCCAAAGATACTTGGCGGATGTGGACTTGGGTAGTATATCTCCCTATACATGACACAGTGTTCAACAATCAAACAGAAATTTGGCCTGATGGTATCAAGGAGCTCATTGATAAAACATAAAAAAGGATCGGTCCAAGTACCGAATCTTGGGAACACCAGGCCAAACAGGAACTGGGTTTGATGCTTGGTCATCTGGTACAAGTTTCTCGCTACGAGTGCCCTTAGGACCGCGAGCTAATCCATCTATGTGAGGACATTTTTATCCTTTAGCAGTCTGATTTGTACAGTTGTAATTTGGTAATTTTCACCGTGTAGCATCGACGCCGGAACTACAAGCGAGATCAATATTTATCGCAAGCATGGCACACAGTAAGGTAGGTTAAAAGCTGTTTACAGGTTTCTACAGGATTCTGTCATTTAAAGCAAAATGGATATGTGTCGGAGAGATATCTAGCTCTTGCCTGCTTACATGAGTCTAACAACTCACTGGAAATCGTTAAACAGACTGCAATCTTGACAGCTGGTACCACGAACAAATAATCATTTTCTTGGAAAGTACCCGTTTTTGCTTTGATTAAAGACCATTTGCTTTCTTTTTACCATGCCGGCACATTCAGAAGGTTAGAAAAGTTGTTGTATATAAGTTTTGATTGAAACGTTCGCTTTTTACTGCAGTTTTCTTTCAAAAACACAATACAAAGGAGTACGGCAACTTTGATTTTAAAGTACGGCAACTTGGGAGACATGCTGAATTAACAGTACGGCAACTTGTATCACAAAATTGCCACTTTGGAAATTACTGACTGTATTTTAACTTCGCTGGGGACGAACAACCATGCTTATTATCATGTTTTGTTTCATCAAACAGCCAGGGGAACAACTTTGTTTCTTATGCTAGTACGGACCTTAAACCAGTCTGTTTGTGCATGCAGCAAATGGAGATGTGAAATATACACCAGGTCCATAGTTCCCCTTGAGAATTCTTTGTCATTGCTTTCGCTTTGTTTCATTACTGTAAATACTTAGGAAATATTGTAGAAACAAAGTCTGTCCCTTTTAAAGGAACTTTACTTTCGTGATATGAAGTTTATTATTATTTTTTACGAAATGAAGTGTCTTTTTAATGAGCTCGAATAGTTTCTGCTTCACTCTGGTGAAAATTATTTATGTTTTTTTTTAGATGTGTTTATTCCTTTTGCGAAGGAGACTTTATTCAAACGAAGATCCTGTAGTATGCATACTATACTCCGGTTATTTTAAATAAGCGGCCATTATTTCTTCGCTTGTTTGCATTACGAAAACATGCCTATTCAAATATAGTGAAAATTTTAGTACCAAAAACTGAAAATTTTCAGATCAAAATTCTGATATTGTGTATATTCCAGTTCAAAACATAGACTGTGGGCACTGTTTTTGAGCAGAAATGCGAAAATTAATGTACACCCCTAAAACCCCCAGTTTTAAGTACATGTAATCGAATTGGGGTTTAAGGGGGTTAAAATTGTAGAGGCATGTTTTCATGATGGTCTTCTGTAAGTCGTTTGAAATCGCATTCTATGCCATGGATAATGGTTTTATCATTATTATTATTATTATTATTATTATTATTATTTTCGAAATCGGCGGTACCGAAAGTGCACGCAGGTTGCATTTTTCCTCTTGAATATTCTATTTATTTCACATTTGCAAAGTTTAGAACCGACACAGACAACAAAATAGAAGTGGATACAATTAATCCACAGCCCCCATCTGTGACACCAAATGGAAAGAAACACAAACATGAAATAACTAGACCTTAATGGAAACATCAATAGCGGAAAGCCAAAAGGACAGTTACTTTCCTACAAAATGGCCAACTGGCTACTTATCTAAAGGTGTTCAACTCCTTAAAGAAGTTGATTTAAGATGTCATGAAAAAAGTCCTTTCATATTTTTTTCCGTTCACAAAAGGAAGTTACTTTCGCTTTAGTATAAAGGACAGCTAAAATAACTTTCATCCCAGTTGAAATCGATTATCTCCGAGTGTAGGCTGGAAAAATAGTCCTGAAATGTGACTTATACTGGTCAGCATTTTAAACAAGCAATGTAGATCTGGCCATACGCCGCGTTATGTGGCGTCTGATGAGGTATCCACTGTTAACCAATGCCAGAGCACACGAGCCAAGTCTAGATTTTACTTTTTACACATAGATCGGACGTCACAGGGATAATAAAAAGCTAAAAGGTGGACTAGCGATGCTATAAGTTACCGCTACCTTGATTTTATACAAGGTCAGCGACAGTCAAATGGACAGTAGCAAGCGGGAAGCTTCTGTAAATGGTAACTTTTGCTTGATTGTGTGTAGGATGACTGCGGGTTGTTAGTGTTAAATGAAAATGAATGGTGAGACTAAAAAGTATGGAAGTGAAATGAAGAAGGTGATGGTGTTAAACGTTAACAGTAGATTAGGTAAAATCAGATTAAAATAGGAATGCTGTGTTCATGGCAACTTCTGACCAAGAGGCCGGACTCCCACACTGAATTTAGTTAATGCAGGCATCAAGACAATATTGTGAGTTAATCTATTCCATTGCCAAGTTCTCAAGGGGAAAAATGAATACATGTTACAATTACCGAGTTGGTGCCTCATGCTATGACGCGTGTTTCGATTGGTTGCTAGAAATGAGGGGGGGGGGGGGGGAGATACTGCAGCTATGCCATGAATAATTTTATATAAAAAAATGAAGCGGCAGCTGACCTTCTCTGCTTCAAGGAATTCTAGCCAAGATAATGCTGTATGTCGTAGGTAAAATAATTGTTCAGAGTCAAGTGGAAGGCTCTACGCTACATCATTTCGAGTTAATGGGCATAGGACTGTGTGCTTAGGCTCCATACCGTAAAGAAGAATTCAAGTGTTGACTGACTATTGTCTCGTAACCTGCTCCCCGAACGCAGTTTTTGTTTGATCTGATATTAGATAAATAAAACAAAGAACTTATTAGCAGCTGAAGAGATTCTGAGTAATCAGGGTTAAAAGTGGTCAAGTACACCGCAGTGTCATCTGCAAATAGGCGAACCTGGGACCACACGTTGTCGGACAGGTCGTTTAAGTATAATAACAATAACAAGGTGCCTAGAACTTATCCTTGCGGTACACTTGAAGTAAATGGAACCTCATCTGAGGACACACTTTCAAGTTCAACTGTACCGTCTGACCACTCCCAATCAGAAAGGACTAAATTGACTGGATAGTTAACCCATGTACCTGTAGCCTGCAAAGGAGTTTCAGGTGATTCACCTTGCTAAAGGCTTTGCTAAACCCAAAATAAGATATATTTGTTGGCCATTTAATCATGATCTGGTAAGGTCATAAACAAGCTGAATCACATGGGTGTCACAAGATCTGCACTCCCAGGCAGTTTAGTATTTCGCGATCATAAGGTATGTCCAAATCAAATAAAATCGAATTTGTTTCTCCCCGGTTACACAATATGATAACACGAGAACATACGGTTTTATGGCGGCACAATGTCATGAAGAAGAGATGTGGGACATAACTTTAATCTTTCTAAATGCCAGGTTCTCCATGTTACCCAACGAAAGAACCCCATACCTCTTGCATGGTACCCATCTGGAGTGTTTCTGCAGCTAAGTACCTTGGAGTCACCATCTCTGATGATCTAAACTGGAGCCCCCACATTGACAACATAAGTCAAAAAGCAAATCAGACCCTTCGATTCTTGAAAGGAAACATTCAGGTCCATAATAAGGACCTGAAATCAGTTGCATAGAAGACTCTTGTCAGGCCGCAACTAGAGTATGCGTTTACTGTATGGTATCCCCACACTGCCACTGACATATACAAAGTGAAAGCAGTCCAACGAAGATCTTGTTGCAATGCCCGCATCTGAGCACCTCATCCTCAGTACTAGACCATCGGCCTACAACCACTCCCCTGCATACAGACAGATTTACACCCGCACAGACTACTACAAATACACCGCCTTTCCCATGACTATTATGCAATGGAATGCATTAGCTGCCTATGTTGTAACGCTACCCACTCTGGCGCAGTTGCGCAGTGGGAAGCCTGGTGGCTCATGCTTCTCCTTAAAATACCAATTTCTGTTTTTATCTTTTAACAATACTAACACTCTCTTTTCTCACTGTACAAACTCCTTTCAACAACTTTCATTTCCTTTTATTTCAGCTAACACCCTTCAACACTTGGTTCACCGGAACCCGTCTTATGTCCCCCTTGGGGTTTAGACGTGCTGAAAGAAACAAAGAAAATCGACAAAAGTCGAAAAAAAATAGAGGACAACAACAGGTCAATCTGTGGTGATTACCAAATTTCTTATATCCCTAGCCCTCTGTTCCTTTAAAATTAGTTATAAAAAGGAGACCGACAATGCAAGTAACGACGAAAGGCAAATTATGCACAACAAACCTTTGTTTATATTAAGATTGACAGTTGTGAAACTGGTTAGAACACGTATCCGCCATATTACTTTATGCATAATTGTTCAAAGCAAATCGCCACACTGTTCCTAGCAAATTGCCGTGCAGTTTTTTACGTAGTTACGCAAATTGCCGTACTCTGGCCGTCGATTATTTCAGCTTGTTTTATTAAGTCACAATATTCTTTGGGGAAAAACAACTAAAACATTACAAGCAGCAAAGGATTCGGCTTCTAATAATGCCACTGAATTGAAGATTGTCACAGCCGTTTCTATAATAAATTCACAGATTTGTGAAGCTGTCATGAATTTTCGCGGTACCAGCCACATACCAGCCGACTCATTTGTGTGTTTCAGTGGCAGCTGAGAAAGCTTTCCAAAATATCTGTTCAAGAATTCCAGAGAGAAATAAGTTGAGTAAATATGGGTAGTGGGTTTAAGTTTTGACACTACGTAATAATACAAACTTAAGCGATTACCTACCGTCGGTGTTAGCCATTTTCCTCATTTATCTGGTACTTTTGATTAACAAGTTCCGGAGTCGATGCTACACGGTGATTTTGTAGCCGAGAAACAGCGTCTCAAGCATTCGGTGGGCAACGCCTGCTAAGTATTACATAATAAGTGTTGAACTTCATCACGCTAACACACTTATATAAGTTTAACTCCATTGAACCCCACTTTTATATAGTAAAACTGGGGTTTGCAGGGGTATACATTATTTTTCTTATTTCTGCTAAAAAACATAAATTGTGGGTACTCGTAAGAACCGCCTCGCGGAGGCGGTTCTAACGAGTATCCACAATCTACGTTTTGAGCAGAAATAAGAAAAATATCACAATTTTTCATTTTAAAATTTTCATTTTTTCGGCGACAAAGGTATCTATGTATCGGTATAGTCAGGTTTTCGTAATGTCAAAAGGTCAAAGGTTAGGGGAGCGGAAAGGTTCTCATAAGTAGTGGTTATTGATAACAGAAGAATATCACCGAGGGTAGATATACCATACACTATCAGATCAGAATGTTTGCCATTACGAAAACACGCCTATACAAATATATTGTCACCTTTATCGCCGAAAATATAAAATTTTGAGATGAAAAATTGTGATATATTTCTTATTTCTGCTCAAAATATTGATTGCGGGTACTCGTTAGTACCGCCTCGATGAGGCGGTTCTCAAGAGTTCTCACAATCTATTTTTAGAGCAGAAATAAGGAAAATAAGGTTTATCCCTGCAAACCCCAGTTTTACTATATAAAAGTGGGGTTCGAGGGGGTCAAAATTAAATAGGCGTGTTTTCGTGATGCAAAACGTGCAGCCCTTTTTAAATACATTTTGCTTTTGTTTGTTTGTTTGATTTGAGGTTTAACGTTCCCGTCAACACTGTATAGGTCATTTTGGAGACGTTGCTTCCAATTTTTTCGAACTTTTACCCGACACTGTGATGAAATGACATCTCAAGCCCTGTCGCCCAATGAAACCAATAGCGTTTATAAGCATGGACGGGCCGACACTCAAACCGCTTTGCCTGGGCAGGCTTATATCCTCTAAGCGGTTTACCAGTACCAGTGTGTTGGTCAGATTCAGCTCTGCGTGAAAGCATCATGCGGCGCATTTTGCTTTTAAAAGTCTCGATAAAATCCCTGCCTCCTAATTTGTACTCGGCTTTATTGACACGCCTATACAAATACATTGTAATCGTTTTCGCCGAAAAAAAAAGAAAATTTTTAGGTGAAAATTGTGATATGTTTCTAATTTCTGCTTAAAATATAGAGTGTGGGTACTCGTTAGAGCCGCCTCATCGAGACGGTTCTAGCAAGTACCCACAATCTATATTGTAATGCAGAAATAAGAACAAAAAGGTTTACCCCTGTAAATCCCAGTTTTACTATATAAAAGTGGGGTTCAGTGGAGGGGCTCAGAATTATATAGGCGTATTTTCGTGATGAGAAGCAAATCTAGCTAGTCCAACTTATAATTAATCAATGACGAAAAGATCTTTTTTACATGTACATCTTAGACATACATACATTTTGAAGTTACTATTTTCCATCTATAAGATGCCTGTAATCGCTACGAATTGTCTTAATTTTTTTAATATTTCAGTTTTCCTACATTTAATTAACCGCATTCTTCATACATTCAAAATATTCCATGAAAAAAAAAAGTAGAAATATTCATAAACAACTGTTATGCTGATCGATAAAACTTGAGAATCAAATGCTAGGCGGACCGTTTCGGCTTTTTTAAAAAACCTTTCCTAGTGTAGTTGTTGGTTGGTTGGTTGATTTGAGGATAAACGTCCCCGTCAACACTGTATAGGTCATTTTGGAGACGTTGCTTCCAATTTTGTGGGACTTTTACCCGACATTAAGATGAAATGACATCTCAAGCCCTGTCACCCAATGAAACGAAAAGGGTTTATAAGCATGGACGGACGGACTCGCACCGCTTTTCCTGGGCAGGCTTAGATCCTCTCAGCGCTTTACCAGTACTCGAGTGCGGTCGGTTTCAGCTCTGCGTGGAAGCATCATGCAGCCCATCTATTTCTTCAAGCCCCGATGGGCGGGGGCCGTTAGTGTATTTGTTATATTTGTTGTTGTGTATTTGGTACATTCCGTTGTATACCTGGTAGATTGGGACCATGCGTTTTCATTCAGTCCATTGAAAAACGGAATGAAATCCAATACATGTAGGTCAGTGCAAAACTAACGAGTGTTAAATTGGTTCCTTATTCCTTATTCCTTTTACCATATTCCTTGTTCCTTGTTGCTTATTCCTTATTCGATTTTGAACATCGTATTACTTTGCGAAGCGGTGTAACACAACATTTGTGTATAGCGCATGCATCATCATTTTTACTTCTAAGTATAACGGTATAGGTTCCGAAATCCAGCAAGTTTCAATTGCAAATAAGGAATAAGGAACAAATCCAAATTTTCCTTATTCCTTATTCGATTTTGAACTTCATAGAACTTTGCGACGCTGTGTAACAGAAAATTTGCGTATAGTGGATTCATCATTATTTTTACTTTTAAGCATAAATGTGTTGGTTTCGAAATCCAGCAAGTTTCAATTGCGAATAAGGAAGAAGGAACAAATCCAAATTTTTCTTATTCCTTATTCGATTTTGAACTTCATAGCACTTTGCGACGCGGTGTAAGAGATAATTTGCGCATAGTAGATTCCTCATCATATTTACTTCTAAGCATAATGGTGTAGGTTTCAAAATCCAGGAAGTATCAACTGCGAATAAGGAATAAGGAACAAATCAAAATTTTCCTTATTGCTTATTCGATTTTGAACATCATAGTGCTTTGCGACGCGGTGTAACAGAAACAATTGCTTATGGGCATTATAGGTTGCGAATAAGGAAAATTTTGATTTGTTCCTTATTCCTTATTCGCAACTGATACTTGCTGGATTTCGAAACCTATACTATAATTATGCTTAGAAGTAAAAATGATGATGCATCCACTATACGCAAACGTTCTCTTACACCGCGTCGCAAAGTACTATGAAGTTCAAAATCGAATAAGGAAAAGGGGGTCTTTCATTTGTGCCCATGCATGTTTTTTCTTTAAACTTTGTATATTAATAACTCAGCATATACGACCTATAAAATGTATTTAATAAATTATATAAATCAAAGTAGGACTCAGGAGGCCACTCTAACTGACTCCCTCCATGAGCTGGTGTCTGTCTCTAAATAAGTGCGTCTTAAATCTTATGTTTTATTTAGTTTCAAGATCTGTGAACTGGATTGAATGCAGAACTCCATAGGCATTCCTTTGATACTAAAAAACCTTTTAAATTAATTAAAGTGTGCATTTTCTGATAAAATAATTATAAAAAATCTCATTTTTTAATTAAAATTTTAAAAAAAATTATCAAAATACAATCCCTAAGATAAATATGTTCTAGACTTTGTCAAGATTTTATTTTGCTAGGAAAACTTGCCATATGTATCTTCTTTAGCTATGCCAAATTTTATGAAAATCCGAAACCGGTAACACTGCAGTTTTACACCTTTAATGGATGTAAAGTAGAAGAAAAACAAAGATCAGGAATTGATACAATTAACTTACTCCATCCATAAAAGACACCAAAGGGAAAGAAATACAAACATTAAGCGACCAGACCATAATGGAAACCTAAACAAAGGAAGGCCATATGGACAGTTACTTTCCCACAAAATGGCCATATGGCCATCCAAAATTAAAAGACACAAGTGATACACACAGTAAGTAACAAACAACAACATAAATAAATCGCCACAGAAGAGCCGCCTTGGAACGGTCAGTGGAAGATTTCCACTGGGGGGCTTAAATCGATTTTACGTGGCCACAATCCTCGCCCTTACTTCCGTCGCGACTTAGACAAATAATTTGTTCAGTCCGCATGAAGGCCTCCTAACTCATCAGTGCAACATCTCCGTGAACACAGAAATCAAAGAACCACAGAGGTGAGACAACGGTGAGGACTCGACAGCAAGAAACCACTGAAATGCTGGAGCAAAAGAAAACCAACAGTTAGACTCCGATGAGCCCGACCAGAGACAGAGCATCAGGCACCAACCAACATTATCTCTTTAATTTTCAATAAGCCTTTACGTTGGAGCCGTCATAGAATCTGAGGCCTGACCCACCGGCGTGCAATTAAAGAGGGAAGCAAAGTTGCCAACCGTGATTGGGTTAACTACCATGCATGCAGTCTGTCGTATAATATCCATGTTGTACCCAATCTTTTTATATCGAAGAATGATTTTACGAAATTGGGTGCTGAAGTCATTGCGGTTATATATTTTTCTGAATTTATATACTAAGTCACCATAAAATTCGGGTTCCGATAGACCTTGTTGCAGAAGAGATTTAAGTCCAATATTGAATTTTGAAATTAAATCAGAATGGCGTCTATAAAATTTTGAAAAGGCTTTGCGTAGTTTATGGTACCGATAACCCTGATTAAGAAGTTTAGCCGTTAATAATTTATTACGAGTGTTGAAGTCAGTTACATGACTACACACTCTAGCAAATCGAATTAATTGCGAAATATAAACGCCATAGGATGGCGCACGAGGAACATCACCATCCAAAAAAGGAAAATTTACAATCTCAAAATCAAAGTCATCGCGTTTATCATAAATTTTGCACGAAACAAATCCAGGTATCAGAAGAATTTGCTTTATTTAACTGAAGTTCTAGGGGGTAAATATGACTGATCAAACCATCAAAATAGGTATTATCAATATTTAATAAATCATCTAAATATCTAGAAGTAGAGCTAAAAGCTTCAATAATTTCAGATTGGTTATCAATGGAAAGCGACAAAATGAAGTCTCTTTCATAACAATACAAGAACAGATCAGCCACAAGAGGTGCGCAATTAGTACCCATCGGAATACCCACAATTTGTCTAAATAACTTAGTACCGAATCTAATATAAATATTGTCAAGTAGAAAGGCGAGGGCATCACACACTTTCTGACATGACCAAAGTGTATAATTCTTATGCTCTTTAGAAGTGAAAAATGCATTTCTGACATTACATGCAAGATAGAGAGAATCTTCTCTGTGAAAAGCCCATTCAATTAAATCATTAAGCTTTTCTTTTATAAGATTATGAGGAAGTGTAGTGTAAAGAGTGGAAAAATCGTAGGTAGACAGACTAGAAGCACGAAACTGTCTAGATTTCAATTTATTTAAAACCTCATTCGAATTTTTTATAGACCAAAATAGATTTCTTCCTGATCTTTCAAAGACTTTATCACAATATTTAATTACATGCGTTTTAATAGCAGTAAGACAGGAAGTTAATAATTTAGAAAGTTCAGTGGTAGTGCAAGAACTAGAATTTGCAATAAACCGTGCTTTGTAAGGTTTTTTATGAAGTTTTGGTAACCAGTAAAGCGTAGGAAGCTTGTCTTGGCCTTCGTTAACACACACAGCAAACTTGGTGGCTGAAAGACAAACATGTTTATCTACTATAGCTCTCTCTTCAGCCAAAGGCTGAAGTTCATAGGCCTTAGTACCACCAAGCTCCTGCTTAAGCGTGTTAACATAGTGGAGCCGTCACACAACGACGACGTTGTTAGCGGCCTTGTCTGCAGGGGCCAAAACAAACTTCTTATGAAATTCTTGAATACCTAGTTTAAGATGACGTAAAGACGTCTTGGGCTTAGGAGGTAATAAGTTAGTATTTTGAGAATAGAAAGAAATGCGTTTATTCACTAGTCTTAAAATGCTAAGTTTCCAGTCCTTTAGGGCTTTATACTCAACATACTCTCGCTTACACCATCGATTACCGAATTCATTCAAGGAAGCAGCGATTTCATCTCTACATTTACTGAAATCAATTTTAGAAGGAAACCGATATTTCGGTCCTTTAGAAATTATATTCCTTATCCTAGAATCAGGAATAATTTTCAGATTGCCAGTAATTACATGACCAGCAGCAGGATAGCAGTACTTTGAGTTTTTACAATCACATGAATCAGGAGTATTAGTATCAATATCAAGATCTGAAACAAGTTTATTGAAATTAAAAATAATAGATCTAACAGGTTTGTTATATTTATAGCAAATTATAGGTGTTTCAGTATTTTGAAAATAAGCAGGAATGGAAGAAAGCACCGATCTCTCACGGAAGATACTGGGCAAATCTATAAAATCCATACCCTTATTAATGAAGGATATTTTGAAGAAATGACGTTTATGATTAATTTCAGAATCAATGTAAGGACGGAGAGTATGCTGAGTATAGCCTCTAGTTAAGAGAGCCGCATCATATAACTGATGAGAACTATCGTAGAATTTATTCGCCTCGGTGTCCAGAAGACGTAAAACAGAAACGGGTAATGAACTTAAAAATGAAAGCATAGAGTGGCGTCCATGATTTAATAATATAATTGACAGTCACTTCAGTCTAGTATTGTTTCGTTTAAACGCACGTGATTTACGTTTAAAGTTACCATTTTTCCTGGTGCCGTGAGATCTAGTTCTGCGTTTTCGACATTCCAGGAGTGAGAAAATATCAAAGTCCGGCATTCTGGAAATATTACCCTCATGATAAATGTTGTCATTAAATCCCAGTGGAAAAGGGGTCTGTAAAAATTTAATCCATTTCAGTTCAGCTTCATGTCTTTTGATTATTTTGAATCTAGATGTAGAATTTGCATCGTAATAAAGTTTTTCCACTGGTTGTATAATAATGTTATTTACAGAATGACCTGTACGTCGAAAGTGACGGTACAAGAAAGTGTCAGTTTTCTTAGGCTTACTCATTCTACGATAATGCTCGTTCAATCTAGTTTTAAGCATGCGGTTAGTTTGACCGACGTACTGCATATTACAGTTTGCAGCACGTCAAGTAATTAGATAAATTAAATCTGTAGACTGTCATGTCAAATCAGACATGTTAACTACAGAGAAGCGTCTACCGTTTACAGATGAAGTAACGGTAGACGCAGTGCTTAAATGCGAACAACATCTGCACCTCTTGGCATTGCACTTAGAAATGCTAGGATACATTCCACTTCTTTTCCACGGATTAGTATATTTTCGAAGGATGGGTGATTTGAGAGGAGATAGTCTTATACGAAGACTACTCCCAAAAACATTGGTATTGCCTGCTCCTTTGAGATTAACTGAAGTTACAGAAGACAAATTTAAGGGTCTAACCAATACCGAAGGCAACATAGTATTAAAGTTCTTAATAGAATGGGGAATCCGTACAGAAGAAGCAGAGTGTAACCTAAGGGGTGATATTGATATTTTAAATGTATTTGTAATACTCATTTTGGATAATAAGGTTGTGATACCGTCAAAACTAAAGCGATGTTCATACCGGTTATTAAATAAATAAAATTACTGAAGAAGATTCCTTCGAATAGAAAGAAGGTACAACAAAAGCCCACAAAACATCCTAGTCTCCTTAAAGACACATTTTTTGATTGCATAACACCCTAATGACCGTTTATTGAAAAATACAGTTTTGAGATAAGATACATTATGGGTATTCTGACTGTCATACAGGTAGGGGGCCAAGAGAGGGCAATCAATAACCTAGAGAAAATTCACATCTATTCATTTGCTTGTTTGATAACTACGTTTTTGATATTCCGCACTTTTATTTTTTTTTAGACACCATTATTTAAAATCATTACAAAAACATGCATATTCAAATATCTTGGTAAAATTTTATGACCAAAATTGATAAAAATCCTGATATCTTTAATATTTCGGCTCAAACCATATATTGTGGGTACTTGTTAGAACCGAGGCGGTTGTAAAGAGGAACCACAATTAATGTTTTTGAGTAGAAATAAAATATAATGTTTACCCCCTCTAAATCCCAGTTTTACTGCACAATATTATTAAATTGTGAGTACTCGTTAGAACAGCCTCTGCGAGAGGGTTCTAATGAGGACCCACAATATATATAATTTTGAATAGAAATTAGAAAAATAATGTATACCTCTCTCAATCCCCGTTTTACCGTACAATATATTTTTACATTGCGGATACTTGTTAGAACCGCCTCTGCGAGGTCCCATATTATATGTTTTTAGTAGAAATAAGAAAAATAATGCACAATCCTCTAGGCCCATGTTTTACTGAAGGCAGTGAAAAACAATGCGGGGGTTCTCTTTTCTGATATGATTGTGTCTAAAAACAATAAACACTTTATAGTTGCATCTTGACTGAAACTATGAAATGCTAAATTATGTTTTAGACACTGTATGATTTATATAACATACTTTCAAAAATAATGTATAAATAAGTAAATAAATAAATGTCAATTGATTGATTTAATCTTAAATTAATCAGTTCATTTAGTTTACTTCTTTCCATATTTGAATTAATGAAACAATGAATGTCAGTGTTTTCTTTTACTTTTTTTAAATTAAAAATAAGAAATTTAAAACAACATTTTGTTGGAAACAATCTCAATAAAATAAAAAAATATACCATCACACAATTTCCCCTTATACAGCCCCTTTTTAAACATATCTCTCAGAGAGTCTGTGCTCATAATCACCTCATAATCACTTAGATAAGATAAGCCTTTGATGTGCAGTATGGTCCGAGGGACTTGTTTATTGCAGACCATTAGACAGGCCACCCCTTTTATATAGAGAAAAAAATGTGTCTTTAAAGTACAGGGATGTCAAACAAGCAGTTGTTATACAACGAGGAACGAACATCGATTTAATAATGACCTTCAACAGGTATCTAAAGGATGTCAATTGATGGAACAGTGAAAAGCAATTGCATAAGCAATCCCTGAGGATTGGAAAAATAAGAGCATTAAATGCATGTACGGGAAGACCTTTTACAGCCGCCACACGGCACAAACAAAACAGCCCTGATATGCAAAGTAGAATTAAAACAAAGATCAGGAATTGATACAATTAACTTACTCCATCCATAAAAGACACCAAAGGGAAAGAAATACAAACATTAAGCGACCAGACCATAATGGAAACCTAAACAAAGGAAGGCCATATGGACAGTTACTTTCCCACAAAATGGCCATATGGCCATCCAAAATTAAAAGACACAAGTGATACACACAGTAAGTAACAAACAACAACATAAATAAATCGCCACAGAAGAGCCGCCTTGGAACGGTCAGTGGAAGATTTCCACTGTGGGGCTTAAATCGATTTTACGTGGCCACAATCCTCGCCCTTACTTCCGTCGCGACTTAGACAAATAATTTGTTCAGTCCGCATGAAGGCCTCCTAACTCATCAGTGCAACATCTCCGTGAACACAGAAATCAAAGAACCACAGAGGTGAGACAACGGTGAGGACTCGACAGCAAGAAACCACTGAAATGCTGGAGCAAAAGAAAACCAACAGTTAGACTCCGATGAGCCCGACCAGAGACAGAGCATCAGGCACCAACCAACATTATCTCTTTAATTTTCAATAAGCCTTTACGTTGGAGCCGTCATAGAATCTGAGGCCTGACCCACCGGCGTGCAATTAAAGAGGGAAGCAAAGTTGCCAACCGTGATTGGGTTAACTACCATGCATGCAGTCTGTCGTATAATATCCATGTTGTACCCAATCTTTTTATATCGAAGAATGATTTTACGAAATTGGGTGCTGAAGTCATTGCGGTTATATATTTTTCTGAATTTATATACTAAGTCACCATAAAATTCGGGTTCCGATAGACCTTGTTGCAGAAGAGATTTAAGTCCAATATTGAATTTTGAAATTAAATCAGAATGGCGTCTATAAAATTTTGAAAAGGCTTTGCGTAGTTTATGGTACCGATAACCCTGATTAAGAAGTTTAGCCGTTAATAATTTATTACGAGTGTTGAAGTCAGTTACATGACTACACACTCTAGCAAATCGAATTAATTGCGAAATATAAACGCCATAGGATGGCGCACGAGGAACATCACCATCCAAAAAAGGAAAATTTACAATCTCAAAATCAAAGTCATCGCGTTTATCATAAATTTTGCACGAAACAAATCCATCTACAATAGATAGATGTAAATCCAAAAACGGGGCCTCGGTATCAGAAGAATTTGCTTTATTTAACTGAAGTTCTAGGGGGTAAATATGACTGATCAAACCATCAAAATAGGTATTATCAATATTTAATAAATCATCTAAATATCTAGAAGTAGAGCTAAAAGCTTCAATAATTTCAGATTGGTTATCAATGGAAAGCGACAAAATGAAGTCTCTTTCATAACAATACAAGAACAGATCAGCCACAAGAGGTGCGCAATTAGTACCCATCGGAATACCCACAATTTGTCTAAATAACTTAGTACCGAATCTAATATAAATATTGTCAAGTAGAAAGGCGAGGGCATCACACACTTTCTGACATGACCAAAGTGTATAATTCTTATGCTCTTTAGAAGTGAAAAATGCATTTCTGACATTACATGCAAGATAGAGAGAATCTTCTCTGTGAAAAGCCCATTCAATTAAATCATTAAGCTTTTCTTTTATAAGATTATGAGGAAGTGTAGTGTAAAGAGTGGAAAAATCGTAGGTAGACAGACTAGAAGCACGAAACTGTCTAGATTTCAATTTATTTAAAACCTCATTCGAATTTTTTATAGACCAAAACAGATTTCTTCCTGATCTTTCAAAGACTTTATCACAATATTTAATTACATGCGTTTTAATAGCAGTAAGACAGGAAGTTAATAATTTAGAAAGTTCAGTGGTAGTGCAAGAACTAGAATTTGCAATAAACCGTGCTTTGTAAGGTTTTTTATGAAGTTTTGGTAACCAGTATAGCGTAGGAAGCTTGTCTTGGCCTTCGTTAACACACACAGCAAACTTGGTGGCTGAAAGACAAACATGTTTATCTACTATAGCTCTCTCTTCAGCCAAAGGCTGAAGTTCATAGGCCTTAGTACCACCAAGCTCCTGCTTAAGCGTGTTAACATAGTGGAGCCGTCACACAACGACGACGTTGTTAGCGGCCTTGTCTGCAGGGGCCAAAACAAACTTCTTATGAAATTCTTGAATACCTAGTTTAAGATGACGTAAAGACGTCTTGGGCTTAGGAGGTAATAAGTTAGTATTTTGAGAATAGAAAGAAATGCGTTTATTCACTAGTCTTAAAATGCTAAGTTTCCAGTCCTTTAGGGCTTTATACTCAACATACTCTCGCTTACACCATCGATTACCGAATTCATTCAAGGAAGCAGCGATTTCATCTCTACATTTACTGAAATCAATTTTAGAAGGAAACCGATATTTCGGTCCTTTAGAAATTATATTCCTTATCCTAGAATCAGGAATAATTTTCAGATTGCCAGTAATTACATGACCAGCAGCAGGATAGCAGTACTTTGAGTTTTTACAATCACATGAATCAGGAGTATTAGTATCAATATCAAGATCTGAAACAAGTTTATTGAAATTAAAAATAATAGATCTAACAGGTTTGTTATATTTATAGCAAATTATAGGTGTTTCAGTATTTTGAAAATAAGCAGGAATGGAAGAAAGCACCGATCTCTCACGGAAGATACTGGGCAAATCTATAAAATCCATACCCTTATTAATGAAGGATATTTTGAAGAAATGACGTTTATGATTAATTTCAGAATCAATGTAAGAACGGAGAGTATGCTGAGTATAGCCTCTAGTTAAGAGAGCCGCATCATATAACTGATGAGAACTATCGTAGAATTTATTCGCCTCGGTGTCCAGAAGACGTAAAACAGAAACGGGTAATGAACTTAAAAATGAAAGCATAGAGTGGCGTCCATGATTTAATAATATAATTGACAGTCACTTCAGTCTAGTATTGTTTCGTTTAAACGCACGTGATTTACGTTTAAAGTTACCATTTTTCCTGGTGCCGTGAGATCTAGTTCTGCGTTTTCGACATTCCAGGAGTGAGAAAATATCAAAGTCCGGCATTCTGGAAATATTACCCTCATGATAAATGTTGTCATTAAATCCCAGTGGAAAAGGGGTCTGTAAAAATTTAATCCATTTCAGTTCAGCTTCATGTCTTTTGATTATTTTGAATCTAGATGTAGAATTTGCATCGTAATAAAGTTTTTCCACTGGTTGTATAATAATGTTATTTACAGAATGACCTGTACGTCGAAAGTGACGGTACAAGAAAGTGTCAGTTTTCTTAGGCTTACTCATTCTACGATAATGCTCGTTCAATCTAGTTTTAAGAATGCGGTTAGTTTGACCGACGTACTGCATATTACAGTTTGCAGCACGTCAAGTAATTAGATAAATTAAATCTGTAGACTGTCATGTCAAATCAGACATGTTAACTACAGAGAAGCGTCTACCGTTTACAGATGAAGTAACGGTAGACGCAGTGCTTAAATGCGAACAACATCTGCACCTCTTGGCATTGCACTTAGAAATGCTAGGATACATTCCACTTCTTTTCCACGGATTAGTATATTTTCGAAGGATGGGTGATTTGAGAGGAGATAGTCTTATACGAAGACTACTCCCAAAAACATTGGTATTGCCTGCTCCTTTGAGATTAACTGAAGTTACAGAAGACAAATTTAAGGGTCTAACCAATACCGAAGGCAACATAGTATTAAAGTTCTTAATAGAATGGGGAATCCGTACAGAAGAAGCAGAGTGTAACCTAAGGGGTGATATTGATATTTTAAATGTATTTGTAATACTCATTTTGGATAATAAGGTTGTGATACCGTCAAAACTAAAGCGATGTTCATACCGGTTATTAAATAAATAAAATTACTGAAGAAGATTCCTTCGAATAGAAGGAAGGTACAACAAAAGCCCACAAAACATCCTAGTCTCCTTAAAGTACAGGGATGTCAAACAAGCAGTTGTTATACAACGAGGAACGAACATCGGTTTAATAATGACCTTCAACAGGTATCTGAAGGATGTCAATTGATGGAACAGTGAAAAGCAATTGCATAAGCAATCCCTGAGGATTGGAAAAATAAGAGCATTAAATGCATGTACGGGGAGACCTTTTACAGCCGCCACACGGCACAAACAAAACAGCCCTGATATGCAAAGTAGAAGTAAAACAAAGATCAGGAATTGATACAATTAACTTACTCCATCCATAAAAGACACCAAAGGGAAAGAAATACAAACATTAAGCGACCAGACCATAATGGAAACCTAAACAAAGGAAGGCCATATGGACAGTTACTTTCCCACAAAATGGCCATATGGCCATCCAAAATTAAAAGACACAAGTGATACACACAGATAGTAACAAACAACAACATAAATAAATCGCCACAGAAGAGCCGCCTTGGAACGGTCAGTGGAAGATTTCCACTGGGGGGCTTAAATCGATTATACGTGGCCACAATCCTCGCCCTTACTTCCGTCGCGACTTAGACAAATAATTTGTTCAGTCCGCATGAAGGCCTCCTAACTCATCAGTGCAACATCTCCGTGAACACAGAAATCAAAGAACCACAGAGGTGAGACAACGGTGAGGACTCGACAGCAAGAAACCACTGAAATGCTGGAGCAAAAGAAAACCAACAGTTTGACTCCGATGAGCCCGACCAGAGACAGAGCATCAGGCACCAACCAACATTATCTCTTTAATTTTCAATAAGCCTTTACGTTGGAGCCGTCATAGAATCTGAGGCCTGACCCACCGGCGTGCAATTAAAGAGGGAAGCAATGTTGCCAACCGTGATTGGGTTAACTACCATGCATGCAGTCTGTCGTATAATATCCATGTTGTACCCAATCTTTTTATATCGAAAAATGATTTTACGAAATTGGGTGCTGAAGTCATTGCGGTTATATATTTTTCTGAATTTATATACTAAGTCACCATAAAATTCGGGTTCCGATAGACCTTGTTGCAGAAGAGATTTAAGTCCAATATTGAATTTTGAAATTAAATCAGAATGGCGTCTATAAAATTTTGAAAAGGCTTTGCGTAGTTTATGGTACCGATAACCCTGATTAAGAAGTTTAGCCGTTAATAATTTATTACGAGTGTTGAAGTCAGTTACATGACTACACACTCTAGCAAATCGAATTAATTGCGAAATATAAACGCCATAGGATGGCGCACGAGGAACATCACCATCCAAAAAAGGAAAATTTACAATCTCAAAATCAAAGTCATCGCGTTTATCATAAATTTTGCACGAAACAAATCCATCTACAATAGATAGATGTAAATCCAAAAACGGGGCCTCGGTATCAGAAGAATTTGCTTTATTTAACTGAAGTTCTAGGGGGTAAATATGACTGATCAAACCATCAAAATAGGTATTATCAATATTTAATAAATCATCTAAATATCTAGAAGTAGAGCTAAAAGCTTCAATAATTTCAGATTGGTTATCAATGGAAAGCGACAAAATGAAGTCTCTTTCATAACAATACAAGAACAGATCAGCCACAAGAGGTGCGCAATTAGTACCCATCGGAATACCCACAATTTGTCTAAATAACTTAGTACCGAATCTAATATAAATATTGTCAAGTAGAAAGGCGAGGGCATCACACACTTTCTGACATGACCAAAGTGTATAATTCTTATGCTCTTTAGAAGTGAAAAATGCATTTCTGACATTACATGCAAGATAGAGAGAATCTTCTCTGTGAAAAGCCCATTCAATTAAATCATTAAGCTTTTCTTTTATAAGATTATGAGGAAGTGTAGTGTAAAGAGTGGAAAAATCGTAGGTAGACAGACTAGAAGCACGAAACTGTCTAGATTTCAATTTATTTAAAACCTCATTCGAATTTTTTATAGACCAAAACAGATTTCTTCCTGATCTTTCAAAGACTTTATCACAATATTTAATTACATGCGTTTTAATAGCAGTAAGACAGGAAGTTAATAATTTAGAAAGTTCAGTGGTAGTGCAAGAACTAGAATTTGCAATAAACCGTGCTTTGTAAGGTTTTTTATGAAGTTTTGGTAACCAGTATAGCGTAGGAAGCTTGTCTTATGAAATTCTTGAATACCTAGTTTAAGATGACGTAAAGACGTCTTGGGCTTAGGAGGTAATAAGTTAGTATTTTGAGAATAGAAAGAAATGCGTTTATTCACTAGTCTTAAAATGCTAAGTTTCCAGTCCTTTAGGGCTTTATACTCAACATACTCTCGCTTACACCATCGATTACCGAATTCATTCAAGGAAGCAGCGATTTCATCTCTACATTTACTGAAATCAATTTTAGAAGGAAACCAGACCATAATGGAAACCTAAACAAAGGAAGGCCATATGGACAGTTACTTTCCCACAAAATGGCCATGTGGCCATCCAAAATTAAAAGACACAAGTGATACACACAGATAGTAACAAACAACAACATAAATAAATCGCCACAGAAGAGCCGCCTTGGAACGGTCAGTGGAAGATTTCCACTGGGGGGCTTAAATCGATTATACGTGGCCACAATCCTCGCCCTTACTTCCGTCGCGACTTAGACAAATAATTTGTTCAGTCCGCATGAAGGCCTCCTAACTCATCAGTGCAACATCTCCGTGAACACAGAAATCAAAGAACCACAGAGGTGAGACAACGGTGAGGACTCGACAGCAAGAAACCACTGAAATGCTGGAGCAAAAGAAAACCAACAGTTTGACTCCGATGAGCCCGACCAGAGACAGAGCATCAGGCACCAACCAACATTATCTCTTTAATTTTCAATAAGCCTTTACGTTGGAGCCGTCATAGAATCTGAGGCCTGACCCACCGGCGTGCAATTAAAGAGGGAAGCAAAGTTGCCAACCGTGATTGGGTTAACTACCATGCATGCAGTCTGTCGTATAATATCCATGTTGTACCCAATCTTTTTATATCGAAAAATGATTTTACGAAATTGGGTGCTGAAGTCATTGCGGTTATATATTTTTCTGAATTTATATACTAAGTCACCATAAAATTCGGGTTCCGATAGACCTTGTTGCAGAAGAGATTTAAGTCCAATATTGAATTTTGAAATTAAATCAGAATGGCGTCTATAAAATTTTGAAAAGGCTTTGCGTAGTTTATGGTACCGATAACCCTGATTAAGAAGTTTAGCCGTTAATAATTTATTACGAGTGTTGAAGTCAGTTACATGACTACACACTCTAGCAAATCGAATTAATTGCGAAATATAAACGCCATAGGATGGCGCACGAGGAACATCACCATCCAAAAAAGGAAAATTTACAATCTCAAAATCAAAGTCATCGCGTTTATCATAAATTTTGCACGAAACAAATCCATCTACAATAGATAGATGTAAATCCAAAAACGGGGCCTCGGTATCAGAAGAATTTGCTTTATTTAACTGAAGTTCTAGGGGGTAAATATGACTGATCAAACCATCAAAATAGGTATTATCAATATTTAATAAATCATCTAAATATCTAGAAGTAGAGCTAAAAGCTTCAATAATTTCAGATTGGTTATCAATGGAAAGCGACAAAATGAAGTCTCTTTCATAACAATACAAGAACAGATCAGCCACAAGAGGTGCGCAATTAGTACCCATCGGAATACCCACAATTTGTCTAAATAACTTAGTACCGAATCTAATATAAATATTGTCAAGTAGAAAGGCGAGGGCATCACACACTTTCTGACATGACCAAAGTGTATAATTCTTATGCTCTTTAGAAGTGAAAAATGCATTTCTGACATTACATGCAAGATAGAGAGAATCTTCTCTGTGAAAAGCCCATTCAATTAAATCATTAAGCTTTTCTTTTATAAGATTATGAGGAAGTGTAGTGTAAAGAGTGGAAAAATCGTAGGTAGACAGACTAGAAGCACGAAACTGTCTAGATTTCAATTTATTTAAAACCTCATTCGAATTTTTTATAGACCAAAACAGATTTCTTCCTGATCTTTCAAAGACTTTATCACAATATTTAATTACATGCGTTTTAATAGCAGTAAGACAGGAAGTTAATAATTTAGAAAGTTCAGTGGTAGTGCAAGAACTAGAATTTGCAATAAACCGTGCTTTGTAAGGTTTTTTATGAAGTTTTGGTAACCAGTATAGCGTAGGAAGCTTGTCTTGGCCTTCGTTAACACACACAGCAAACTTGGTGGCTGAAAGACAAACATGTTTATCTACTATAGCTCTCTCTTCAGCCAAAGGCTGAAGTTCATAGGCCTTAGTACCACCAAGCTCCTGCTTAAGCGTGTTAACATAGTGGAGCCGTCACACAACGACGACGTTGTTAGCGGCCTTGTCTGCAGGGGCCAAAACAAACTTCTTATGAAATTCTTGAATACCTAGTTTAAGATGACGTAAAGACGTCTTGGGCTTAGGAGGTAATAAGTTAGTATTTTGAGAATAGAAAGAAATGCGTTTATTCACTAGTCTTAAAATGCTAAGTTTCCAGTCCTTTAGGGCTTTATACTCAACATACTCTCGCTTACACCATCGATTACCGAATTCATTCAAGGAAGCAGCGATTTCATCTCTACATTTACTGAAATCAATTTTAGAAGGAAACCAGACCATAATGGAAACCTAAACAAAGGAAGGCCATATGGACAGTTACTTTCCCACAAAATGGCCATGTGGCCATCCAAAATTAAAAGACACAAGTGATACACACAGATAGTAACAAACAACAACATAAATAAATCGCCACAGAAGAGCCGCCTTGGAACGGTCAGTGGAAGATTTCCACTGGGGGGCTTAAATCGATTATACGTGGCCACAATCCTCGCCCTTACTTCCGTCGCGACTTAGACAAATAATTTGTTCAGTCCGCATGAAGGCCTCCTAACTCATCAGTGCAACATCTCCGTGAACACAGAAATCAAAGAACCACAGAGGTGAGACAACGGTGAGGACTCGACAGCAAGAAACCACTGAAATGCTGGAGCAAAAAAAACCAACAGTTTGACTCCGATGAGCCCGACCAGAGACAGAGCATCAGGCACCAACCAACATTATCTCTTTAATTTTCAATAAGCCTTTACGTTGGAGCCGTCATAGAATCTGAGGCCTGACCCACCGGCGTGCAATTAAAGAGGGAAGCAAAGTTGCCAACCGTGATTGGGTTAACTACCATGCATGCAGTCTGTCGTATAATATCCATGTTGTACCCAATCTTTTTATATCGAAAAATGATTTTACGAAATTGGGTGCTGAAGTCATTGCGGTTATATATTTTTCTGAATTTATATACTAAGTCACCATAAAATTCGGGTTCCGATAGACCTTGTTGCAGAAGAGATTTAAGTCCAATATTGAATTTTGAAATTAAATCAGAATGGCGTCTATAAAATTTTGAAAAGGCTTTGCGTAGTTTATGGTACCGATAACCCTGATTAAGAAGTTTAGCCGTTAATAATTTATTACGAGTGTTGAAGTCAGTTACATGACTACACACTCTAGCAAATCGAATTAATTGCGAAATATAAACGCCATAGGATGGCGCACGAGGAACATCACCATCCAAAAAAGGAAAATTTACAATCTCAAAATCAAAGTCATCGCGTTTATCATAAATTTTGCACGAAACAAATCCATCTACAATAGATAGATGTAAATCCAAAAACGGGGCCTCGGTATCAGAAGAATTTGCTTTATTTAACTGAAGTTCTAGGGGGTAAATATGACTGATCAAACCATCAAAATAGGTATTATCAATATTTAATAAATCATCTAAATATCTAGAAGTAGAGCTAAAAGCTTCAATAATTTCAGATTGGTTATCAATGGAAAGCGACAAAATGAAGTCTCTTTCATAACAATACAAGAACAGATCAGCCACAAGAGGTGCGCAATTAGTACCCATCGGAATACCCACAATTTGTCTAAATAACTTAGTACCGAATCTAATATAAATATTGTCAAGTAGAAAGGCGAGGGCATCACACACTTTCTGACATGACCAAAGTGTATAATTCTTATGCTCTTTAGAAGTGAAAAATGCATTTCTGACATTACATGCAAGATAGAGAGAATCTTCTCTGTGAAAAGCCCATTCAATTAAATCATTAAGCTTTTCTTTTATAAGATTATGAGGAAGTGTAGTGTAAAGAGTGGAAAAATCGTAGGTAGACAGACTAGAAGCACGAAACTGTCTAGATTTCAATTTATTTAAAACCTCATTCGAATTTTTTATAGACCAAAACAGATTTCTTCCTGATCTTTCAAAGACTTTATCACAATATTTAATTACATGCGTTTTAATAGCAGTAAGACAGGAAGTTAATAATTTAGAAAGTTCAGTGGTAGTGCAAGAACTAGAATTTGCAATAAACCGTGCTTTGTAAGGTTTTTTATGAAGTTTTGGTAACCAGTATAGCGTAGGAAGCTTGTCTTGGCCTTCGTTAACACACACAGCAAACTTGGTGGCTGAAAGACAAACATGTTTATCTACTATAGCTCTCTCTTCAGCCAAAGGCTGAAGTTCATAGGCCTTAGTACCACCAAGCTCCTGCTTAAGCGTGTTAACATAGTGGAGCCGTCACACAACGACGACGTTGTTAGCGGCCTTGTCTGCAGGGGCCAAAACAAACTTCTTATGAAATTCTTGAATACCTAGTTTAAGATGACGTAAAGACGTCTTGGGCTTAGGAGGTAATAAGTTAGTATTTTGAGAATAGAAAGAAATGCGTTTATTCACTAGTCTTAAAATGCTAAGTTTCCAGTCCTTTAGGGCTTTATACTCAACATACTCTCGCTTACACCATCGATTACCGAATTCATTCAAGGAAGCAGCGATTTCATCTCTACATTTACTGAAATCAATTTTAGAAGGAAACCGATATTTCGGTCCTTTAGAAATTATATTCCTTATCCTAGAATCAGGAATAATTTTCAGATTGCCAGTAATTACATGACCAGCAGCAGGATAGCAGTACTTTGAGTTTTTACAATCACATGAATCAGGAGTATTAGTATCAATATCAAGATCTGAAACAAGTTTATTGAAATTAAAAATAATAGATCTAACAGGTTTTTAGTTCTTTGGTGTATTCCTTGCTTCCAAAGGATAACCCTTTTATAGAACATATTGTTATATTTATAGCAAATTATAGGTGTTTCAGTATTTTGAAAATAAGCAGGAATGGAAGAAAGCACCGATCTCTCACGGAAGATACTGGGCAAATCTATAAAATCCATACCCTTATTAATGAAGGATATTTTGAAGAAATGACGATTATGATTAATTTCAAAGTCGTTTCGTAAGTCGTTTCTGCAAACTTTACTATTTTTTTGAAATCATCCAAGAACCTTACAAAAAGGCAATTCGTAACACTTACGTAATAAAAATGAGATTATACAAATCAAAATGAATACACATTGAGCTGATCTAGCTTAGACACTATTAAAATATCATGAATTTCTGATATTTTCCTTTCATTTATACACTATGATCTATCCAAAATAGTAGATAGTAAACACTAAATCAAAAGGTATTCTAATCAACAAATTAGGCTTAACAACATATATTGCTTTTTTATTGGCAGCAAAATTATTGTGAACATGTGCAACTTTATTTAATGACTTTGCATAAGTCATGCTACACAAATAGGTGTAAGGCAAGGAGATCCATTATTTTCATTTCCATACCAAGCTGGTATGCAAGGACGCAATTGTCAGTGGTTTGTTGTTACTAGTAAAAATAGTTCTGTTTTATCCATGGCCAGATTAAGCCTTAGATTTACTCTGTCTTTATGAACGCTGGAATATTATCCTAACAAAAAAGTTACAGTAATTATTTGTTAGTACATGTATTTCCAAAAATCGAAATGTCACTGATATTGAGTTTCTGTTGCAAAAGATATCATTGATGAATGAGGCGCAGAATATTTGGTGCAAATAAAGTTGTCCCATGACCTAGAGAAATTTTGCTATTAGACAGGGAAAGAAACAGTTTCCTTCCTTATAGTACACATGCATAAATATGTCTCTTTTCTGCATTGGTATTGTAATTGTTGACGTTTCTTTAGTGTCTTATTTTTTCTATTTACTTTGTCAATATAGTAGTTAATTAATCGGAAGCGAGCTTTTAGTATTTTTGTCTGGTTGTAAAACTTTCAACCACTTCTTGAATGTTTCTGCTGAATGCAAGTTCACTCTATTTTTAAGCACCGTTCTTGCTTACTTTTTGTTCATTAATAATTACCAGTACACTTCTGTGCAATGTATCTCTCAGCTACATTGCAGTGTTTGGACAGAAAAAAGCATCACAATGTATTTACTGAAAATTATTTAAAATCCTATGAGTAATGCGATAACTACTCACATATTGAATAATTATTATTATCAACAGTTTAAATGCTTCTTGATATCTTACATAATGTGCTTTGTAATTACTGCAACAACTGCTGAGATAGGTAAATGAAGTGAAAGACCTATACAAATATATAGATAACACATTCATGATCACATAAGTTTTGGATTACTGACAAATGTACGACCATGTGAATTCTAAAAGCAAATTCAAATGGCTTTGGAATACAGCTTCCGGAAGCCGTTTGATTACGTTAAACAAAACAGATAGATTGGCTAGTGCCTATGCAGATACAAATTCTGAAAACTTAATGTCCAGGATCAGTTATTTAGAGTGTCATTGATTTTCCCTAGAGTAAACCTTTCTTTTTGAATGGACAGTTAGGGTTAAATAAACAAACAACAGTTTGACTTGAGAGTCATTTATCTCGAGTCGGATAACAAATCTCGCAAAATCTGAAGCAACATCTAAAGTGACTGGTATGTTGTTGATTTGAATGTTAAATCTAAACATCACCTTAACACCATTACCAAATTAGACAAGAAAGACAGAAAGAAAACTGTGCACATGATTACATGGGTGCGTTTGATGACGTTTGTCATCAAAACCTTTGCGGTATAGTTCTGTAGATAAAATAGTTTGTTCCATACGGGGCAAATTTACTGAAATGGATGTTTTGAAATAATACTTATAAATATGGTATGAACTTTACTTACACAAACCATACTATACTATAGCCATCCAAATTGAAAGCAATAGTAAAGTATTATTAAACAGCATGACCAAAACATGATAATCATATAATTTCACATTTTGCTGAATCAGGACTATCAGTATTCAGTCTGTTAAAACACAATGTTACCGGCCCTCAATTTCCATCAAAATTCATCAACATGTTCCTAAGATATGTGGGTAGTTTTTATGCTTGACAAAAATTGGAACATGGAAAAAATGCATATAAAATTTTAATGAATACAAAAATAGGAGCTGAAATATGGGGACACCATCAAAGAAAACTGAATGCCCAGCAACTATTTCTAGACATATGAGGTCATTCATAGTATCAACTTACTCACCAATTATGGCTTTGATTCATAAAACATAGCAGTAATAGATATGTGAAACTCTGAATACTGTAGACAAGATTATATGAGAGTACTCTCTGTTATGATAGAGACTTCATAAAATATGTAATAAATTTACTACGGAAATAAAATTTAAAAGTGAATGCATCGTAATTATAATGGTTATACCCAAGGCAATTATTGTGCATAATTTCATCAAAATCCAAGCGTGGGCAGAAACCAATGCAAATTTCATATACCGTGAAAGACCCCCTTTGCATTTGTTTCGCATTCCGTTTTCGCAGTTGATACTTGCTGAATTTCGAAACCAATACCATTATGCTTAGAAGTAAAAATGATGATGAATGCGACATACGCAAATGTTCTCTTACACCGCGTCGCAAAGATCTTTGAAGCTCAAAATCGAATAAGGAATAAAGAAAATTTTTATTTATTCCTTATTCGCAATTGATACTTGCTGGATTTCGAAATCAATACCATTGTGCTTGGAAGTAAAATTGATGATGAATGCCCCATACGCAATTGTTCTGTTACACCGCGTCGCAAAGCACTATGAAGTTCATAATCGAATAAGAAATAAAGAAAATTAGGATTTGTTCCTTATTCCTTATTCGCAATGGAAACGTTCTGGATTTCGAAACCTGTATCATTATGCTTAGAAGTAACAATGATAATGAATCCACTATACTCAAATGTTCTGTTACACCTCGTCGCAAAGTACTATGAAGTTCAAAATCGAATAAGGAATAAGGAAAATTTAGAATTATCCCTTATTCCTTATTCGCAATTGATACTCGCTGGATTTCGAAACCTATACCATTACGCTTAAAAGTATAATTGATGATGATTCCACTATACGCAAATGTTCTGTTACACCTCGTCGCAAAGTTCTAATAAGTTCAAAATCGAATAAGAAATAAGGAAAATTTGGATTTATTCCTTATTCCTCTTCGCAATTGAAATGTGCTGGATTTCGAAACCTGTACCATTATGCTTAGAAGTAATAATGATGATGAATCCACTATACGCAAATGTTCTCTTACACCGCGTCGCAATGTACTATGAAGTTCAAGTTGAATAAGGAATAAGAAAAAATTGGATTTGTTCTATATTCCTTATTCGCAGTTGAGACTTGCTGGATTTCAAACCTATATCATTATGCTACGAAGTAAAAATGATGATGAATGCGCCATACTAAAAGGCTCTGTTACACTGCGTCGCAAAGTACTATGAAGTTCAAAATCGAGTACGGAATAAGGAAAATTTTGGTTTGTTCATTTTTCCTTATTCGCAATTAAATCTTGTTGGATTTCGAAACCAATACCATTATGCTTAGAAGTATAAAATTGATGATGAATCCACTATACGCAAATGTTCTCTTACACCGCGTCGCAAAGTACTATGAAGCTGTATTTGAATAAGGAATAAGAAAAAATGGATTTGTTCCTTATTTTTCATTCGTAGTTGAAACTTGCTGGATTTCGAACCTATATCATTATGCTACAAAGTAAAAATGATCATGAATGCGCCATACTCAAAGGCTCTGTTACACTGCGTCGCAAAGTACTATGAAGTTCAAAATCGAATACGGAATAAGGAAAATTTGGGTTTGTTCATTATTCCTTATTCGCATTTAAAACTTGCTGGATTTTGAAACCAATGCCATTATGCTTAGAAGTAAAAATGATGATGAATCCACTATACGCATATGATCTCTTACACCGCGTCGCCAAGTACTATGAAGTTCAAAATCGAATAAGGAATAAGGAAAATTTACATTTGTTCCTTATTCGCAGTTGATACTTGCTGGATTTCGAAACATACCATTATGCTTAGAAGTAAAATGATGATGAATGCGACATACACAAATATTCTCTAACAAAGCCTCGCAATGATCTATGAAGCTGAAAATCGAATAAGGAATAAGGAAAATTTTGATTTATGCCTTATTCACAATTGATACTAGCTGGATTTCGAAACCTATACCATTATGCTTAAAAGTAAAATTGATGATGATTCCACTATACGCAAATGTTCTGTTACACCACATCGCAAAGTACTATGAAGTTCAAAATCGAATAAGTAATAAGGGTAATTTGATGTGTTCCTTATTTGAAATTGAAACGTGCTGGGTTAAACCTGTATCACTATGCTTAGTAGTAATAATGATGATGAATCCACTATACGCAAATGTTCTCTTACACCGCGTCGCAAAGTACTGGATTTCGAAACCAATACCATTATGCTTAGAAGTAAAACTGATGATGAATGCGACACACGCAAATGTTCTCTAACACCGCGTCGCAAAGATGTCTGAGGCTGAAAATCGAATAAGGAATAAGGAAAATTTTAATTAATTCCATATTCCTTATTCGCAATTGATATTTGCTGGATTTTGAAACATATACCATTATGCTTAGAAGTAAAATTGATGATGAATGCCCCATACGCAATTGTTCTGTTACACCGCGTCGCAAAGTACTATGAAGTTCAAAATCGAATAAGGAATAAGGAATATTTAGATTTATTCCTTATTCCTTATTCGCAATTGAAATGTGCTGGATTCCGAAACCTGTATCATTATACTTAGAAGTAAAACTGATGATGAATCAACATTACGCAAAATTTCTCTTTCACCGCGTCGCAAAGATCTATGAAGCTGAAAAACCGAATAGGGAATTAGGAAATTTTTAATTTATTCCTTATTTCTTATTCGCAATTGATACTTGCTGGGTTTTGAAACCTATACCATTATGCTTAGAAGTAAAAATGATGATGAATCCACTATACGCAAATGTTCTGTTACACAGCGTCGCAAAGTTCTATGAAGTTCAAAATCGAATAAGGAATAAGGAAAATTTGCATTTGTTCCTTATTCCTTATTCGCAGTTGATACTTGCTGGATTTTGAAACATATACCATTATGCTCAGAAGTAAAATTGATGATGAATGCCCCGTACGCAATTGTTCTGTTACACCGCGTCGCAAAGTACTATGAAGTTCAAAATCGAATAAGGAATAAGGAAAATTTGGATTTATTCCTTATTCCTTATTCGCAATTGAAATGTGCTGAATTCCGAAACCTGTATCATTATACTTAGAAGTAAAAATGATGATGAATCAACTTTACGCAAAATTTCTCTTACACCGCGTCGCAAAGATCTATGAAGCTGAAAAACCGAATAAGGAATTAGGAAAATTTTAATTTATTCCTTATTTCTTATTCGCAATTGATACTTGCTGGATTTTGAAGCCTATACCATTATGCTTAGAAGTAAAAATGATGATGAATCCACTATACGCAAATGTTCTGTTACACAGCGTCGCAAAGTTCTATGGAGTTCAAAATCGAATAAGGAATAAGGAAAATTTGCATTTGTTCCTTATTCCTCATTCGCAATTGATACTTGCTGGATTTTGAAACATATACCATTATGCTTAGAAATAAAATTGATGATGAATGCCCTATACGCAATTGTTCTGTTACACCGCGTCGCAAAGTTCTATGAAGTTCAAAATCGATAAAGGAATTAGGAAAATTTGGATTTATTCCTTATTCCTTATTCGTAATTGAAATGTGCTGGATTTCGAAACTTGTATAATTATACTTAGAAGTAAAAATGATGATGAATCCACATTTTGGGCAAAATTTCTCTTACAACGCGTCACAAAGTACTAAAAAGTTCAAAATCAAATACGGAATAAGGAAAATTTAGATGTGTTCCTTTTTCCTTATTCGCAGTTGATGTTTGATGGATTTTGAAACCTATACCATTATGCTTAGAAGTAAAAATGATGATGAATCCACTATACGGTAATGTTCTGTTACACTGCGTCGCAAAGTACTATGAAGTTCAAAATCGAATAAGGAATAAGGAAAAAAATGCATTTGTTCCTTATTCCTTATTCGATATTGATATTTCCTGGATTTAGCCCAAGACGTCTTTACGTCATCTTAAATTAGGTATTCAAGAATTTCATAAGAAGTTTGTTTTGGCCCCTGCAGACAAGGCCGCTAACAACGTCGTCGTTGTGTGACGGCTCCACTATGTTAACACGCTTAAGCAGGAGCTTGGTGGTACTAAGGCCTATGAACTTCAGCCTTTAGCTGAAGAGAGAGCTTTAGTAGATAAACATGTTTGTCTTTCAGCCACCAAGTTTGCTGTGTGTGTTAACGAATGCCAAGACAAGCTTCCTACGCTATACTGGTTACCAAAACTTCATAAAAAACCTTACAAAGCACGGTTTATTGCAAATTCTAGCTCTTGCACTGCCACTGAACTTTCTAAATTATTAACTGCCTGTCTTACTGCTATTAAAACGCATGTAATTAAATATTGTGATAAAGTCTTTGAAAGATCAGGAAGAAATCTGTTTTGGTCTATAAAAAATTCGAATGAGGTTTTAAATAAATTGAAATCTAGACATTTTCGTGCTTCTAGTCTGTCTACCTACGATTTTTCCACTCTTTGAACTACACTTCCTCATAATCTTATAAAAGAAAAGCTTAATGATTTAATTGAATGGGCTTTTAATAGAGAAGATTCTCTCTATCTTGCATGTAATGTCAGAAATGCATTTTTCACTTCTAAAGAGCATAAGAATTATACACTTTGGTCATGTTAGAAAGTGTGTGATGCCCTCACCTTTCTACTTGACAATATTTATATTAGATTCGGTACTAAGTTATTTAGACAAATTGTGGGTATTCCGATGGGTACTAATTGCGCACCTCTTGTGGCTGATCTGTCTTGTATTGTTATGAAAGAGACTTCATTTTGTCGCTTTCCATTGATAACCAATCTGAAATTATTGAAGCTTTTAGCTCTACTTCTAGATATTTAGATGATTTATTAAATATTGATAATACCTATTTTGATGGTTTAATCAGTCAGATTTACCCCCTAGAACTTCAGTTAAATAAAGCAAATTCTTCTGATACCGAGGCCCCGTTTTTGGATTTACATCTATCTATTGTAGATGGATTTGTTTCGTGCAAAATTTATGATAAACGCGATGACTTTGATTTTTGAGATTGTAAATTTTCCTTTTCTGGATGGTGATGTTCCTCGTGCGCCATCCTATGGCGTTTATATTTCGCAATTAATTCGATTTGCTAGAGTGTGTAGTCATGTAACTGACTTCAACACTCGTAATAAATTATTAACGGCTAAACTCCTTAATCAGGGTTATCGGTACCATAAACTACGCAAAGCCTTTTCAAAATTTTATAGACGCCATTCTGATTTAATTTGAAAATTCAATATTGGACTTAAATCTCTTCTGCAACAAGGTCTATCGGAACCCGAATTTTATGGTGACTTAGTATATAAATTCAGAAAAATATATAACCGCAATGACTTCAGCACCCAATTTCGTAAAATCATTCTTCGATATAAATTGGGTACAACATGGATATTATACGACAGACTGCATTCATGGTAGTTAACCCAATCACGGTTGGCAACTTTGCTTCCCTCTTTAATTGCACGCCGGTGGGTCAGGCCTCAGATTCTATGACGGCTCCAACGTAAAGGCTTATTGAAAATTAGAGAGATAATGTCGGTTGGTGCCTGATGCTCTGTCTCTGGTCGGGCTCATCGGAGTCTAACTGTTGGTTTTCTTTTGCTCCAGCATTTCAGTGGTTTCTTGCTGTCGAGTCCTCACCGTTGTCTCACCTCTGTGGTTCTTTGATTTTTGTGTTCACGGAGATGTTGCACTGATGAGTTAGGAGGCCTTCATGCGGACTGAACAAATTATTTGTCTAAATCGCGACGGAAGTAAGGGCGAGGATTGTGGCCACGTAAAATCGATTTAAGCCCCCCAGTGGAAATCTTCCACTGACCGTTCCAAGGCGGCTCTTCTGTGGCGATTTATTTATGTTGTTGTTTGTTACTTACTGTGTGTATCACTTGTGTCTTTTGGTTTTGGATGGCCATATGGCCATTTTGTGGGAAAGTAACTGTCCTTATGGCCTTCCTTTGTTTAGGTTTCCATTATGGTCTAGTCGCTTAATGTTTGTATTTCTTTCCCTTTGGTGTCTTTTATGGGTGGAGTAAGTTAATTGTATCAATTCCTGATCTTTGTTTTACTTCTACTTAGAAACCTATATCATTTTGCTTAGAAGTAAAAATGATGATGAATGTGATACACGCAAATGTTCTCTTACACCGCGAGTAGTATAGGGTTTGGGCTAGTCCAGCGCAGCCCCTAAAAAAAAAAAATTAGCTTCTCCAGACCACCCCCATAAAAAAATTTAAGCTTCTCTAGACCACCCCTTAAAATTTTTTTAGCTTCTCCAGACCACCCCCCTAAAAAAAATTTTTTAACTTCTCCAGACCACCCCCTAAAATTTTTTTTGCTTCTTCAGACCGCCCCTAAAAATTTTTTTTAGCTTCTCAAGACCACCCCCCTAAAATTTCAGCTTCTCCAGACCACCCCTAAAAATTAAAATTTAAAAATTAAAAATTAAAAAAATTGAAAAATAAAAAAAAATAAAATTTAAAATTAAAAAAAAAATGGATGATGATGAAAAAATATATTTGAAACATAAAGGAGGAGTAGAATACCAAAATAGAAGATTAAGACAAAAATTAAATAAACTGAAAGTATTTTTAGAAAATAGTGGAATGACTATTATTGAACAACTCGGTAGCGGATTTTGTTGGTTCACTTGGGACCAATATGATTTTGAAAAGTTCCCCGAAGATTCTTTTGTAAAAATATTAAAAATAAATTGTGTGGAATATCATATCTTCCCAGGAGAAGATGTATTATTTGTTAGTAGTGAATGTAAAAACTTTAGATTTCATTGGTGTAGTTTTGGCAACGAAAAAAAAATGGAAACTATTTTTATAAAACAAAAAATGCGTTCAAAGAAATACTTTATTTAATTAATAAAAAATGTTATATTTGCGAAAAGAATACTAAAGAAGACAATAGTGATATTATTCTAGGAGAAAAAGATTTTTTCCATAAACACTGTTTAATATTAAAAGAAGAAAAAAAATGATAAATTGTTATGTATTGAAAAGAATATCTGAAATATCGAAAATCGAAAAATCGGAAATCGAAAAATTGTAAAAATGTAAAAAAGTGAAAATGTGAGAGAGAGATACAGGCGAGTCTAACACACATGGTGAAAATAAAAAAAAAAAACAGTCGGAGTTGCCCAACTCCGGGATGGAGGTTGTTGGGGTAGTGTAAAAAAAAAAAAAAAAAAAAAAAAAAAAAAACACCCACTATAGGGGACCCCTCGAAAAATACTTAAAACTCAGTAATCTGTAATTCTTGTTCATAAAAACGACCTTTCATTTCTTCGCCTTTTAAATCATTTATTTTATAAGTAACAGGATTTGTATTTAAAACTTCTTCAATTACAAATATTTCTCTAGTCCAACGAATAGTGTAACCCTTTTTAAATTTACCTTTCTTTTTTGCTATTCTTACTCTATCCCCAACTTTGAATTTAGGTTTTTCAGTTTTCTTTTCTTTTTCTGGATATAAATTTTTGTACACTGTTAATTCATTTTCTACTTTGCTTGCTTCAACAGGTGTCATTTTAATAGAAGAATGTACTGTATTATTATAATTTTCAACTAATTTATCTAATATATCATAATATTTAAAAGTTTCATGAGCAGTAAAATATTTATACATATGTTGTTTCATTGTTCCTATCCATCGTTCTACTACACTAGATTTTTCTTCATTCTCAGTTGAATACAATTATATTTCATTTGTTTTTAACAATTCTTTTACTTGTCGATTATAAAATTCAGAACCTTTATCTGACCAAATATACATCGGTTTCCTTTCTTTAAATAATGTTTTAAATGCTTCACTTACTGTTACTCATGTTTTATTTTTCAATGGAATTAACCAACCATAACTGCTAATAAATATTTATAGTGTTTATTTTGTTTTGAATATTGTTGCATATCTATCAAATCAACAGCCCATGTTTGATCTATTAAATGAACATAAACACGTCTTTTAGCAAAAGATCTTATAACTCTATGATGTAATTCATCTGCTAATTTATTTGTTATTTTTTCTCTATTGGATATAAATAGATTTTTGTTAGATCCACACTCAGAACATATACCTTTTAACATTTGTCTATTATTAGTTGTTGTTACTTGTTTCACTTAATCATTTTCAGTATGCTTTTTACAACGTAAACAATAAATTTTTGGATGCTCCATTTTTTAATATAATTAAAATTATTTTTATATATAATGAGTGAAGGAAAAGTTTGTAAATATTGTTCAACATTTAAACCGTTTAATTCATTTGCAAAAGAGAAAACATGTCCAGATGGACATAGAGGAAAATGTAAAGATTGTGACAGAGAACGTTAACAATTACATTATCAAAATAATAAAGAAAAATATAAAATAGCATATCAAGATTTTATTTCTCGCAATCCTGATTATTTTAAATATTACGTTAGAACATAATTAAATTTGTATTCTAATATAATGGCAAGAAATAAATCCAAAGTATTTAAAAATGTTATTAATGAAACTATTATTGATGACATAGACGAAGATGATATAACGGCTTATATTAATAAATTAATAGATAAAATTAAAATACAATCATATCCCATTAAAGTGAAGATAATAATTACTTCTGAATTTTATAAACCATTATCATTTGATATAATAAAAAGTCATTACTCTCATCCTGTGCAAGTTATTCAATCAAATAATAATGTAGATGAATTTTATAATAAACTAAAAGATAAATCTGAAGTATGGCTTGATAAATATCAAGAAAGAGGTTCTGGTTTTGTTTTTAGAAATATTAAAAGTGTAGAAGTAAAAACATATAAATATAATTATCAGAGAGCTTCATCTTATATACCTTTAAAGTTTAAATCAAGTAATATTATCAATGTTAAAAACACAAAATATAACAAATGTTTCTTGTGGTCAATATTATCTAAATTATATCCTGCTGTTAGAGATAAAGAGAGAGTAACAAAATATCATCCCTACGAGAAATAAATTAATATGACCAATATTGAATATCCTGTTTTAATAAAAGATATCCCAAAAGTAGAAAAACAAAATAATTTAACTATAAATGTTTTTGCATTAGAAAATTCAACAAATAAACAATCTTTATACCCAGTTTATATTTCAAATATGAGAAGTGAAAATAAAATTGATCTTTTATATATAGAAGAAAATGAAAACACACACTATTGTTTAATCAAAGATCTAGATAGTTTTCTATGCGATAAAAATAGACATAAACAACACAAATGTAGAAACTGTTTACAAGGTTTTCGAAGACTAGAAACATTAGAAAAACATAAAGAGATATGTCTAGAGCATGATTATTGTAAAGTTAATATGCCAAAGAAAGATAATATTCTTAAATTTAAAAACTATCATTTCAAAAATAGACTACCTTTTGTTATCTATTCAGATTTTGAATCAAATAATATCCCTTTATCTACTTCCCAACCTGACCCAAATAAATCATATGTTAATCCAATAAGAAAACAAACAGTTAATAGTTATGGTATCTATGTTCAGTCTGACTATCCAGAAATTTATAAACCACAATACTTTTCTTATGTTGGTGATGATGCAGCAAAGAAATATGTAGAAAAAATAATAAAAATCTTCAAGGATATAACTTATAAGATTTACCTAAATGAAAAGAAACAACCAATTTTAAGTAAACAACAAGAAAAAGAATTTCAAGAGACAACAGAATGTTATATATGTGGAAAGGAATTTGAAGAGGAAAACAAAGTAAGAAAGCATAATCATCTTTCTGGTAAATATAGAGGAGCAGCGTGTCAATCATGTAATACAAAAGATGTTAAAACAACAAAGCTAATACCCGTTTTCTTTCATAATGGCTCAAACTATGATTTCAACTTTTTAATAGAGGAGCTAATCAAATATGAAGATGATTATAACAAAGTAAAACTTCTATCCAAAAATTCAGAAAATTATATTTCTATAGATTACGGTTCAAATTATAAAAAACTAAGATTTCTAGATTCATACAGGTTTATGTTAAAAAGTTTATCAGATATTGCAAAATCAACAGATGACTTTCCTATTTTAAAACAAGAATTTAATGATAATATTTCATTGTTAAAACAAAAAGGATATTATCCATATGAATATATAGATTCAATAGAAAGATTAAAAGAAAAACAATAACCCCCTTTGGATAAATTTTATTCTACTCTAACACAAAAAACAATTACGAGTGAAGAATATGCTCATGCACAAAAAGTATGGAAAGTTTACGAGTGTGAATCGTTTTTAGATTATCACAATCTTTATTGAAAAACAGATGTTTTAATTTTAGCAGATGTCTTTGAGAAGTATAGAAACTTTTTCTTAAAGCATCATGAAATAGATCCATGTTATTGTTACTCTGCACCAGGATTAACTTGGCAATGTGGATTAAAATGTACAGGAGTGGAATTAGAATTATTAACAGACTATGAAATGTTATTAATGATAGAAAATGGTATTAGAGGAGGGTTTTCTGGCGTTCTTGGACCTAGACATGTAAAAGCATTTAATAAATATACAACCAATTATAATGGTAATGGAAATAGAATATTAGATGAAAATGAAATGAATGTTTAGAAGCATAAAAAAATGGTAAAAATTTAAATGATTATCTTACAGAAAAATATTTATTATATCTAGATGCAAATAATTTAAATGGTTGGGCAATGTCACAGAAACTACCAACTAGTGATTTCAAATGGGAAAATGATGTAGGCTATTATTTACATATTCCAAAAGGAAGGGGTTGTATAATAGAATGTGATTTAGAATATCCCAATAAATGCAAGTTTAAAACAATGAAATATCCCTTAGCTCCTGAGAAAATGAAAATAAATGAAAAAGATTTATCAGATTATCAAATAAACTTATTAGGAGATAAGCCATTAGGTAAAGAAGAAAAATTATTATTAACACTTTATGATAAAAAGAAATATGTTATTCATGATAGTATTCTAAAAGAATATATTAAACTTGGAATGAAAATAAAAAAGTTTACAGAACTATATCATTTGAAGAAAGTAATTGGTTAAAGAAGTATATTAATTTTAATACTGAACAAAGAAGAAAATCTAAATCTAATTTTGAAAAAACCTCTGGAAATTAATGAATAACAGTTTCTATGGAAAAACATTAGAAAACATAAGAGGAAGAAGCGAAATTAAATTAACAACGAGTAAAGAAGAAGCAAAGAAATGCATAAACAAACCTAATTTTAAAGATTCAATAATTTTTAATGAAAACTTTGTTGCAATTGTAAATAATGTTACCTCTGTTAAATTTAATAAACCTATTTATTTAGGACAAGTTGTATTAGATTATAGCAAGTTATTAATGTATCAATTTTATTATAATATAGTTAATGAATTATGGCCAAAAATGAATTAGTTGCCAGCGATACGGATGCTCTGATAATGAATATATTCACAGAAGATATTTATGAAGATATGAAACAAATACAAAATAAACTAGATACATCAGACTATCCAGAAAATCATGATCTTTATTCGGAAGAAAACAAAAAGAAAATATGGAAGTTTAAAGGTGAATTACAAGGTAAAATTATGAATGAAATAGTTTTTCTGAGGAGTAAAGCATATTCTTTTACATTAACTGATCTTAGTGAAGAAAAAAAAAATAAAAGGCATTAGCAAAACAACAATTAAAAAATATTATAAAAAATGTTTATTTAATAATAAAATAAAAATGAATAAGATGTACACTTTAAATTCTGACAAACATAATATGTTTGAAAATGAAATAAACAAAGCTTCTTTATCTCCTTTTGATGATAAAAGCTATATATGCGAAAATGGAATAGATACACAACCTTATGGAATTGATTCATTATATTTTATTTAATTTCCATGCAACAATTCCAGTTAATACCATAGCACCAACAACAAATGCAATCTCTCTATTTTTCTGATCTTCTGATGGAGTATAAAAATCACTCAACTTTGGTTCATGTGTAACATAATAATATTCTTTTCCTGCTTGGTCTACTTCTTCAAAGGTTTTTTCTGCATGACGTTCTTTTTGTTTTTGTTCATTAAGAAAATCCAATCTTTGTGTTCTTTCATTATTCGATTTTACTTGTGCTGCTTCTAATTGTTCCATTGCCTTATCATGTCTTTCTCTCTCTTTTTCTGGGCCTCTGCCAATATGTGAAAACAAATAATTACTACCAGAAAAAGCAAAGGCATTTGCTACTGCTCCACCAAGCATCATCACCACTGCACTCGCCATTTTATAAAAAAATTATTTCACAATATTTTCTGGAATAATTCCTTGCTTAACTAACATATATCCTGTCGCCATTGCGAGTAATATATCAATGGATAACATACCAATATCAGTCATATTAAAATCTACTTTTGGCGGTGGTCTTTTCAATAGTTTTCTTCCTAATTCTGCATATCCAACCGTTAATACAGTCTCTACTCCTGCGTGATATAACATGTTTGAAATTTGTGTTCCATCAATTTGTGTTGCCATTTTTTATACGAATTTTTTGATTAATTAAACTCAAATGGATCGATTTCTTTTTGTTGTTTGGGCTGCGCTAAAGGTGCAGGTGTAACTTGTTTCTTATTATAAAGATATAAACCCAATCCAACAATCACACCTACTATACATAGAGGTATATAATTTTTGTATTGAACTTTTTTTTTTACATCATCCCTAACTATATTTGAAACTTTACATCATCTTTTGTTACAGATTTTAATTGTATGTTTTCTTTTTTCATTGCTTCCATTTCTTTTCTTTTTAATTCAGCTTTTAATCTTTTTGCTTCTGCACCTTTTTTACCTGCAGATACTCTTTTTGAGTTTTTCTTTTTTGTGACCTCGTCATCAAGGGCATGGGTATATTCCTTTTTTGTGACTTTGTCATCATGGGAAGCTTTTATTTCACTCGTCATTTTTATGGCTTTTTTATTAAGATCAGTGAAATCAATATGTCTCGCTGTTGTTAACATTGCAGTAATAGGAGCAAGATACATTCCATATCTATAATACAATTCACAACAAGTACTTGTTAAAGCATGATTGATAAAAGGGTCTTCCTCTAAGTAGTGTATTAATTTAGGTGGATTAACAACATTTAAATACTTTGACACACCAATAACATATAAGTTAATAAAAGCATTACCCAATGTCTTCGTCATACTTGCCCCTAGTCTTGCTTCATATCTACAATACAGTTTGTTTATTTGTTCTGATGTCATTGTATCAATGTCTGAGAGTTGTAAATCTTTACCAAGATATTGTTTACTTCCTCCACCAGCAACAATGGCTGATAGTCTTTCACGTTTTATGTCTTCATAGTCATCTTTTTGTTCTGGTAACTCAACATCTTGTAATAATTCTTCGGCGTTCATTTTATATAGTTTATTTTTTAATTTTAAATAATTACATACCACATATCCAACTACCGATAAGACTGCAGTGTTTGTTATAATTGTTAGTATTTCAAGAAGCATTGCTTTTTATCATTGCTTATTTTTGTTATATTACTTTAGCATTACTTATTTTTTTGTTATATTACTAAAGCATTACTTATTTTTGCTATATTACTTAAGCATTACTTAAGCATTACTTAAGCATTACTAAAGCATTACTTAATCAACAACCCAATAATCAGAGGGTGGGTCGGTTTTCAAAATTAATTTACGTTGTTTCTTTTTTTTTAGTTCTTCCTTTATTTATTTGTCGTTCTTCCAATGTAGGAATAACATCATTCTCCCTCAAACAATTTTCAAAACTATCTCTATCTTTTGTGCAGAACATACATAACCACTTTGTTTGTTCTCTTAAATCTTTCAAAACTGAATTGTATCTTTGCGATATAACCCATACCGATTGTTCTGCGTGTCTGCCTGAAAACGCGAGTTCAGACAACATGTCTTTTTTCTTTGTTAGTTCTTTTGTTGCACTGCAATCATCAATGATGTACAGAGTTGGTTCCCCAGCATATTTATTAAAGAACATTCTTAGTAGTTCTTGCAGTTTTTCTTCACCATTGATTAGTGGGTTTACGATTATAATATTTTTTGATTTTGGTTTTCTAACATCACCAATCCAACTTCTGTTTGTATATGCCTTGTTCCATTGAATGGTTGGGCAAAGTATAACAATATGACTAAATACACCTCTATATACACCTTCAAGTAAGTCTAAAACAAGTTCAGTCTTACCGCAGCCAGTTTGACCACAAATAATTGCACAGTGCGGATCTTTAGGTAGTTCAATTTCTTTTGTTTAATAATGAGCTTCTTTGAATCTACCTTCTTCAAAATTAATTTGGGCATCTTGTATTACAAACAGATAAACATTTATTTGTTCATTTCCTCCTGCTTCTTTTGTAATTTGTATTGTGATGCCTTCTGAAGCATTTTCTATTCTTCTTCCTGAACCATGAAGTGTATTATCATCAGTTGAACGTAAATCCAACCATAAAGCATAATTAGTCGTTAGATATTTTTCTATTGTTGTATCAGTAAAATATAAATCTTTAATGACCATACTTGTTTCTTTGTTTCTTTTTGAATTTAGGGCAAAGAATTTATTTATTTCGTCCCACTGTTGGTACGATTTCATTCCTTGACTATACAGTTGATTCGGAATCCCTTCTATAGTCATTTCCACTTTTGTAATTTCTGGATTATAATATTCTTCTGTGCTGGTCCTTTCAGGATCTTCGAATAGCATACGAATACCTTTCATACTTCTTGCCGGGACATTTAAATTAATATTCCAAAGAGTATCAGATTTATTCTTCGTTATTTTTCTATGCCTAAGTATTCTATCGTATAAAATAACCATTTTGCCACTGACTTGCTGTCTTATTTCTCTTGTTAAATAAGGATCAGAAACAATATCGAATTCTAAACAAATATTTTTGATTGTATAAGTTGAAGTTGCATCGGTTGAATTAATAACTTTCATGTAATCGTTAAATGTAAGTTCATATTCTAATCTATCCCCGAGTCCTGCTTGATAAAAAGGCATATGGGTTTCCAATAATTCCAAATCAAGTGGAATACAAAACCTGTTTCCATATGCTTTTGCGATGGCTTGATCTTCTTTATCTGCTGTTGCATTTTTGCCCCCACTCTAAGTTTCAACATGTTTGCTTTGCCAACGCCTTGGTATGCCATATTTATTCGTTCTGTAGGAGTCTTCAATAAATCAATATAACAATGATAGATGTCACTATCATCAATGGACATAACTTCATTTCCACTTATCCTAATTGCTGTTTTCTTAATTATTGCTCTTCCTATGTTTGGAAATATAGTTGCATTTGCATCTTTAGAGATTAGTTCAATTTCAAATGCTAATCTGACTGTTCCGGGAACAATAACCTCGTTACTACTTAGATTAGGAAATCTCACTAATAACTGTTGATTTTGGTCAATAGTTGATGGATTAATGGTTATCACTACACTTTGACGGATACCTCTCACACCGCGTTGTTCTCTTATTTTTCTGTAAGGGTTTAATTTATTTCCATAGGTGGACATATTTTAAAGATATTTTTAAATAATTAAAAATGGTTGAAGGATTTGATTTTGAGAATCCTACATTTGACATAGAAGATGATGATGATGATGATGATATAGATACTAGATTACCTTTGGTCCCTGATGATCATGATCAGAGTATTATTATAAATCAGGGTAATGCGATTGATGACTTAAGAGGAGAGCTCAAACAGACTGCTCGTCAAAACTATAAAGAAACACTTGTAAAGACGTTTTATGATGAAATAAGCGATCGCTACCAAATTACGCCAGACAAAGTAGATTATGATCAGTTTAGATTATCCGATGACAAAACTTTATATTGGGTTGTCGGCGACAAAGAAATCAGAATTACTGCAAAGCAAGGCACAGCAACATTTCGTTCTTTAGGTTCTTTAGCAAAAGAATACAACCGTGTAGTAGGTAGTGGTGGAACACGGGCAATCAGACAATATTTAAATTTACCAGAATATCAAAGCAAAACAAAGATAACTCAACATATTCTGGGAAGTACGCGAAATGATTTGCTAAATGCTGAATAACAAATACCACTAAAAGATTTGTCTTCAACTAAAGATGTGCAAAATGTAGTAGATACTGCAAATAATATTGAGACCTCTCTTACATCTCTTTTTGGCAATTTAGAGCTGCCAGAAGTTAAAAATGCCCGCTCACAAACAGAAGATCTAACATTAAGAGAACTGGAAACGCTAGATAAGACACTACAGTCTATTCGCGGTGAACTTACAAATAACTTAGCAAAGCTGACAAACATTGATGATGACATAGCCAAAGAAAAACGAAAATTACAAGAAGCTGAAGATGAAATTAGCAGAAAAGACATAATAGCTCGTTTGAAAAACCTTGAAGATGAGAGAGCTGTAAGGCTTGGGGCTGCTAACGAAAACAGAGAAGCATTACGTAGTCAGGTAAATAGAATAAAAGAAACAATCACCAAAGTATTAAAAGAAGACACTACATTAGGTGAGAGAATTAAAACATTATTTAGAGAACAAGGAATTACAATTGTTAGTGTTTAAACTGCTTTTGGAATGATTATTGGTGTTATTGTTGAGACTTTTATTCCTACTACTGGTGGTGGGCCTAAAACACCGTCAAAAGATGGTATAGAAAATTGGATAAAAAACAATTAAGTAATCTTGGTAAACTATTGGCCAATCTCGCAGGAAAAGCAGCAGCAGCGCTACCGGGTATTATTGGTTCCATTGTGTCTTGGCTGTTGTCTACTACTGGAAAAGTGGTTAACTGGTTTGGCGAACATCTCTGGGCGTTGCTTGTCCTTGTTGTAGGATTATTGTATGCAGCTGCAAGAGAGTATATTAATAAATCCTGACTGCAATAATACCTATTACTATACTTCCTACTATTAAGGCTGTTTAGTTTCTTCGTGTTGTGTTGATTCTTTCTTTTCAACAGGTTCTGGTAGAAATTTCTTTGTTTTTCTTTCCTGATGTTTTGGTTCTGGCAGAGATTTCTTTGTTGGTGTACCATTCATGGTATTAGATGGTGCTGTAGGAACACCAGGTTTAACATTTACATCACTATTGAAACCAAGCGAGCACTCCGATGTTGCAATTACAATTTTATTATTATATCCAGCGAAAGTGCCAATTTGTAATATCATATCACTGGGAGACATGTAGAGACCAAGTCCGTATGTATAATCAACTTTACTTGTAGCATATTTCAATACATTTTGGTATTTTGATATTTGGTCGTGCAAATCGATTGGACTGTTAATTGCTTCTTGAACATTTGCTAAGAATTGTTTTTGAGCATCAAATCCTGTGCCTAGTTTTAGTATTACTACACGTGTTTGATATTGTGCTCCTAATAGTGCCCATACAAATATTCTAATACTTTCGTTAATTCGTTCAATACCTGGTTTTGTGAAGCCTTCTGATTTGTCTAATATAAACATGGTCCATGCCTCACTTATATCTACTGTATGTTCTATTTTGTCATTTGCATAAAAAAAGAATGGCCCATCACTTCGATGTTCGTATCTGTATTTTCCACTTGGTTTAAAGTATTGAGTGTATTCTCCGAGACCATGACTTTTAGAACTACTTTCCAATTTTTGGCGCCAATCTGTATTTGGTGAAACATTGAATTCGTTGCATAAGTTTTGGTAAGTAGAAGTAAAACAAAGATCAGGAATTGATACAATTAACTTACTCCATCCATAAAAGACACCAAAGGGAAAGAAATACAAACATTAAGCGACCAGACCATAATGGAAACCTAAACAAAGGAAGGCCATATGGACAGTTACTTTCCCACAAAATGGCCATATGACCATCCAAAATTAAAAGACACAAGTGATACACACAGTAAGTAACAAACAATAACATAAATAAATCGCCACAGAAGAGCCGCCTTGGAACGGTCAGTGGAAGATTTCCACTGGGGGGCTTAAATCGATTTTACGTGGCCACAATCCTCGCCCTTACTTCCGTCGCGATTTAGACAAATAATTTGTTCAGTCCGCATGAAGGCCTCCTAACTCATCAGTGCAACATCTCCGTGAACACAGAAATCAAAGAACCACAGAGGTGAGACAACGGTGAGGACTCGACAGCAAGAAACCACTGAAATGCTGGAGCAAAAGAAACCCAACAGTTAGACTCCGATGAGCCCGACCAGAGACAGAGCATCAGGCACCAACCAACATTATCTCTTTAATTTTCAATAAGTCTTTACGTTGGAGCCGTCATAGAATCTGAGGCCTGACCCACCGGCGTGCAATTAAAGAGGGAAGCAAAGTTGCCAACCGTGATTGGGTTAACTACCATGCATGCAGTCTGTCGTATAATATCCATGTTGTACCCAATCTTTTTATATCGAAGAATGATTTTACGAAATTGGGTGCTTAAGTCATTGCGGTTATATATTTTTCTGAATTTATATACTAAGTCACCATAAAATTCGGGTTCCGATAGACCTTGTTGCAGAAGAGATTTAAGTCCAATATTGAATTTTGAAATTAAATCAGAATGGCGTCTATAAAATTTTGAAAAGGCTTTGCATAGTTTATGGTACCGATAACCCTGATTAAGAAGTTTAGCCGTTAATAATTTATTACGAGTGTTGAAGTCAGTTGCTTTATCGTATGTGTTTTTGAAATAACAAAATTTCTCATCTGTTAGTAAAGGTGTTTTAAGTTATTTCAAAATACGAGCAATACAAAAATACACATGAAATGTATATACTGTTTTAGTTAGTTCTGAAGTGTTTTGCAAATGGTCTTGATAACTTACTCCGCATCCTGCAGTGGCACACCAAACAGCAAAATTCAATTGGCACTGCCACCAGTCAAATGATGAATGAAGCCATGTATTCCACGGTTCATTGTTGTGTAATGTTGGATTTTGATACTTTTGAAATAAGTCGGGAAAAGTTCCTGGAAAATGGTTATTTTTGTTAACATAAATTGTTTGTTTTACAAGTTCAATATTCTTTTTTGGTTTTTTGGATGAGGGTAATATGATGCATTGGGATTGTACTTGAATTTTTTAGGTATCATTTTTTATTAATTAAAAATGTATCATTCAATTTCTGATATTAATAAGACAATACACTTGCAACAATATATAGATAACAAATGCGGTATTAAGAGAATTGGATTGAAGAGTTTTACTTATACTATAGGTTGGCATAATTTGATTGATGAATCTATCCAAAAAGGAACAGATAGACCAATACGTTTAGCTTCAGGATTTTACAGTTTCCAACAAATAGCAGATAGATTTCAAAGTAATAATATTGTATTATCTGTAAATGAAACAAATGGCATAGTGTTTTTGACATCGACCGTTGATTTAAAAATAAGCAAAGGATTAAAAGAGATGTTAGGTCTCGGAAATAGACGATTAAACGCAAATCAAACATATAAGGGAGAAATGCCTTTAAATTTTGCACCATATAAACAACTATATATTCATCTTGAGCAGATAAAAAGTGCTTGCAATTTCTTTGATGGTGCTCCTAGTAATATCCTTGGTGTTGTTTCTGTTGAAATTAAATCGTTTGGTGATATTGTTCATACACGTTTTAGTAATCCGGAATATAAACAATTAACACATGGTGATATATCAGAATTAAGTATAAGCGTTTGTGATGAGAATGGTCAGAATCAGAAAATAAACAACAATGGTTTACCAATTAGTTGTGTGTTAGAAATTGTATGATTAAAAATGAGTATATTTGGTGTTAAGAATAATACGACTTTACGTGTTGATAGCAGAATATCAAATTTAGATAATATATTACAAAACGTCCATACAAATGAATACATTACAATATATGCTGAATCAAAAGGCTCTTTATCTAGAGATAAGATGTTTTCATTTGGAAATGGAGGTAGAGAGCGAACGGCCGGTTATGTTATGATGAAGGATGGTTATATTATAAGTATGGGTCTGTCGTGTGAAAAAGCAAAAGATGAAGTGCGGGTTACTGTGATGGTGGATGGGGAAGTTTTGAGTGGGTGTATAGTTTATTTGGAAGACACACAAAGTGTACATGGCGATTTTGATAAACCATTTTTAGTTAAGGCAGGAAGTGTTATTAATTTTTTGAGTGTACTGAATAATTATACTGCGGTTAATACTGTTGCCTCATTATTAATTGAATTTAAAAATTATATATAAAAATGAGTATATTTGGTGTAAAAACAGATAAGAATAATTTGACTTGGCGTATTGATGAATTACATAAAAAAATAGGAAATTTAAATAATAGATTACAAAACGTTTATGCAAATGAATTCATTACAATAACCGCCTAATCAAATGGCCCACTAACTAGTGGTAAAATATTTTCATTTGGAAATGGAGGTAGAGAGGGGGCGGTTGGTTATGTTATGATGAAGGATGGTTATAATAAACGTATTAGCCTGTCGAGGGTATCGTCGCTTGGTAAGGTGAAAGTTGGCGTGTTGGTGAATGGGGAACGTTTGGAAGGGTGCCGCGGCCTCGCTTTAGATAGTGAAACAAAAAGTACACATTTTAATTTTGTCACCCCTTGTTTAGTTAAAGCTGGAATTGTTATTAATTTTTTTTAGTCTAGAGACTAATAAAACTACAATTAATACTGTTGTCTCGTTATTACTTGAATTCAAAAAATAAATATAAAAATGAAGCAACCTACAGCGCCGAATTTATATCTAGATTTGCCTAGTGAAGCCGGACAAAATTATAGATAACAGAAAATATCAGAGATAGAAAAACAATTAATGAAAGAGAGGGATGTAAGAAAGGCATTATATAAAAAGTATAAACGGGGGATTAACATTACTGATAGTGTTGATACTGCGTTAATTTCTTCAAGTGTTATTATGGCTGGTATTGGTTTAACTGTTCCGATTATGTTACCGTTGGAAATTGCTGCTGTTGTGTGTGGGGGTTAAGGGGTTTGTGTTAAACTTGTTAGACGTAGATTACATGCAAAAACAAAAAAAAAACATTATGTGATTAAAACTATTGCTGATAGTAAGTTAAATAGTATAAAAGACTTGATTTCTAAGGCTTTGACAGATGGGCAGATATCTGAAAATGAATTCAAATTGATTGTAGATGAATTAGATAAATATAATAAACTGAAAGACTGCATACATTCAAAACAAACAGGATTAAGTGAAACGGAAAGAAAAAACTTATTGAGGAAGGCAAGGCCCAGGCTTTAGGCGAGGTAAAAAAAAATAGGAAATGCTTGATTTTATTTAATAAAGTTATAATAATTAATGATCCATCACCTATTTATAGGAGCATAAACTAATGCAGATTTTTACATTCTAATTCTTTGCAAATTTCTTTTATGATTTCACACTGAAGTAGATTAGAAAATAACAAGTGACCTGCATTTTTGTGGAGTGTAAGTAATGTTGTGCTGCAGTGTTGTGATTTGGGAATGAGGGTCCTTCTTTTTTTGTTTTGGGCTTTTTGAGTCTTTTGTTGGTTTGTTGTTGAAGAGGCTGATTTCCGTCGTATTGTTGCATTCCATTGGTTTATTGTTTCATCTTCTGGATATGTCCCTGAAAATAAAATATAATCAACTATTACAATTTATGGTTTCACCGTTATTAAATATATACTGTAACACCGTTATGAAACTTAACGGTGTAGACATATAATTACTCAAATATGTCCTGTTATAATTTCCTAACCTTCGGGTATTAATATATTGTAACACCGTTATGAAACTTAACGGTGTTGACATATAAAAATAATTTCCTAACTTGCGGGTATTAATATACTGTAACACCGTTATGAAACTTAACGGTGTTGGTGTAAAATTATTCTCTTAAGGACTGGTAGATTAATATACTGCGACACCGTTATGATGGTTGAACAAATTGTGCTACTGAAATAATTTCCGGGTATTAATATACTGTAACAACGTTATGAAACTTAACGGTGGTGGTGTGAAATTATTCTCTGAAGTACTGGTAAATTAATATACTGTAACACCGTTATGAAACTTAACGGTGTAGACACTCAAATATGTCCTTGTTATTAAAAGTACAATAAATGTAAAAAATGGTACAACTCAGTTTCCAAGATCTATGTTGGAGAGTAAATTTTACTCTGTATGGCTAAAATGGAGTTTTGTTCGAGGCGGTTCTAACGAGCACCCACAGCCTATGTTTTTTTGAGCAGAAATGAGAAAACTAATGTTTACCCTGTTTATAAATTGGGGTTAGAGGTGGTCAAAGTTTTATAGGTGTGATGAATCTCCATTTAAACTCCAAAAACCAGTTTCGTAAATTTTTTAAGATGGCGGACTCACAGAAATCCGAATGTAACACATTTATTTGCTCTTATAGTTGAGAATTTCTCTCCATTAACAATACAGAACACAAAATATTAAATAAAATGCAGTACTTACATGGTTTAGCTTTTGTTTTGCCTTTTTAGAAGTTAAATTAATGGCTGCTGTTAACAAGACCGTCTTCTCACCACTGTTAATTTGTCACGAAAGACCGCACCTATTGTCGCAAATATGCAAGGTAAAGAAAACTACAAGGACAATCAATAACTATAATATCAGGTTTCAATACACTGGGTTTCTTATCAGATCAATACACGGCAAAATTTACAAAATGGATTGTGAGAGAAGCGTATTTTTTTTTTCTCTCATTCCCTTACCCCAAATTGTTTCCTGTCGGATTTTTTAATTTTTTTTCCGAGGTCACTCTAGAGGTGTTTTTTGGGGAGGAGGTAAAAAAAAATTAAAGGGGGGTGGTCTAGAGAAGCTAAAATTTTTTTTAGGGTGGTCTGGAGAATGCTAAAAAAATGTTTTTAGGGGGTGGTCTGAAGAAGCTAAAATTTGTTTTGGGGGGTGGTCTGGAGAAGCTAAAAAAATTTTTTTAGGGGTGGTCTAGAGAAGCTAGAATTTTTTTAAGGGGGTGGTCTGGAGAAGCTAAAAATTTTTTTTTTAGGGGCTGCGCTGGACTCGCCCAAACCCTATACTACTACCGCGTCGCAAAGATCTATGAAGCTGAAAAACCGAATAAGGAATTAGGAAAATTTTAATTTATTCCTTATTTCTTATTCGCAATTGATACTTGCTGGATTTTGAAACCTACACCATTATGCTTAGAAGAAAAATTGATGATGAATGCCCCATACGCAATTGTTCTGTTACACCGCGTCGCAAAGTGCTATGAAGTTCAAAATTGAATAAGGAATAAGGAAAATTTGCATGTGTTCCTTATTCCTTATTCGCAGTTGAAACTTGCAGGATTTCGGAACCTATACCGTTATACTTAGAGGTAAAAACGATGATGCATGCGCTTTACGCAAATGTTCTGTTACACCCCGTCGCAAAGTAATGTGAAGTTCAAAATCGAATAAGGAATAAGGAACAAGGAACAAGGAATAAGGAACAAGGAATAAGAAATAAGGAATCTGCGTTACAATGAATATGTTCAGCTGGAGCAAATTTCGGGAGAATTTACCGAAGCTTCGTCACTTGAGGGAAACATATGCTAAGCAACATCGTGCCTATATTTCTAAAACAAATATGTGTGTGTATGTGTGTGTATGTGAGGGGGGCGATGACGGGGCGGTTGGGGGGGGGGTTGGTGCATAAGGGCCTTTCTCTGCCCATTAACAAAGGTCTTAATTTTCCCCTGATACATCGCCTATAACGTTCCGTTTAGTTTTACATGTTTATTTGTTAATAAAACATATTATAAACTTACGGTGTACCAATTAACAATTTCAAGGATGGGAACGAAAGCTGAATGTGTCAAGAAGGGGAAGTAAAACAAAGATCAGGAATCGATACAATTAACTTATACCACCCATCAAAGACACCAAAGGGAAAGAAACACAAACATGAAGCGACCAGACCATAATGGAAACCTAAACAAAGGAAGGCCATAAGGACAGTTACTTTCCCACAAAATGGCCAAATGTCCATCCAAAATAAACAGACACAAGTGATACACACAGTAAGTAACAAACAACAACATAAATAAACCGCCACAGAAGAACCGCTTTGGAACAGTCAGTGGAAAGAATTCCACTGGGGGGCTTAAATCGATTTTGCATGGCCATAATCCTCGCCCTTACCTCTGTCGCGGTATACACTAATTTTGTTTAGTCAGTATGAAGGCTTCTTTGTGTATCACTTGTGTCTTTCTTTCGAATCAAATATAAATATTGTCAAGTAGAAAGGTGAGGGCATCACACACTTTCTGACATGATCAAAGTGTATAATTCTTATGCTCTTTAGAAGTGAAAAATGCATTTCTGACATTACATGCAAGATAAGAGAATCTTCTCTTTGAAAAGCCCATTCAATTAAATCATTTAGCTTTTCTTTTATAAGATTATGGGGAAGTGTAGAGTAAAGAGTGGAAAATCGTAAGTAGACAGACTTGAAGTACGAAAACGTCTGGATTTCAATTTATTTAAAACCTAATTCTTTTTTTATATATAGACCAAAACAGATTTCTTCCTGATCTTTCAAATACTTTATTACAATATTTAATCACACGCGTTTTAATAGCAGTAAGACAGGAAGACAATAATTTAGAAAGTTCAGTGGTAGTGCAAGAGCTAGAATTTGCAATAAACCGTGCTTTGTAAGATCTTTTATGAAGTTTTGGTAACCAGTATAGCGTAGGAAGCTTGTCTTGGCCTTCTGTAACACACACAGCAAACTTGGTGGCTGAATGACAAATATGTTCATCTACTATAGCTCTCTCTTCAGCTAAAGGCTGAAGTTCACAGGCCTTTGTACCACCAAGCTCCTGCTTAAGCGTGTTAACATAGTGGAGCCGTCACACAACGACGACTTTGTTAACGGCCTTGTCTGCAGGGGCCAAAACAAACTTCTTATGAAATTCTTGAATACCTAGTTTAAGTTGACGTAAAGACGTCTTAGACTTAGGAGATAATAAGTTAGTATTTTGAGAATAGAAAAAAATGCGTTTATTCACTAGTTTTAAAATGCTAAGTTTACAGTCCTTAAGGGCTTTATGCTCAACATTCTCTCGCTTACACCATCGATTGCCGATTTCATTCAAGGCAGCAGCGATTTCATCTCTACATTTACTGAAATCAATATGAGAAGGAAACCGATATTTCGGTCATTTAGAAATTATATTCCTTATCCTAGAATCAGGAATAATTTTCAAATAGCCAGGAATTACATGACCAGCAGCAGGATAGCAATACACTGAGTGTTTACAATCACATGAATCAGGAGTATTAGTATCAATATCAAGATCTGAAACAAGTTTATTGAAATAAAAAATAATAGATCTGACAGGTTTGTTATATTTCTAGCAAATTAAAGGTGTTTCAGTATTTTGAAAATAAGCAGGAATGGAAGAAAGCACCGAGCTCTCCCGAAAAATACAGGGCAAATCTATAAAATACATACCCTTATTAATGTAGGATATTTTGAAGGATGGCGTTTACGATTAATTTCAGAATCAATGTAAGGAAGGAGGGTATGCTGAGTATAGCCTCTAGTTAAGAGAGTCGCATCGTATAACTGATTAGAACTATCGTAGAATTTATTCGCCTTGGTGTCCAGAAGACGTAAAACAGAAACGAGTAATGAACTTAGAAATGAAAGCATATGTGACGTCCATGATTTAATAATATAATTGACAGTCACTTCAATCTAGTATTGTTTCGTTTAAAAGTACGTAATTTACGTTTATAGTTACCATTTTTCCTGGTGCCGTGAGATCTAGTTCTGCGTTTTCGACATTCCAGGAGCGAGAAAATATCAAAGTCCGGCATTCTGGAAATATTACCCTCATTATAAATGTTGTCATTCAATACCAGTGGAAAAGGGGTCTGTAAAGATTTAATCCATTTCAGTTCAGCCTCATGTCTTTTGATAATTTTGAATCTAGATGTAGAAGTTGCATCGTAGTAAAGTTTTTCCACTGGTTGTATAACAATGTTATTTCAGAATGACCTGTACGTCGAAAGTGACGGTACAAGAAAGTGTCAGTTTTCTTAGGCTTTCTCATTCTGCGATAATGCTCGTTCAATCTAGTTTTAAGCATGCGGTTAGTTTGACCGACATACTGCAAATGACAGTTTGCAGCACGTCATGTAATTAGATAAATTAAATCTGTAGACTGGCATGTCTAATCAGACATGTTAACTACAGAGAAGCGTCGACCGTTTACAGATGAAGTAACGGTAGACGCAGTGCTTAAATGCGAACAACATCTGCACCTCTTGGCATTGCACTTAGAAATACTAAGATACATTCCACTTCTTTTCCACGGATTAGTATATTTTTCGAAGGATGAGTGACTTCAGAGGAGATAGTCTTATACGAATATTATTTTTAAACATATTGGAATTGCTCCATTGAGATTAACTGACGTTACAGAAGACAAATTTGAGGGTCTAACCAATACCGAAGCCAACATAGTATTAAAGTTCTTAATAGAATGGGGAATCCGTACAGAAGAAGCAGAGTGTAACCTAAGGGCTGATATTGATAGTTTAAATGAATTTGTGATACTCATGTCGGTTGATCCTTTGTTTGTCTTTTGGGATAATTGATTCCATTGTGGAATTTTGAAAATATCTGAGGGTCACTGATGAGGCCTAATTGGCCGAAACTAGCTAGTCTGGTCCAGAAAACATGTACACTCCATATTTTTCACTTCTGTGGTGTATTCCTTGCTTCCAAAGGATAACCCTTTTATAGAACATATTTAACTTCACAACAGCTGGTGTGTGGGAATGTGTGGCGGCGGAAAACGTCTCCATGCCCTACATCATAGTGTAGATTATATTTTCTTGTCCTTTGGGATCATTGATTCCATTGTGGAATTTTGAAAATATCTGAGGGTCACTGATTAGGCCTAATTGGCCGAAATTAGCTAGTCTGGCCCAGAAAACATGTACACTCCATATTTTTCACTTCTGTGGTGTATTCCTTGCTTGCAAAGGATAACCCTTTTATAGAACATATTTAACTTCACTACAGCTGGTGTGTGTGAATGTGTGGCGGCGGTAAAACGTCTCCCTGCCCTACATAATGGTGTAGATTATATTTTCTTGTCCTTTGGGATCATTGATTCCATTGTGGAATTTTGAAAATACCTGAGGGTCACTGATGAGCCCTAATTGGCCGAAACTAGCTAGTCTGACCCAGAAAACATGTACACTCCATAGTTTTTCACTTCTGTGGTGTATTCCTTGCTTCCAAAGGATAACCCTTTTATAGAACATATTTATAAGGTTTTGATACCGTCAAAACTAAAGCGATCTTCATACCGGTCATTAAATAAAACAGCATATAAACTAACTGAAAATAATTCCTTCGAATAGAAGGAAGGTACAACAAAAGCCCACAAAACATATTTGTCTGCTTAAAGTCCAGGGATGTCAAACAAGCAGTTGTTATACAACGAGGAACGAACATCGGTTTGATACTGACCTTCAACAGGTATCTAAAGGATGTCAATAGATTGAACAGTGAAAATCAATTGCATAAGCAATCCCTGAGGATTGGAAAAAATATATTATATTATACATCTTACGCTGCATGTGTTTCCATTTAATACTCAAAATCGTTTCGTGTTCACTATAAACTTCTGTGTCTGATCAAAGATGAAAGTATTTGTTTCGAATGACAATGAGCTGCCACCATATAGGAGAACATTAGAGGAGGGAATTGTATGTATTGAATTTGAATTAAGAAGACAGTCCCATTGTTATATGTACAGTAGAAGAAATAGTGTTGGGATCTTTAATACTGCCACACCCGCACATTGGCGAATCAGCGGCATTGTTCATGAAAATGTACAGACTGAGTGAGCTGCAGTTAGTCGCAGACGAGTAGGTAAAATTTGCTGTTTTTTATTCCCTGTGTGTTATATGGGGACCTTTATTTTTCCTTGCTTTTGGAAACATCTTACAGAATTAATGGCATTCGATTGCTAGGCATCAATTGGTAAGTCAGAAATGATTGATAGAACTGTATCATTCTGTTGTTTGGAGATCATTTGAATTTCTTAGGTTATATCTTGAAAATGTATTGATAGATTGTGGTATAAATCATATGTAGGTGGCAGGTGAACTATTTTGTAAAATAATGTAAGATAATAATGTTTCCTCTTTTGGACCAATGATTCCCAGCGAGTTTCAGTATATAACACGCACCTAAAAATTAATTTAGTTTTACCAGTTGCTATTCTGGCAGCTTCAGTCTTTATGTTTTCTGGTTTATCCTTTTCATATCGAGTTCAATTTGCCAATATAGCATCACCATATTCTAGAATAGTTCTAATGAAAACCAATCAATTGTTTCTAACGATTTTCTATCAAGCTCATATTTTAAGTATCCTCAGGACATTGATTCTAGTTCATGCCGTTTCTGTAATGTATTTTTATGTTGATGCCATGTTCTGTCACGAGAGACATTTACGCCCAGATGCATATGATGTTCAACCTCAGTTATTGCTTGATTTTGCATGGTAAGAAGAGGTTGTTGTGATTGGTTCCGTTTACCAGAGATGAGAAGAGATTTTGTTTTCGAGGGGTTAAAATCTAGCCGAGGGTTTGTCCACTGCGAGGTGTTTGTAAGATCTTAATTAAGACAGTTTGCAGCAGTTTCAAGATTGTCCACTGCTAAAAAAGACTATAACAGTCGAATTTAAGAGCCTATATCAACAACTATGTCCCTTAGGCACAGCATCCTAAAACGGTCCTTCAGTCATGCATTTTAACCCAGTCAGATATTGTTGCAGTGAGCACCTCTTTGTTTTCTGTCAGAAAGGTAGCGTTTCATTTACTAAAATATTATTGCTTTTGCAACGTAAGCCCTAGATCTGGAAAAACATAATTACAATGGGCCAGGTAATCTAGCCTTGACAGCCCCCGCCAATAGGGGCTATGAGAAATAGATTTGGCTGCATGGTGCTACCAGAGAGAGCTATAACCGACCTCTCATGAGTACAGGTTAATCGTTCAGAAGGTCTAAGCCTGCCCAGACAAAGTGATTCGAGTCGGACCGTCCATGCATATAAACTCTATTTGTTTCATTGGGCGACAGGGCTTGAGAAATCATTTCATCTCGATGTCGGGTAAGAGTCCATTTAAAATTGGAAGCAACGCCCCCAAAATGACCCAAATAGTGTTGACGGAGACGTCAAACCTCAATTTAAAGAAAGAAATTAACCTAAGATACCATGTTTTATGCGCCGTTTCTCTTTTTTTAAATATACCACATCCACTCATACTTGCTTCGGTCTGTTAGACAAATGGCTCAGGTAATGTCCTACCTAAATTTTCTCACTTTAAAGTAAAATATTATATCGGCAGCAACTTTTTTATGACAATCATAATGTTTTTGTCGTAATTTCGCATTTAAATTCAAAAGATCGTAGCATTTCTCCGTAAATAATTGGCGAATTATTTTCAAAGTCACTTAAATTTAAGAAGGAGTTGACTAGGTCAAGGTCACTTGGGCTGGTTGAATGTCAAAATTAAGGGTGCTCATTTGTGCCATTTTTCCGTCCCTGAACAAAAAGCTTCATATTCTCCTAATACATAGTTTATATGGTTCGTTTTAATAAATTAGATTAGCTTTTACAAAGTAAGCCCTAGTTTTCGAGTAAAATGATCAAGAAAGTGTGTGGGATAATTCAATATTAACTTGAGGTATCATATTTTTTTTTTCATCACATGTCTTTTAAAATATATACAACTAGACATGTGTCCAAAGTACACAGATGCCACCGCCATATATCTTTGTCGATATGGCTTGTACCCATTCTCTAGAATGGCACGGGGGTGTCCGGAGCGACCCGGAGCTGTCCACAGGGACCCAAGGTCTGTGTCAGTGAATGCATCTTATCATAAGGAACAATAATATATATGGTTAAGTGGTGGGGATACGAATTGTTTCTGAGATATAAGGCCTTTTATGAATTGAAGGGGGCGGGGCATGGTCCGGGGTTGACCAGATGTATGGTTTAGGTGTTCGAATCTGATTAAGTCTGTGTCAGTCAATGCATCTTATCATAAGGAACAATAATATATATGGTTTAGGGATGGTGACATGGATAGTTTCTGAGATATAACGAAGGGGGCGGTGCATGGCCCAGGGGGACCCAAAGTCTGGGTCTTGGAATGTGTCATATCATAAGGAACGATAATATATATGGTTTAGGTGTTCGAATCTGATTAATTTTCGAGATAATTAGGCGGGGCATGGGCCGGGGGTGACCGGAGGGACCCAAAATCTTTGTCTTGGTATGTGTCATATCATAAGCAACAATAATATATATGGTTAAGGTGGGGGGGGGGGTCGGGTTGAACCCAATGTCTGTATCAGTCAATGCATCTTATCATAAGGAACAATAATATATATGGTTAAGGTGTGGTGATATGGATAGTTTCTGAGATATAAAGACTTTAATGAAGCAAAGGGGGCAGGGCATGGCCCAGGGGTGACTGTAGGGACCCAAAATCTGTGTCATGGAATGTGTCATATCATAAGGAACAATAATATATATGGTTTAGGTGTTCGAATCTGATTAATTTTCAAGATAATGAGGCATTTTGACAGTTTTGCATACAAATTTCTATATAAATGGGGGGGGGGGGGAAAGTCGGGATGGACCCAATGTCTGTATCAGTCAATGCATCTTATCATAAAGAACAATAATACATATGGTTAAGGGGTGGGGATATGGATAGTTTCTGAGATATAAAGACTGAGGGTCACTGATGAGGCCTAATTGGCCGAAACTAGCTAGTCAGGCCCAGAAAACATGTACACTCCTTGCTTCCAAAGGATAACCCTTTTATAGAACATATTTAACTTCACAACAGCTGGTGTGTGGGAATGTGTGGCGGCGGAAAACGTCTCCATGCCCTACATCATAGTGTAGATTATATTTTCTTGTCCTTTGGGATCATTGATTCCATTGTGGAATTTTGAAAATATCTGAGGGTCACTGATTAGGCCTAATTGGCCGAAATTAGCTAGTCTGGCCCAGAAAACATGTACACTCCATATTTTTCACTTCTGTGGTGTATTCCTTGCTTGCAAAGGATAACCCTTTTATAGAACATATTTAACTTCACTACAGCTGGTGTGTGTGAATGTGTGGCGGCGGTAAAACGTCTCCCTGCCCTACATAATGGTGTAGATTATATTTTCTTGTCCTTTGGGATCATTGATTCCATTGTGGAATTTTGAAAATACCTGAGGGTCACTGATGAGCCCTAATTGGCCGAAACTAGCTAGTCTGACCCAGAAAACATGTACACTCCATAGTTTTTCACTTCTGTGGTGTATTCCTTGCTTCCAAAGGATAACCCTTTTATAGAACATATTTATAAGGTTTTGATACCGTCAAAACTAAAGCGATCTTCATACCGGTCATTAAATAAAACAGCATATAAACTAACTGAAAATAATTCCTTCGAATAAAAGGAAGGTACAACAAAAGCCCACAAAACATATTTGTCTGCTTAAAGTCCAGGGATGTCAAACAAGCAGTTGTTATACAACGAGGAACGAACATCGGTTTGATACTGACCTTCAACAGGTATCTAAAGGATGTCAATAGATTGAACAGTGAAAATCAATTGCATAAGCAATCCCTGAGGATTGGAAAAAATATATTATATTATACATCTTACGCTGCATGTGTTTCCATTTAATACTCAAAATCGTTTCGTGTTCACTATAAACTTCTGTGTCTGATCAAAGATGAAAGTATTTGTTTCGAATGACAATGAGCTGCCACCATATAGGAGAACATTAGAGGAGGGAATTGTATGTATTGAATTTGAATTAAGAAGACAGTCCCATTGTTATATGTACAGTAGAAGAAATAGTGTTGGGATCTTTAATACTGCCACACCCGCACATTGGCGAATCAGCGGCATTGTTCATGAAAATGTACAGACTGAGTGAGCTGCAGTTAGTCGCAGACGAGTAGGTAAAATTTGCTGTTTTTTATTCCCTGTGTGTTATATGGGGACCTTTATTTTTCCTTGCTTTTGGAAACATCTTACAGAATTAATGGCATTCGATTGCTAGGCATCAATTGGTAAGTCAGAAATGATTGATAGAACTGTATCATTCTGTTGTTTGGAGATCATTTGAATTTCTTAGGCTATATCTTGAAAATGTATTGATAGATTGTGGTATAAATCATATGTAGGTGGCAGGTGAACTATTTTGTAAAATAATGTAAGATAATAATGTTTCCTCTTTTGGACCAATGATTCCCAGCGAGTTTCAGTATATAACACGCACCTAAAAATTAATTTAGTTTTACCAGTTGCTATTCTGGCAGCTTCAGTCTTTATGTTTTCTGGTTTATCCTTTTCATATCGAGTTCAATTTGCCAATATAGCATCACCATATTCTAGAATAGTTCTAATGAAAACCAATCAATTGTTTCTAACGATTTTCTATCAAGCTCATATTTTAAGTATCCTCAGGACATTGATTCTAGTTCATGCCGTTTCTGTAATGTATTTTTATGTTGATGCCATGTTCTGTCACGAGAGACATTTACGCCCAGATGCATATGATGTTCAACCTCAGTTATTGCTTGATTTTGCATGGTAAGAAGAGGTTGTTGTGATTGGTTCCGTTTACCAGAGATGAGAAGAGATTTTGTTTTCGAGGGGTTAAAATCTAGCCGAGGGTTTGTCCACTGCGAGGTGTTTGTAAGATCTTAATTAAGACAGTTTGCAGCAGTTTCAAGATTGTCCACTGCTAAAAAAGACTATAACAGTCGAATTTAAGAGCCTATATCAACAACTATGTCCCTTAGGCACAGCATCCTAAAACGGTCCTTCAGTCATGCATTTTAACCCAGTCAGATATTGTTGCAGTGAGCACCTCTTTGTTTTCTGTCAGAAAGGTAGCGTTTCATTTACTAAAATATTATTGCTTTTGCAACGTAAGCCCTAGATCTGGAAAAACATAATTACAATGGGCCAGGTAATCTAGCCTTGACAGCCCCCGCCAATAGGGGCTATGAGAAATAGATTTGGCTGCATGGTGCTACCAGAGAGAGCTATAACCGACCTCTCATGAGTACAGGTTAATCGTTCAGAAGGTCTAAGCCTGCCCAGACAAAGTGATTCGAGTCGGACCGTCCATGCATATAAACTCTATTTGTTTCATTGGGCGACAGGGCTTGAGAAATCATTTCATCTCGATGTCGGGTAAGAGTCCATTTAAAATTGGAAGCAACGCCCCCAAAATGACCCAAATAGTGTTGACGGAGACGTCAAACCTCAATTTAAAGAAAGAAATTAACCTAAGATACCATGTTTTATGCGCCGTTTCTCTTTTTTTAAATATACCACATCCACTCATACTTGCTTCGGTCTGTTAGACAAATGGCTCAGGTAATGTCCTACCTAAATTTTCTCACTTTAAAGTAAAATATTATATCGGCAGCAACTTTTTTATGACAATCATAATGTTTTTGTCGTAATTTCGCATTTAAATTCAAAAGATCGTAGCATTTCTCCGTAAATAATTGGCGAATTATTTTCAAAGTCACTTAAATTTAAGAAGGAGTTGACTAGGTCAAGGTCACTTGGGCTGGTTGAATGTCAAAATTAAGGGTGCTCATTTGTGCCATTTTTCCGTCCCTGAACAAAAAGCTTCATATTCTCCTAATACATAGTTTATATGGTTCGTTTTAATAAATTAGATTAGCTTTTACAAAGTAAGCCCTAGTTTTCGAGTAAAATGATCAAGAAAGTGTGTGGGATAATTCAATATTAACTTGAGGTATCATATTTTTTTTTTTCATCACATGTCTTTTAAAATATATACAACTAGACATGTGTCCAAAGTACACAGATGCCACCGCCATATATCTTTGTCGATATGGCTTGTACCCATTCTCTAGAATGGCACGGGGGTGTCCGGAGCGACCCGGAGCTGTCCACAGGGACCCAAGGTCTGTGTCAGTGAATGCATCTTATCATAAGGAACAATAATATATATGGTTAAGTGGTGGGGATACGAATTGTTTCTGAGATATAAGGCCTTTTATGAATTGAAGGGGGCGGGGCATGGTCCGGGGTTGACCAGATGTATGGTTTAGGTGTTCGAATCTGATTAAGTCTGTGTCAGTCAATGCATCTTATCATAAGGAACAATAATGTATATGGTTTAGGGATGGTGACATGGATAGTTTCTGAGATATAACGAAGGGGGCGGTGCATGGCCCAGGGGGACCCAAAGTCTGGGTCTTTGAATGTGTCATATCATAAGGAACGATAATATATATGGTTTAGGTGTTCGAATCTGATTAATTTTCGAGATAATTAGGCGGGGCATGGGCCGGGGGTGACCGGAGGGACCCAAAATCTTTGTCTTGGAATGTGTCATATCATAAGCAACAATAATATATATGGTTAAGGTGGGGGGGGGGGGGTCGGGTTGAACCCAATGTCTGTATCAGTCAATGCATCTTATCATAAGGAACAATAATATATATGGTTAAGGTGTGGTGATATGGATAGTTTCTGAGATATAAAGACTTTAATGAAGCAAAGGGGGCGGGGCATGGCCCAGGGGTGACTGTAGGGACCCAAAATCTGTGTCATGGAATGTGTCATATCATAAGGAACAATAATATATATGGTTTAGGTGTTCGAATCTGATTAATTTTCAAGATAATGAGGCATTTTGACAGTTTTGCATACAAATTTCTATATAAATGGGGGGGGGGGGGAGGGGGGAAAGTCGGGATGGACCCAATGTCTGTATCAGTCAATGCATCTTATCATAAAGAACAATAATACATATGGTTAAGGGGTGGGGATATGGATAGTTTCTGAGATATAAAGACTGACGGTCACTGATGAGGCCTAATTGGCCGAAACTAGCTAGTCAGGCCCAGTAAAACATGTACACTCCTTGCTTCCAAAGGATAACCCTTTTATAGAACATATTGAACTTCACTACAGCTGGTGTGTGGGAATGTGTGGCGGCGGTAATACGTCTCCCTGCCCTACATCATAGTGTAGATTATATTTTCTTGTCCTTTGGGATCATTGATTCCATTGTGGAATTTGAATTATCTGAGGGTCACTGATGAGGCCTAATTGACCGAAACTAGCTAGTCTGGCCCAGAAAACATGTACACTCCATATTTTTCACTTCTGTGGTGTATTCCTTGCTTCCAAAGGATAACCCTTTTATAGAACATATTGAACTTCACTACAGCTGGTGTGTGGGAATGTGTGGCGGCGGTAAAACGTCTCCCTGCCCTACATCATAGTGTAGATTATATTTTCTTGTCCTTTTGGATCATTGATTCAATTGTGGAATTTGAAAATATCTGAGGGTCACTGATGAGGCCTAATTGGCCGAAACTAGCTAGTCTGGCCCAGAAAACATGTACACTCCACATTTTTCACTTCTGTGGTGTATTCCTTGCTTACAAAGGATAACCATTTTATAGAACATATTGAACTTCACTACAGCTGGTATGTTGGAATGTGTTGCGGCGGTAAAACGTCTCCCTGCCCTACATCATAGTGTAGATTATATTTTCTTGTCCTTTGGGATCATTGATTCGATTGTGGAATTTGAAATTATCTGAGGGTCACTGATGAGGCCTAATTGGCCGAAACTAGCTAGTCTGGCCCAGAAAACATGTACACTCCATATTTTTCACTTCTGTGGTGTATTCCTTGCTTCCAAAGGATAACCCTTTTAAAGAACATATTGAACTTCACTACAGCTGGTGTGTGGGAATATGTGGCGGCGGTAAAACGTCTCCCTGCCCTACATCATAGTGTAGATTATATTTTCTTGTCCTTTTGGATAATTGATTCCATTGTGGAATTTGAAAATATCTGAGGGTCACTGATGAGGCCTAATTGGCCGAAACTAGCTAGTCTGGCCTTGAAAACATGTACACTCCATATTTTTCACTTCTGTGGTGTATTCCTTGCTTCCAAAGGATAACCCTTTTATAGAACATATTTAATGAAGCAAAGGGGGCGGAGCATGGCCCAGGGGTGACTGTAGGGACCCAAAGTCTGTGTCATGGAATGTGTCATATCATAAGGAACAATAATATATATGGTTTAGGTGTTCGAATCTGATTAATTTTCAAGATAATTAGACATTTTGACAGTTTTGCATACAAATTCCTATATGACAATTTTGACCTGTTACGCAATCTGACCCCTGGGCCCACCCAGGGGCATGACCCTGGGTCAACTTGAACATGAACTGATAGGATTTGGTCTGAGTAGATGTCATACCAAATTTCAACTTTGTAATGTGAATAGTGTCTGAGATATAAAGACTTTAATGAAGCAAAGGGGGCAGGGCATGGCCCAGGGGTGACCGTAGGGATCCAAAGTCTGTGTCATGGAATGTGTCATATCATAAGGAACAATAATATATATTGTTTAGGGGTTCGACGAATCCGATTAATTTTCAAGACAGTTAGACATTTTGACAGTTTTGCAAACAAATTTCTATATAACGGGGGTGGGGGGGGGGGGTCGGGGGGGGTCGGGGGGGGGGTTGGGATGGACCCAATGTGTGTATCAGTCAATGCATCTTATCATAAGGAACAATAATATATATGGTTAAGGGGTGGGGATATGGATAGTTTCTAAGATATAAAGACTTTAATGAAGCAAAGAGGGCGGGGCATGGCCCAGGGGTAACTGTAGGGACCAAGTCTGTGTCATGGAATGTGTCATATCATAAGGAACAATAATATATATGGTTTAGGTGTTCGAATCTGATAAATTTTCAAGATAATTATACATTTTGACAGTTTTGCATGCAAATTCCTATATGACAATTTTGACCTGTTACGCAATCTGACCCCTATGCCCACCCAGGGGCACGACTTTGGGTCAACTTGAACATGAACTGATAGGTCTTGGTCTGAGTAGATGTCATACCAAATTTCAACTTTGTAGCACAACAGGTAAAAAAAATATGAGCTCTAATGCGAGTCCGAGGTTTCAGCTCGACATTTCAGCTCGACATTTCAGCCCGAGGTGGTTACGAACGTGACATACGCACGAACGCACGTACGCACGTACGGACGTAACATCACGGCGAAACGCTATATGCCCCACTCCTGCCAAGACAGGCGGGGGCATAAAAATGTAATATCTTCATCTGTAAGTGTGTTAGATAAATGCTTCAGGTAACATTCTACCTAACTTTTCTTCCTTCTAAGTAAAATATGCCATCTGCAGCTACTTATTTTTGAACGCCTGTTTCTGTGACTTTTTCATATTGAAGTTAAAAAAAAAACAGTTTTTCTCCAGAATTAAGATTAAAAGAGGGATTCTGTTGAAATTAACCTGAATACAGTAGTTGGAGAATCTAAAGAGTTGAATATGTTTTGTTAACCATGACCTTATTTTCAAGGGTAACATGAACTTTGAGATTGTCAAAAGACGAGTGCCCATAAGGCAATGATCTGCCACCCCCAACCCCAAAACTCTGCATATCACAAAGTGTCCTCATTTTCTCTAGATGCATTGTGCTGTCTCATGATTTCTCCCAATTAGAGTAAAATATAAAGACTACAGCAGTTATTAAATGGCAGTCTGTATTTTTGCTTATTTCATATCTTCGAATTAACAGAATCTTTGTTTATCTCCCAAACATGTGTTTGAATTCTTTTGAAACGAGTATGAAGATAATATTGTGAGTGAAAATAGTTTATAAGGTTTTGGTAACATTAACAGCAATTTTAAGGTTAGACTGAAATTTGACGTTGTTAATTGTGTTTTGACCTTGAAAACTAGGTCATCATAACCTAATGCTGTTAGTTTATCATTACTTATTCAGTCCCTTCTGGTATGTCTATTAAACTAGCATCCGTTCACCCAAATTATTCCACCTTACAGTGCAAAAGGGCTTAAGATTACTTTAATTACTTTGACCTTTGATTTTAATGCTATTATGATATAGCTAACTTGACAACATGGCCCAATGATTCATCTATGCTAGTGCGTTATAACCAATTCAACAGTTCGCAAGAAACTATACCCCTAGCTTACTTTAGACACAGTCTGGCGTATTTTGTTCTGTGGTGACCTTGATAATGAGGCTAAGGACACTTAACATCTAATATACCCAAAGCCCTGTTTCGATGCTACTTCAAGCCAAGTTTGATTTAATGCTGCTTACGATTATAGACATTGAGCCGTACCCTGACCTTGAAAATGAGGTCAAGGTCACCAAAACCTAAGCTCAAAGGCGATTCCACTGATATAAATATCTGGGAGAGTTGATGAAATGCCAAATGGTTTCATTTTAAAAATATCCGAATGCGAAAAACATTCTTTTCAATTTTGAAAACCTTACAGATCATGTGACCTTGGAAATAATGACAGAGTCACCCAAACCTAGTCAGTTCTTTGCATTCTCAAAATGTTATATTCAGATTAATTTCAAAAGAGTCCCTCGTTTAATTCAAGAGAAAAATATATAGTATATTTTATCATATGACGCCGTGTCTAAGAATGAAATAAAGTCATGTAATAAATTCAATAACCAACTAGTGGATTAAATATGCACATTAGTTAGATACGCCCGTAACGTTACATGCAGGACGTCCTTAATGACGTCGCGTTTACTAATGGCGGAATATTGACATTGTAAAACAATCGTGAATAAAATTCGTTTTAAATGTAATATGATAAAAAGAATCTTGCATTCGTGCTCATGTATTATTGAGTTTATTAAACTCGTTGATGAAACGGCATAAAATGCTCGGCAAAGCCTCGCATTATATCCCTTTTCCTCAACTCGTTTAATAAATTAAGTAATACATGAACACTCATGTAAGATCACCTATATACTTTTTTAATTCTAAGATACAAAATTCACAGAACCAGAATGTTTTGATGAAGGAGTTGCTGCAGATGCCATATTTTACTTAAAAAGGAAAAAAAGTAGGATATTGCCTCACAAACAGAGGAAGGTACATTTTGAAAGAGGTGTGGTGCAGAAAAATGATAACTCAGGTTCATATTGATATACCCTACCCACTTTCATGTTACTCCAAAACTTGGACTTAATTTGCAGAACCTAGACAAATTCAGACAAAGGACTTCTACAGGCAAATCATAAGGAGAAGATGGAGCTTTTTGTTCAGGGACCACCCCAAGTAACCTTGAACATCAGGTAAAGGTCACCCACATATAGTCAACACATTGTGCTCTTCCAGTGTTAAATTCAAGCTAGTTTTGCAAAACAATTTACCATTTAGTTTCGGGCTATCACTTATTGAATTCGAATATGCAAAATTAACAAAATTGACAATTTTGATCAAATAGTTGCTGCTTATGTAGTATTTTACTTTAAAGGGACAAAGGGAAGATAGGATGTTACATAAGACATTTCTCTAACAAACAGAGGAAAGTATGAGTGGGTGTAGTGAGTGAGTGTTTGAGTTTTACGTCTCACCAACAGATAAGGTCATACGGAGACGGGACCTCGGTTTAAAGACTCATCCGAAAGTCTTGAGAAGCTCGGGAGCGATCCTGCGACCTCTGGTTTACAAGGCGAGTAGCATAACACCTACACCACGGAGGCTTCAAAGGGTGGGTGTGATAAATGCATATTTTAAAAGAGAAACGATTTATAAAACATGATGTCTCAGATTAATGCTGAATTACCCCACCACTTTCATAATCATATTTCTCCATAACTAGGGCGTATATTGCAAAATCAGTACAATTTTAGTAATTGGATTATTCATAGGGGCTTGAATCATGTAAAAAATTAAAAAAAAAAATGGTACTATATCAGAGACAAGGGGGGAAACTTCGGCTCAATTTTTGGGGGGTTACCTCATTTTACCCAGTGTATCTTTTTCGCAAATGCAGTTTTTCACCTGCTTATTATGAATTATACAAGTTAAATACGTCCACTTTGCAACAATAATCCGCCTCTGTCTGTCACTTGCAGGAAACATCTTTTTCTCGCAAGGTTTAACTCAGCAACTCCAAATTTCGGCATAACCGTGTGTCAAAAATGTTCAGGTTTTCATCAATCACAAGCGAACTAGTGTTACGGAGGGGACTTTTTTCGCTTACACCCATTTTCTTTCATTTAACTGCAGCTCTCTTGGCCATTCGAAGCTCTAAATTTAGATTTGCTAGTTTTGCTTCGCTTTCCGCAGTATTCTGTCAACGATCTGAACAGAAACTAGGGCGCTTGCAATAATCATCGTGTTTAATCCGAACTTTGCAAACTACGCCCGGCAGTGGAGAAGCTAGGGTTACTGTTAAAATGTGTGTGATAGCCTTGAATTCAACTTTGATTTTTTCTTCAATGTAAAATATTCTGCTAGGACTACGTATACACGTATACGCAGATAGGATTATAAAACTTTTTTTCATGCTCAACTGATAGGGTATGAAATTTATCAAGCTCATAAATAAAAACTACTGTAATGCAAACACATATAAAACAATGTAATTCATACGTCTATGAACGCATCGAGTCAAATGATTTTCAGTGACGTCAAGTGACGTCATTCTAAACCATGGTTATCTACGGGCGTCGGTGAGGTCCACGCTGTTCCTCTCTTTGTAGAAAAAAGGCGTGTAAATGTTTTTCAGTTTAAAAAGTTTTCCCTATAAGCAAAAGAATGTAATTATGAAAAAATCAACTTATTTTTTCTGCTTTTCATGAAAGTATGAACGACAGCGAGTCGCTAGCAAAGTTTACATGAACCCCTTCGGTGTTCATTTACTTTGCACGCTACCCACTGCGCTAGTACTATTCTGAACAGCAGAAAAACGTAATTTTATTTCTTTAGTGATTGTTTTCTTTGCCTCATACTGCTGCCTCACTCTACGGTTTATTAGCTATCTCAATATGTCAATCATTGCAAAACACCCACATTGAGCTGGAGGTAATTTTGTTTTCAAAACCGTCTTCTGTAGCATGTTTTGTTATCCATGCGATTAGGGGAGCAGCCTCTCAGCTTCCCCTTTAAATGTACATTTTAAACAGTCAAAATGACATGTCCTTATCAACTTTTAATGAAATGGACATTCAATTTGTCATCAAACTGCTGTCAAGTGTCAAGGAAAGCAGGTCATGAAATGTACATGGCGGGTTTTTATTTCATGTATAGCACTTTACATGTAAATGGATGCTTTAGACACTACTTAATGGCTCACTGGAAAAATGATGACGATTTTCTTCGGGAGGTATGAATAATAAAAGACTAACTTTTTTTAGCTCACCTGTCACGTAGTGACGAGGTGAGCTTTTGGGATCTCTTTTGTCCGTCGTCCGTCGTGCGTGCGTCCGTGTGTGCGTCCGTGCGTGCGTAAACTTTTCCTTCAAACGACGTCTCCTCATAAACCAGTGAATGGATTTTGATATAATTTCACAGGAATGTTCCTTGGATGACCCTCTTTCAAAATTGCCTAAATCATTCCGCTCCGTTAAACAAACTGGCCGCCAGAGCTAAAAATAGCAAAATCTTTAAAATGGTGCAAATGGCCCGATTTGAAAATAATTTCACAGGAATGTTCCTTGAGTCACCCTCTTTCAAAATTGCCTAAATTGTTCCGCTTCGTTAAACAAAATGTCCGCCAGAGCTAAAAATAGATAAACATTTAAATGACATCTCCTCCTTGGCAAAAGGCCCGATTTAAAAATAATTTCACAGGAATGTTCCTTAAGTGACCCTCTTTCAAAATTGCATAAATCGTTCTGCTCCATTAAACAAAATGGCCACCAGAGCTAAAAATAGAAAGAACTTTCAATGACATATCCTCCTAGGCAAATGGCTCGATTTGAAAATAATTTCACAGAAATAATCCTTGAGTGACCCTCTTTCAAAATTGCCTAAATCGTTCCGCTCCGTTAAATAAAATGGCTACCAGAGCTAAAAAATAGAAACACCTTTAAATGACATCTCCTCCTAGGCACATTGCCCTATTTGAAAATAAATTCAAAGGAATGTTCCTTGAGTGACCCTCTTTCAAAATTGTTTAAATCGTTCCGCTCCGTTAAATAAAATGGCCACCAGAGCTAAAAATAGAAAAACATTTAAATGACATCTCCTCCTAGGCAAATGGTCCGATTTGAAAATAATATTACAGGAATGTTCCTTGAGTGACCCTCTTTCAAAATTGCCTAAATCGTTCCGCTCCATTAAACAAAATGGCCACCAGAGCTAGAAAATAGAAAAAAAAACCTTTAAATGACATCTCCTCCAAGGCAAATGGCCCGATTTGAAAAGAATTTCACAGGAATGTTCCTAGAGTGACCCTCTTTCAAAATTGCCTTAATCGATCTACTCCGTTAAACAAAATGGCCGCAAGAGCTAAAAATAGAAAAACCTGTCAATGACATATTCTCCTAGGCAAATGGCCCAATTTGAAAATAATTTCACAGGAATGTTCCTTGAGTGACCCTCTTTCAAAATTGTCTAAATCGTAACGCACCGTTAAATAAAATGGCCACCAGAGCTAAAAATAGAAAAATCTTTAAATGACATTTCCTAGGCAAATGAATCGATTTGAAAATAATTTCACAGGAATGTTCCTTAAGTGACCCTGTTTCAAAATTGCCAAAATCGTTCTGCTCCGTTAAACAAAATGGCCGCCAGACCTGAAAATAGAAAAAAAAAACACATTTAAATGACATCTCCTCCTAGGCAAATGGTCTGATTTGAAAATAATTTCACAGGAATGTTCCTTGAGTGTACCTCTTTTAAAATTCCCTAAATGGTTCTGCTAAGTTAAACAAAATGGCCACCAGAACTAAAAATAGAAAAAAAAACTTTAAATGACATCTCCTCCTAGGCAAATTGCCCTATTTGAAAATAATTTCACAGGAATGTTCCTTGAGTGACCATCTTTCAAAATTGCCTAAATCGTTCCACTCCGTTAATTTAAACAAAATGGCCGCCAGAGCTAAAAACAGAAAAAAAACTTTAAATGACATTTCCTCCTTGGCAAAATACGGCCCCCGCCCGAAGGGGGTTGAAGAAATATATAGGCTGCATGATGCTTCCACGCAGAGCTGAATCCGGCTTGCACACTAGTACTGGTAAACCGATTGGAGGATCTAAGCCTGTCCAGGAACCGCGGTGCGAGGCGGACCGTCAATGCTAATAAACCCTATTGGTTTCATTTGGCGACAGGGCTTGAGATGTCATTTCATCTCAATGTTGGGCAAAAGTCCCACAAAATTGGAAGCAACGTCTCCAAAATGACCTTTACAGTGTTGACAGGGACGTTAAACCTCAAATCAAACAAACAAAATCCACCTAGGCAAATAACCCGATTTGAAAATAATTTCCCAGGAATGTTCCTTGAGTGACCCTCTTTCAAAATTGCCTAAACTGTTTCGCTCTGTTAAACAAAATAGGCACCAGGGCTAAAAATAGAAAGAAACCTTCAAATTCCACTGCAATGGAAAACAGCCTCCAAAGGTAAAGTCTTGTGTCCACATCTCCTTAAAGCACTGAATCCTTCATTTCCATAAGCTTTGAAACATCTTGGATTCAGGTGAGCGATTAAGGGCCATCATGGCCCTCTTGTTGTTGTGTTACATTTGTGTGACTGTGCTTTATCGCTTATTAATTTCTGCATAATTGTGCAGTCTTTGCAAATAGTTTATCCATTCACAACGCATTCTTCAAAGTTTTCGGCCCCGCCCATCGGGGCTTAAAGAAATAGATAGGCTGCGTGACGCTTCCAAGCAGAGCTGAAACCAACCGCACGCGAGTACTGGTAAACTGCTCAGGGAATCTATGCCTGCCTAGGCAAAGCAGTGCGAATCGGACCGTTCATGCTTATAAACCATTTTGGTTTCATTGGGCGACAGGGCTTGAGTTGTCAATTCATCTCAATTTCGAGTAAAAGTCCCACGAAATGGAAGCAACGTCTCCAAAATGACCTGTTGATTGGCACTTTAAACATCAAATCAAACAAATAAATTCTTAAAGGTTTTGGGTGAGAAAAATACTTAATAATGCGGTTGTGACTTCGGTCTCGTTTTCAGTGAATTTAAGTCTCATGCTCGACAAAACCCCACATGATACTTAACGGAACTGAAAACTTGATTGAGAATTCCTTGTTTCGGCCTCAACCCCATCATACGTTCTATTATTCAGTTCTTATCTAAGCAGGAAAAATGCCTGAACTGTAAGTATTTAACGCTGGGCTGAATTGAGCATGAAAAACGTTCTATAACCTTTTAATAGCCTGGTAGAGAAACACTGAGATTGGAATGCCGCTTTACTCAACAGCACCAAAACTTTTAAATGCCCTGTTTATTTACAAGGTCCCATTTCTTTCTTACTTCCCAATACACTCAGGCTAATACAAGTACTTTTTCAACAGATCTAAGCACTTCACAATCAAACTTTTCATAGAAGTCATCTATGTTAAGGCATTGAAACGGCCCCGCCCATTGGGGCTTGATGAGATAAATGGGCTGCATGATGCTTCCACGCAGAGCTGAAGCCGACCGCTCACGGGTACTGATAAACCGTTTAGAGGGTCTAAGCATACCAAGGTAAAGCGGTGCGAGTCGGACCGTCTATGCTTATAAACCCTATTGGTTTCATTGGTCGAAAGGGCTTGAGATGTCATTTCATCTCAATGTCGGGTAAAAGTCCACGAAATTGGAAGCAACGTCTCCAAAATGACCTTTACAGTGTTGACGTGGACGTTAAACCTCAAATCAAGCAAACAAAAGAAGGCATTGAAGACAGATTTCATTTCTTAGTAATGTCGGCAAAGCGTTTTTTTTTCAAGGACAAGGCACTTGGTAGTAGCAGGGATTAGACTCACAGCCTCTCGCTTTCGAGCCAAATGACTTGGCACTGCATACATTAAAAGACCACTTTGCTTGTTCAAATTAACGTTTGTTACGCTTGCTCCTTTCTTGAGCAACCATTTTGCCTTTCCCAAGTGTGTAGCTTAACGACTGTTTCGCTCTATCCAATGCCATCTCTTCCTTTGCAGTTTGCTCAGTGTGCCTGCTCCAGTGTGCAGTTTGAGTCCCCATGCTTGAAGCAATTTTAGTTTTCCGAAAACATGTATTCTGTCAGAGAATGTCCTTCTAGGGACAAAAAATGTAGTAGATGTTGTGCAACCCTTTACCAATAGCTTTTTGCAGGTATGGTTCGGACCCTTGTCTTCGCTGCAGCTAGCTTTCTGTCCATACCGGATACATTGATAGCAGACAGTAATTCACCAGTCAGTAAGTCAACCAGTCAGAAAGACCATCACTGACTAACTGACTGACTTACTAATTGGTCTGACAGACAGACAGTCAGACAGACAGACAGACAGACGGTGGGACGGACAGACGGACAGGCAGACAGACACTGTTTAAATGGGTGACCGATATTTCAATGAAAGCCTGACCCAGCCAAACAGCTATGCATTTCATGACAATAACCTATTGTTACAGATACATAGAAAGCACAAGAAACAAAAAGGAAAACAGTTACTTCTTCTCCTCCGTTCTTGGTATGAAAAAAAAGGGGCCACATTCATTCTCGAAGTTCGGTATCTCACTTTGCGGAGATACATCTAGGCCTAACAATCTAGTAAATGTATGCCTTCAGAACTTCAGGCAAACCAAATTTAAAGCCTGGTAATTTCATTTTGCTAGTACTATGCCAAAACCAAGTTTAGCATTTGACTCGACATTATGCCACAATTAAGGTGGTGAACGTATTTCGTCGGTAATTGATTTGACACCAAAAACAAACAAAAAAATCAACAACAAAAAAAAAAAAAAAAAAAAAACAGAAAACAAAGCAGATATTTGCACCTGCAAAATCCCCGCCTCTAGAAGTTTCGATTACACAAACGGGGCTGCTTACTTTATCAGTTCTGTTTTCTGATTTCTTATTTCTATCTTCCAACTTATAACTTCTAATTTCGAACGTTGGACTTCGAACTTCTAATTTCTGATTTCAGACTTTCATTGCTCTTAAAGGAACTCATTTTTGATTTTTATTTTTCTTCTTCTGGCTTCGGACTTCCAATTTCTTACATCCTGCAATATTCATATATAATAATTGTATTAGATGGAGACTTCATTTGAACATTTTAAATGCTGCTTCAGTCCACTGTAATAAAGAAGTCCTGATGGGACTTCTAACTTCATCACTTCAATCTATGATTTGGCCACGTGTGAGACGCCAAGTTCTGCAACGGAAGGTCAGGTGGTTTTTCTCCGGGTACTCCGGTTTTCGCCCACCTCTGATTAACGATCGGCTCGATATGAGTGAAATAATCTTGAAAGGGCCGTAAAACCCAAACCAAAAAAAAAAAAAAAAAAAAAAAATCTATGATTTTCAACTTACAACCTTCGACTTATAAATTGCAATTTCCTACTTATTACTCCCGACTTCTTTCTTCAGACTTCTAACGCCCGGCTTCGTACTTCCACTTACTTACTTCCGACAATCTACTTCTAGCGCCCGTCTTCCTACTTCTGAAGTCCCTCCAGGGCTTCCAAGGCATGTGCCTCAAAGGCCGAGACGAAGTCTGAGATGAAGTCCGAGACGAAGGCCTCACGTTACTTGGGTCTTCGGATCGGAAAGTTCGAGAGGTAGAATTAGGCCCTGTGCAGAAAAAAGACCTCAACAAAATTACAGCGAAAGTTTAATTGCCTTAACATCGTCGTTTCATCAAGCATGGTAGATTCGAACCGGATCTTGATTCCCTAGGGCCCAACTAATATGCTTTATATAAGCAATAAAATATGTTTCATTTCAAATTTCCTGGGGAAGTCTCTCAGCTTTTAGGGATGTTTTCACGTACCACATTTCCTGAGTAGGCTTAGATCCTCAATGCGGTTTATCAGTACTCATGTGCCGTCGGTTTCAGCTCTGCGTGGAAACATCATGTAGCTCATCTATTTCTTATAGCCCTAATGGGCGTAGCCGTCTTAAATTGAGGTAACAAAAAAGATACCTCTTTTCTACCCCAGCTTAAGATATTCAGATCGTGGTTCAGGACACTATTATTTCAAGGATGAGACGGACCTCCGTGGCGTAGTCGATAAGAACGCTGATTCTTAGATAATAGGTGTCTCACCGCTGACGCTTCGAGCCTGGCTCGGATCATATGTGAGGCGCCGAGTTCTGCAACGGAAGGTCAGGTGGTTTTTCTCCGGATACTACGGTCTTCGACCACATGTGATTAACGATCGGCTCGATATGAGTGAAATGATCTCGAAAGGACCGTAAAACAAGCCCCGCACCCATCCCCCCCCCCCCAAAAAAAAAAACTCAAACATATTCTGACCTTTTTGTTTGCTGTGTTGTGGTGAGTTGTGATGCCTATTCAGATTAATACAAACTTGTTGAGCAGGAGGATTCAGCAATGATTTTACCAAAGTCTCTACATCAATGGATGTGACCGAATTCATAAATACACGGGTGGTAATCAGGGGAACTAGCTCGAAAATGAGTCAATGGAAATTTTTTCCCTCGACACATCCGGGAGCTCTCGAGCTAGCTCCATCGCCAGAAAACTTGAAAACAAAGGTAGGTCTCGAAGAGTTTTATCACCATCCTTTCTTTGTAAATTATTTATAAAAAATCCGGCAATGCAGTGCTTTGTACCCCGCTAGAATTTGTCGTTGAAATTTGCAGCGCTGGAGTATAAATGAAAGTAAACTTTTTATCACGGACCTGAAAAATTGTCAATTTATGTCAACACGGAGATTGTGGCCGACGATTTTTTCATTTTCCGTCAAAAGTACGCACTTCACAACCACAGAAGTAACATTCCTATTGAAATGAAACATGGAACGTTTGAAATAAGCAACATATTTTGGCCGTGATAACGTAACTTGCCACTTATTACGAAATTACTGTCCGGGCTAGTCTTCTCGACAATCAAGCTAGTTCGATCGACATGGAGATAGTGCACTCAAAGATGAAACATTCATCAGATGACTGGGGGCTGATTCGATGTCTTTCTATGGTCCCACCCAGTTTATCCAACTGGTTTCTTTACCTCTGGCTAGTGGGCCCGGTGGTTAAGTGCGCTGTCTGTCTGGTTTTACCATTTAGCTGCAAACTCAAATTTAGATTTGACATAATACATTGTTATATTGAATATTCGATTTTCTTTTCGGATGGGCGCTTTCCAAGGAAAAAATTCAAAAGGACTATTCCTGAGCAGAAAAAAATACCGGACATGCAACAAAAAATATATATTCCTGTGCTAGATAATCGGGTGCCTCTTTACTTTTTATTACCTAGATTATTATAGTTATTCATGAATCATTCGACTAAGTATCATCCCTACATTTTGAGTATTATATCCGATAGAGGCTTTTGTCTGTCCGTCCGTCTGTACGTTTGTTTGTTCGTTCATCCGTCTTCCAGTGGACCCATCCATCCAAATACCGACTCACTTATCCCTCTCTGTAGTGTACCCATCCACCCAACCAACATCCATCAATTCAGTGATCCGTTCGAAATTGGAAGGGGGCGAAGCAACTAGATGGGCGAAATGACTCAGGGGGCGAAAAGACCAGGCTTTGTGGACGAAACAGCTATGGGTGCAAAATGAGGCGAAACGACCAAGGAGAAACAACTGAGGGGGCCGTCTTGTGGGCATAGTATCTTGTTACCCCACTAGCCAGAGGTAAAGAAACCAGTTGGATAAACTGGATGGGACCATAGAAAGACATCAAATCAGGCCCCAGTCATCTGATGGATGTTTCATCTTCATTTTTTAGGGCAATATCTCCATGTCGAGTGAACTAGCTCCTTGTCGAGAAGCCTAGTACAGTACGTCAAAAGTCGCAAGTTACGTAATCACGGCCAAAATAGTTTGCTTATTTCAAACGTTCCATGTTTCATTTCACTAGGGATGTTGCTTCTGGGGGTATGAAGGGCGTACGTTTGACGGAAAATGAAAAATCGTCGGCCAAAATATCCGTGTTGGCATAAATTGACAATTGTTCAGGTCCGTGATAAAAAAGTTTACTTTCATTCATACTCCAGCGCTGCCAATTTCCATGGCAAATTCTAGCGGGGTACAAAGTTAATCATTTCTATGTGGCACTGCATTGCCGGAATTTTTTTTTATAAATAGCTTACAAAGGAGAAAATGGTGACAGAACTCTTCGACACCTACCCTTGTTTACAAGTTTCCTGGTGATGGAGCTAGCTCGAGAGTTCCCGGATGTGTTGAGGGAACAAATGTCCATTGACTCATTTTCGAGCTAGTTCCCCTGATTACCACCCGTGTAAATAGAAGCGTCCACTTCAGAAACTCGCGGATGAGAGAGCATGTGTGTGCTGCACTTAAGGGTTTTCTATCTCCTTAAATCCCTGTTGGAAAAAGACCCAAAGGGTCAAACCTAAATAGTGCATATTGTCACAGGATCAAAATTTCAAAACATGAAAAGGAATATGTAGCAATAGGGAACAAATTGTTTCCATGCTGCATCCTTTTGAACATGTACGTTTTGGTGACAATTTCAACAGGCTGGATATTTTTTATTTCTGTCTACACAAGCATGAGTGAAACTGTTTTGAAAATAACACAAAACGTCCACGATTTCAACAAAAAAAATACATTTCACTTTTTCCGAATCAAGTATGGAGATAAATGCGGCTCATCCCTGCCTTCCTAAATTTAGCCACCTAGCTCAGTGGTTCGTCCATTTGCCTCAGATGCTCAAAGTCCCAAGTTCGATCCCCAGCAGCGGTGACAAAATTTCGGTGTCAGAACACGCTCCATTGGCATCATTTGCAGATATGAATGTCATAAAGTGCATCGTCCTTCGGATCTGGACGGTAACTGGAGCCCCCTGTGCAGGGAGAACCATCCCCTGTGCAGGTTAAAGAACGCTACCGTAATTAAATGATTACTGTGTACTCTATCACACTTCATAACTGAAGTATATGCAGTATACACCGCATGTGTCCCCTCTTGGGGTTTAGTTGAAAATGGAAGAAAAAAAAAACGATAATGCTCATTTGCCACTACTTCGAACGGTTTAAAATTAAACAGCACCGGTCGTTCCGGTCGTCAGTTCATCGATAAATTATCCCAGAATCAGCAGAAAAACCAAGCTTCGCGTTGATTGCTTTCTTGATCTTTTACAGAAAGCGTAGCAAAAGCAGCAAAATCTAAATTTAGAGCTTCGAATGCATCTTTTTGGATTCAAATTGGCCAAGAGAGCTAAAGTGAAATGAAAGACAACGGATGAAAGCGAAAAAAGTCCCCTCCGTAACACTAGTGATTGATGAAAACCTGAACATTTTTGGCACACGGTTATGCCGAATTTTGTGTTGCTGAGTAATCCATGCGAGAAAAAACATGTTTCCTGCAAGTGACAGACGGAGGCGGATTATTGTTGCAAAGTGGACATATTTAACTTGCATAATTCATAATAAGCAGGTGAAAAACTGCATTTGCGAAAAAGATACACTGGGAAAAATGAGGTAACCTCCCCCAAAAATTGAGCCGAAGTTTCCCCCTTGTCTCTAATATAGTACAAAATAGTAAATACATGGTTAGTGTCTGTAATAATAATAATATATAATCGGTGAGCCTTAGACAGGTTTATAGGGGCGAGCTTTAGCGAGTCGCGGCGAACCGATTATATTTTATTATTCAAGACACTAATCATGTATTTAGTTTATACCGCAATTAAAAACAATTTTGCAATAAATAAGCAAATTTAAGCAAAAAAAAAACAACAGCAGACAGTGCGGCATGTTAAACTATATTCAGTGCCATGGCGCGCACAGGTAGTGTAACGTTACGTCAACGAGTGCAAAGGTTTGGACGTCACCGCCCCCCCCCCCCCAAAAAAAAAAAAAAAAAAAAAAACGTAGGAACCAACATGGACGCTCGAATAAGAGTTTCTCAACGGCTTACATTCTGTATGAAAATCTACAAATAAATAGTTTATTTTAGCTTTAGAAATTATTTTCGAGGTTGAGACGCAACTGCAGTAGCAGTGCGCATTTATTCCAACGGGCCATTCAAACCAGGAAAGGCGGAGAAAGTAAGAATTTAGCTGAAATTTCGGAAATTCTATTCAAATAAATGATGCAAAGATTTTAACTAGCAGTTTCGTTGTTTTCCCATGTGTAAAAGGCTGCATGTTATTGTTTACACTTGTAAATTAGTGACATGAAAAGTAGGTCCGGTCCATAAACGGTCATTAGACGTATTATAGGTCAGTAGAAGGTATTATAGGTCACTACCGATTATAGCGTGCAGTTATTCGACCCCATTTATTAGGTTACTAGAATGCCTGATTGCGGTATAAATAGTAAATACATGGTTGGTGTCTTTAATAATAAAATATACGTACAGTAAAGCTGATTGAAGAGAAAAAGAACTTCGTCTTCAAATGCTGTTAGTTGTATAATGTTTGAAATCATTATTATAAGACATCATGTTCACATCTTATGCTGTGTGTATTGATTAGAATCGCCTCATCGAAGCGATAATAATGAGTAAGCACAAAATAAGTGTTTTCACGATCAACTAAGACAGGTCGGAGGCGATGTTTATCACCCATTTTGTTTAAGCTTGAGATTCTTTACCTTAGTTGTGTTTGCTGATATGCTATGATTCCCAGCTGCTGATAAGTGTGTGCTTCCAAACAAATATTACCTTTCTTATGTATGCATGACAATATATGCTGTGGGTACTCATTAGAAACGACTCATCAATGCACTTCTAATGAGTACCCACACCGGTCAATTTACCTATCCACAATTTCCCAAGACAGACTTACACGGAAGCGGTGAACAAATACATGTCAGCGGATTCATGATCAAGCTCAAATATTACCTTTCTTATGTATGCATGACAACATATGCTGTGGGTACTCATTAGAAGCGAATCATCAATGCACTTCTAATGAGTACCCACATCGTATGTTTTCACATGTCTTATCAGGAGCCTCATGTATGTAATAAAGAGTTAATTTAGCTAGTTCTTATTTTCAGTTTTGTTTGTCTGTATTGGAGTTTACTGCCCAGTCAACACTATTTAAGTCATATCAAGCCGGTCATTATAAGCCATATCAAGCCGGTCAATTTACCTATCCACAATTTCCCAAGACAGACTTACACGGCAGCGGTGAACACATACATGTCAGCGGATTCATGATCAAGCTCCGAGCAAGAATGTTGGTGACCCCGGCAGGCATGGAACCCACGACCTCCTGATTAATACTATTTAGGTCATATCGAGCCGGTCACTTTGTCTATCCACAATCACAAGAAAATCTTATACGGAAACGGTTAACACATACATACTCATGCTTTCTATAAAAATTGATAACCACCCTGCTTGAATCAGTGGGTCCATGATCAATCGTTACGCAAGAATGTTGCCTACGCCGCCAGGTTTCGAACCCACATCCTCCTGATCAACACTATTTAGGTCAATTCTAGCCGGTCAGTTAACCTCCCAGCACTTTTCCCTGACATGTTTATAAATAAGCGGTTAACAAGTACAGAGCACTTTTCCATGGCATAAGTCGACAACTGCCCTTCTAAAATTACAATTATGTACAAAAGAAATATTAAAAGAAAAACAATTTTCGCATTTCGACTCTGAAATCTGAACGACGTCTGTCAATAGCATTTTTACCGAGTTTGTGCTGTTGAAAAACGTCTGTCAATAGCATTTTTACCGACTTTGTGCTATTGACAAACGTTTGTCAATAGCATTTATACCGACTTTGTGCTATTGACAAACGTTTGTCAATAGCATTTTTGTCGACTTTGTGCTATTGACAAACGTTTGTCAATAGACTCTTCCTAAAATATAATCGGTGAGCCTTAGACAATTTTATAGGGGCGAGCTTCATCGCAATAATTAAGCAAATTTAAGCAAATAAGCCAGCAGACAGCGTGGCATGTTAAACGACATTCAGTGCCATGACGCGCACACATTGTATAACGTGACGTCAAATAGTGCTAAGTTTCTTAATTAATTACGTCACCGCGCCACAGAGAGGTTGGAAACAACATGGACGCTCGAATAAAAGTTTCTCAGCGCTTTACATTCTGTATGAAATTCTTCAAATAAATTAGTTTATTTCAGCTTTAGAAATTATTTTCGAGGTTGAGATGCAACCGCAGCAGCCGTGCGCACTTGTTGCTTAGTTGTTATCCCGTGTATATAAGGTTGCATGTTATTGTTTGCATTTGCGAATTAGGGACCTGAAAAGTAGGTGCGGTCTATAAACGGTTCCTAAACGTATTAAAGGTCAGTAGAAGGTATTATAGGTCACTACCGTTTATAGCGTACAGTTAATCGACCCCCTTTATTAGGTTACTAGAATGCCTGGTTGCGGTATAGAATGCGATTTTCGTTGTATCTTAATGCAATGTGCAGGGGAGACTCCATAACTAATGTTGTTAGAACTTGTGGCCCAACGCCACTGGTCGTTGAATTAAAACTAATAGATCGAGGTACACCATCTGCTCAACCGTTTTAAACTGTTGTCATCACGTTATGAAGTCGGAGTAATAAACACCCCGTACATCCCGTTTTTATAGAGAAATCTGGAGTTTACAGGGTTATACATTTTTATTAAATTTTTGCTCCAAGCCATAGAATTTGGTTACTTGTTACTGACGAGCCCACATAACCTATGTTTTAAATAGATATTAGAATAAAGATCACACATTTTCATTAAAAATAACCGCTTTGAGATATGATGTCTCACGGATGCAAACAAAGTAGGTTTTCAGAAAAAAAAGAGAAAAACTTGTGAATTTATCACAGTTATTTATGACCATAGTTAACTGTGCAAATTGACAGCCGAGCATCAATTTTAGCTCCTAGTATATATTTTTGAGACGGAAAACCGGAACACTGATAAAGAAACGATGACGTTAGGAGAGAAATGCATTAGAGACTGTTTTGCACTTATTTTCCTACAACCGTCTCGCGTATTATTGAAACGCCATAGTTAATGTCTTACGAGGTGTCACTTTCACGAGTCCCAGATCGGTCACATGATGATAAAAAGGTCTATAGTAAAGCAAACAAGAAGTCCCAAAAATTGTCTCCATTTGAAAAAGGCCGGAACAATCTGCCAGGTGCTCCCATTTCCCTTAAGTGCACGAATGTTATGAGTTTAGGCTGACCAGAATGCGGTTTCCTTTGTAAATGAGCCAGGTGTATCCCTCTCCACACCCATGAATAGCTTGTTTGTTTGTTTGTTTGTTTGTTGGTTGGTTGGATTGAATGGAAGTTTACAGTCCCCGTCCACACTGTATAGGTCATATTAGAGACGTTGCTTCCAATTTTGTCGAACTTTGGAAATGATATCTCAAGCCCTGTCTCCCAATGAAGCCAATATGGTTTATAAGCATGAGCACTCGCACCGCTTTGCCTGGGCAGGCTTAGATCCTCTAAGCTGTTTACCAGTACTCGTGTGCGGTCGGTTTCAGCTCTGCGTGGAAGCATCATGTAGCCCATCTATTTTGTTTGTTGATGGGCGGGGACCGATGGATAGGTTGTTGTGCACTGTTAACAGGTGGTAAGTAGTGTGCCTTTCACAAGGCTTTAGGGTTCATTACGTTTGTCAATAAATAGGAACACGCGCCACGTAGTGTTATCTTTTGTTTTTGTTTTGAGGGTTAACATGCCAGTCAACACTATTTAACCATCAATCACTCACTACATGTAACACATGTTGTGAATTTTCTTCTTTGCTTGCGCAATATAATATTCTTGCATAGCTTCACTTATCCATCTCACCTTATTCTAAGAATTCGTCCTATTGAATGTTTCGTCACTATATAGTGAGTTTTCTGACTGTGGTAGATTGATGTAAAACTCGGCAGGAAGGTATAAAATATGACACCAAGTATGTTAAGGTGAATGGGAACAGGGGCGGCAGCTCCTGCAAAAGTATTTTTTGTTTCCCATGTCAATAGGGGTCAACTCTTAAAGGAAAGAATTTGCTCTTGAGGAGCAAATTCTGTCCTTTTAGAGTAGACCCGTTTTTCAGTGGGACAGGGCTTATAGAAAAGCGAACAGGAAGTCTCGAATGATATCTCCCTTTGAAAATGGTCGAAAAATCTACCAGGTGTTCCCATTGCCCCTTAAACTGACTGGATCAATCCAAAGAAATTGAGTGGAAGAATCTGTTGGTCAGGTGTGAAACAGTTTACGAATTCACCGCTGTTTAGTCAGATTTTTTGGTCAGTAACAGTCATGAGAACAACAGAAGGGAAGCTATATTTTTATATTTTTTCTTTGTGTCTGCCGATAAAATTTTATTCTGAAAGTCAAGTTGAATGGGGTTAAAGCATGAGAATTGCCACTGCGTAGTATTAAGATAAGAACAAAACAAGTTATTTTCAAGTTTGAGAAAGCAGTTACATGTGTCTGATAGTGTTCGTCAGACTTCATGTTGTTAGCTTACCTGAGCACTTTGTGGGGAGCTTCTCCTGTCGTGCGTCGTCAACAGTTTGTTTTAAATGACAACTCCTGGGCCAGTTTCATTCAAATGTCTTTTGAATGTTGCCTAGGTGACAAAACAGTTATAACGGTTCCGCTCAAATAAACAAGATGTCCACCTTAGCCAGTGAAACTGTCGTACATGTACAATGATATTTCCGCCAGCTACTCAAATAGTTTAAACGGTTTCGCCCCAATGATGTAGATGGCTGACATTATTGGAAAAAAGAGAAACTCCCTAAAAGACATATATTCCTATACTCTTGAGCCATTTTCATTCAAATTTCGCTGAAATGTCATGTATACTTCTACCAAAATAGTTGAAACACTTTCGATCTTCGATCCAGTGAACGTCAGCACAGTTTTTGGAACAGGGCTTCTCATGTACCATTAAGCTGGATTTCATTCAAAACTTTACAGGAGTACTGCTAAGGCGAACGAATGTAATAATGGCTTAAACGTTTCGTTGCAATAAACAAGATGGCGACCAGACCTAAGAAAAGAAACTTTTTGGAGACGCTTTTCTTATACCATTGGGTCAGTTTCATTCAAACTTTATAAAAGTCTTGCTTAGCTGCAACCTGCCAAATAGGTAAAACTGTTGTACTCGTATTCAAGTCAATATGATGGTGGCCGGAGCTAACATCACGTTAACAGGTCCGTGAAAAGAAGACCCCCTAAATCCCACTTTGTATAGAGAAAACTGGGGTTTACGGGGGTATACATTATTTTTCTTATTTTTGCCCCAAGACATAGATTGTGGGTACTCGTTAGAACCGCCTCAATGAGGCGGTTCTAACGAGCACCCATAACCTATGTTTTGAGCATTTATAAGAAAACATGTCACGGATTTTGATCAGAAAAGTAGCTATTTTGGATATGTGAAAAATGCACTTTGTCGCACGGGTGTGTTATGAAGACAAAAACTTTTAAATGATAGATCCTCTGATACATTGGGTCGATTTCTATCAAATTTCTCATGACAGATGCCTCTGCTAATCCCTAAACCAAAGTAACTGACTGGTTTTGCTCCAAAGAATAAGATGGCAGCCAGATTAAAAAACAATCTCATTTGGCGAGTTTCATTCCAACTTCATGGGAATGTTTGTGTAGGCGACTACTCTAACACCTTACGATATCACACCCGTGTGGCATAGTGCCATCACGTGAACAAATCCGTGAAATTAAGACCACCCTAAACCCCAGTTTATATAGGGAAAACTGGGGTTTAAGGGGGTATACATTATTTTGCTTATTTCTGCTCCTAGACATAGGTTGTGGGTACTCGTTAGAACCGCCTCAATGAGGCGGTTCTAACAAGCACTCACAACCTATGTTTGAAGTATAAATAAGAAAAATATAACAAATTTTCATTGGAAAAGTGGCCATTTTTGGAGATACGAAAAACTGCATTATGTCACACGGATGTGTTATCGTAATGCGTTCCTTTATAGTTCCATAATGAGGAGTTTTCTGATGGAAATTTGTGATATTTTTTTCTTTATTTATACTCGTACATGTACTCTTAACATAGGTTGTCGGTGCTCGTATGAGCCACCTTGGCGAAATTCCTGCCACCGAGGCAGTTCTTACGAGTACCCACAATCTATGTTTTGAGCAGAAATAAGAAAAACAATGTATACCCCTGTAAACCCCAGTGTTACTGTATAAAAGTGGGGTTTAAGCGTGTCAAAATTATATGGGCGTGTTTCCGTGATGATCAGTGACCCCCATTAAGTTATGACGTATCTTGATCTCTCGGCCCCCGCCGATCGGGGCTTGAAGAAATGGATCGGCTGCATGATGCTTCCACGCAGAGCTGAAACCGACCGCACACGGGTACTGGTAAACCGCTTAGAGGATCTAAGCCTGCCCACGCAAAACGGTGCGAGTGGAACCGTCCATGCTTATAAACTCTATTGGTTTCATTCGGCGGCAGGGCTTGAAATGTCATTCCATCTCAATGTCGGGTAAAAGGCCCATAAAATTGGAAACAGCGTCTCCAAAATGACATATATAGTGTTGACGGGGACTTTAAACCTCAAATCAAACAAACAAACAAGTATCTTGATCTCACGTGAGTGATTATGGGCCATCCTGGCCTTCTTGGTGTAAAACAAGTAAGGTGCAAAACAAATTAGGTTCAATGATACTTTAACTGCTGACTTCAGGTTTGGTGATAAGAGGACTGGCAAAGGTATAAATAAACGCTTCCTGTTCGGACCTGAACGGGCTAAGTTAGTTGACAAAGAACATGGCATTTCCAACTTTAATTCCGTTGTTGTTTCTGTTGTGTATATCGCGCACTACTGTAAGTTCTTTTTTGGAAACTTGACTTCGAGTTTTGGTTTTAGAATAAAATACTCTAATACACTCTGATCGTTGAAACAAGACAGACAGACAAACAGGCTGACTAACCGTTTATTAATAACCTTTTCATAAATATAGCATATTTGAATATGTACACGCGTATGTTTTTTAAAACATATTATAATGTATCGAATGAGTCAAATTGAGTTATGAGAGGTTTTTAAAGTACTACATGAACTTGCTTTGCACTATTTGGCGGCATCCTTCGCATTATATTATAAAATAAAATATAGAGGATCTTACATGAGTGTTCATGTATTATTGAATTTATTAAAAGAGTTGAGGAAAGGGATAAAATGCGAGGCTTTGCCGAGCATTTTATCCCTTTTCCTCAACGAGTTTAATAAATTCAGTAACACATGAGCACGAATGCAAGATCCTATTTATCATATGACATTTAAAACGCATTTTATTCACGATTGCTTACAAAAATATCAATATTCCGCCGTTAATAAACGCGACGTCAATAAGGACGTCGTACATGTAACGTTACGGGACGTATCAAGCTAATTTGCATAATTATTTAATCCACTAGTGGATTATCGAAAATAATACATATAGATTATTCATTCTCCTAGTTGAAATATGGGATTTATAAACCGAGGGAGGTAAAACAATCCGATAAAGAAACGAGTGCGAAGCACGAGTTTCTTTAACGGATTGTTTTACCTCCCGAGGTTTATAAATCCCATATTTCAATTAGGAGAAATGTATAATCTGTATATTACATGCACTTCGATAGACTTTTAGGAGAGTTTGGATCTTGAATTTTGGATCTGAATGCCCGTTCAGTTGACTGTTTACAGCTCATGTAAACGGTTCAATCAGCGAAGTGTTACAGAATCTGGGTGGAAGAACAACTGGATGGGCGCCATTTTGAAAGCGCTTTCTACAGTTTTGAACAAAAATAGAAGAAACAAAGGGTTTCAGTGATAAAACAAGTAAAACATTAGATTAAATAAAGCAAAACTTACATCCTAATCAATGGTCATATCCATGTTTTCTTTTGTTTCAGCGTTGCATCCGACTCAAACGTCAAGCATTCTGAACGTCTGTTGATATTTCTTAGACGCCATTACAATGACGTCATGAATAACGTCGCCGTGATTGAAACTTTCCCGCGTTTGAATAGAACAATTTCACTGCAAAGCGGTATCTCGTATCTTGTACATAAAGTAGTTCCAGCTGAAGGGATTTATTTCCCCGGCTAAGAGGAAATATATCTTCTTAGCAAAAAGGAAAATACCAAGTTTATGTCTGGTAGAAATCATTGTATTTCTCTGTAATGCATGTAATATATGGCGTTATTACACTCCCAGACGCGACGTCATATGATAAATAAAGATAAAGAAGCTTTCTTTAACGTCGCATACTAGAAACAATTACATTAGCTGTATTGAGCTTTTTTTTTTGCGACAAACAAGGTATCCTTTTTCAAATACATACCTGTCTCCATTTATCTTTGATATTGCGAGCGTCAGCGAAGGGAGCACCTTGTACCATATTTCACACCTTTGGTATTCCGTGGCCGGGGATCGAACCCGAAGCGGACGCTCTACCACTGAGCTATCGGGGCCGGTCGATTTTGAAATTTAGGGTTGTCAGGTTGGGCTATTTTCATAAATTTATTTAGAAAATAGCTGAAGTTTCTGCAAAACAGCGAAGGCTCTGATCAGTGCCCGTGTTATATGGCGTCTGATCTGGGTCTGTACTTTTGCCATTGTTTCCCCGCATAAAATGGGTTAAAAGATATCTTTTCTATATTTTTTTCCTAAAATAAGGTTTAGAAACATTTTTAGATCCCATATGATCAACAATTTTATGCGTACAGTTAAAATGTTATGACGGGCTTTGGTAATTTAATTCTGACATTAAATGATATTTTTTTTTCAGGATTATTAAGGGGAATTGGTACACCTTCAGGGGAGGCAACTCCTGCAAAAGTATTTTTGTCTCCCATGTCAAAAGGGGTCAACTCTTAAAGAAAAGAATTTGCTCGTGAGGAGCAAATTCTTTCCTATAAGTGCAGATCCCTATTTTTCGTTGGACAGAGTTTATGGAAAAGCGAACTGGAAGTCCCGAAAGTTGCATCCCTTTGAAAACTGGCGGAAAAAAAATCTGCCGGATGTTCCCATTCCCCATAAGAGTGTTAAAGGATGGCGTTTCAAGTTTACTGAATAGTTCATGGCGTATAATTATCATTATATAATAATAAATCCTCATTTTTGACTTTTGTTCATAACAGATACAGTTTCTTTTCACATAGGAACTCATTTCAAACGCCTTGTTTCGATTCAATGGTGTGGGGACTACATACAAGGAACTTAATTATCATTTAAACATGCCATATGAGTTCTGTATATGCTTGTGATGTATGCACATATGGGTCCAGTTGTTCAAACCCTGGTTAGCTTAACGAGCTCATTCGTGGTCAAATTGTTAACTGTTCTAGAAAATACAATATCTAAAATTTTGTTATTTTTGTTGAAAAATAAATGTGAGCAGCTTTTTCAGATGCACTTTTATATATTGACCAATTATTGAGCTACAGAATGTTGGGGCGCACTGAGGGCAATCAATAATTGATCGTAAATAACATATTTAAAACGTGTACAAGAATAGAATACCAGATTCGTGTCATCTGATATCAAGCTTCAAAAATGCTTGAAGAATCGCTCGGCAAGCCTCGCGATTCTACAAGCATTCTCGAAGCCTTGCCTGATAAACTTGATATCAAAATCGGGTATTCTCTATATAACAGCCACGTTATATGATACACAAGTGGTCATTTCATACGAGCATTGGGCGACTTTCAATTGGCCACGAGTGTAAGATTATGTTTATCATGTAACACTTTTAAATCATATTTTATCGCCGAAGATTCAAAAGAAAACATAGGGTTGTCACAGACGGCGCCATGACGCTATGCGCCAGTAACCATGTGTTATGACACGTGTGGTCGCATAACGTTAACTACTTAATACATGCATTACGAAAACACGCCTATACAAATACATTGCAAACTTTGCAGCCGAAAAAAAAAAAACATAAATTTTAAGATGAAAAATTTTGATTTTTTTTTTCTTATTTCAGCTCAAAATATAGATTGTGGGTACTCGTTAGAGCCCCGCGACATTGAGGCGGCTCTAACGAGTACCCACAATATATATTTTAGAGCAGAAATAAGAAAAATAAGGTTTACCCCTGTAAACCCGAGTTTGGTTTAAACAATATTTTATTTCTTTTTAACAATAATTACAGAATGAAAATACTGTACATACAATTCAAATCAGTTTTTGTTTGATTTGAGGTTTAACGGCCCCGTCAACACTGTAAAGGTCATTTTGAAGACGTTGCTTCCAATTTTGTGGGACTTTTACCCGACATTGAGATGAAATGACATATCAAGCCCTGTCGCCTAATGAAACCAAGGGTTTATTAGCATGGACGGTCCGCCTCGCACCGCAGTTCCTGGACAGGCTTAGATCCTCTAAGCAGTTTACCAGTACTAGTGTGCGGGCCGGATTCAGCTCTGCGTGGAAGCATTGTGCAGCCCATATATTTCTTCAAGCCCCAATAAGATTATGTTTATCATGTAACAATTTTAAATCATATTTTATCGCCGAAGATTCAAAAGAAAACATAGGGTTGTCACAGACGGCGCCATGACGCTATGCGCCAGTAACCATGTGTTATGACACGTGTGGTCGCATAACGTTAACTACAGGTAGCCTGCCGTAATATGTCGGTGTTATGGTTTCAATGTTGATAAATACTCGTCTATTTATAAATCATAACAAACAACGGTGTTTTCCACAGGTACGTACTGTTGTCGGAGGATAAGTTGAGAGTGACGTCAGCGAATGTTTTTGTTATTAAGCATTGTCCACTATTGCCAAAGGGTAACGGCGCTTCGGTAATGATAAGTATAACGGTATAGTCTGTCCTGCCAGCCAATGATTGGTATGATAATGATAACGGTACAACCTGCCAAACCTGCCTGTGGTGGTTTATTCTTTTACGTCACTATCAACTTATCTTCCGAGAGCAGTAACGGGTTATATTCTAAGACAAAAGCACTTAATTTTGCAGTGCCGATGTAATCAGTTGCGTAGCGCAACTAGTAGCGAGGGGCGCCTAAAAACGACTGTCCTGGGGGTCGCAGGTTCGATCCTTGAAGAAAACCTTTTTTCATAAAGCTATTACAACAACGCAAACGGCAAGTTAGCAATAGGACATACCCCGTCGGTTCATTAAAGAGCGGATATGTCAAAAAACACTGACACGCTACACCAGAATTGCCGTTACAAGTGACAAGTTTATCAAACTAACAGTAATCAATACATAACATCACCATCCAATACCGGTTAACCCACAGGAGAGGGCGGAGCTAAGCGATTGTCAAAATCTACTCATTCCGCCTTCAGATTCGCGCTGCATATTTAATATTGTCTGGACGCCACGGGTCATGTAAAAAAATCAATCACCAGTTTGCATATATTCGCTGTGAGGGGCTTGGCAAGCAATGGAGACTCAGATCAGGCGCCACAGAACGCGGCGTCAAAGTACAACCAAATAGCGCGGATTTTTAATGACATAGGCTACTCTGTCATTCTATCGGCGTCTGATCGGGGTCTACACTGTTTACATAAAAAGTGGAATTTAGGGCTTGAACTATTTTCCCAGCCTTCACCCGGTGACAGTCGGGGACGCTTCCCCTTTGCGCTGTTCGTCTTTGTCGTCCGCTCGCGACTGCCGACGACTGTCCGGTCTGATTACATACATGTGCATACCTTTATCTATAATCTTGATATAGTGTTGCTACGTCCTAGCGCTTATCATACTAGAGAAAATTACTATTACCTAATATTTTGAATTAACCCTGCTTTCATAAAACAACTTTGTACACAATGTATTTTTGACACGAATCCTTGTAATTTATCCTCCTTGTGCAATTCCAATACATACAGAAATTGTCGGCCCCCGCCCATCGGGGCTTGAATAAAATAGATGGTCTGCATTAGGCTTCCACGCAGACTACACGAGTACTGGTAAGGCGCTTAGAGGATTTAAGCCTGCCCGTGCAAAGCGATGCGAGGCAGCCCGCCCATACTTATAAACCCTATTGGTTTCATTGGGTGACAGGGCTTGAGATGTCATTTCATCTCAAGGACGGGTAAAAGTCCCACAAAATTGGAAGCAACGTCTCCAAAATGACCTATACAGTGTTGAAGGGGACGTTAAACCTCAAATCAAACAAACAAACAGAAATGGGCACAACAGGAGCTCAGTTAAAAAGTGGCTTTAGTGTATATCTAATCCATAACAACCCCTACTTTTTCAAACAGAGATGAGGTCCTACACTGTTTGTCATGCAGCTTGTGAATAATGTTAAGAAATTTTAATGTTTGGCAGTCAGCAATGGCTGTGGCTAAATTTATTTATTCAGCAGGATAAGGGTTAAGACTTATTGGTTGTTCTGGGTTTCTTCTCTTTTTTACCGCCCGTTTTTGTCCAGTTGTGAGGAAGGTTTCAAAATTTAAAAGGGTGTACCCATAAGGTCTCCTGGGAGCACGCAAAAATCCGCCCAAATATTTTACTAACCGTCGAGTCGAGCAATTAAGTGGCAAATATTTTTTGAGACTAATGCATATACCCTTAAGGGAGGCAACTCCTTCAAGCGTGTTTTAGTCTCCAATGTCAATACGGGTCAACTCTTAAAGGAAAGAATTTGCTCCTGAGGAGCAAATTCTTTCCTTTAAGAGTATACCACTATTTCGTGGGACAAAGCTTATAGAAAAGCAAATAGGAAGTTCCGAAAGTTGTCCCCTTTTGAAAAATGGTGGATAATCTGCCAAGTCATTCCCCTCAGATTTCATGCTTTAATTGACCAATATTTCTGCTTTTCTGTTAGATTGTTTGTTTACTTGATTTGAGGTTTAACATCCCCATTAACATTATTTAGGTCATTTTGGAGACATTACTTCCAGTTTTGTGTGAAATTTTACCCAACAGTTAGATAAAATCACATTTCAATCCCAGTGAAATGGTTTATATGCTCGGATGGTCCGACTCGCCAGGGCAGGCTTAGGGGCTTTATGGCTAAGTTAACAGACATCTGAAGGTTTGCATGCTGTGCCAGTATTATAGGCTGTTGTGTTAGGCAGCACCATGAGCATGTGTCTCGTAAGGATCCGAAAGACTTTGGGGCTTGAACCATATGTAATTCGGGTCATTTCTCCGGTCAGTCGCAATGGCGAACTTGCACACAAAAATTGTTTATTTTCAAATCAATTTTTAAAATTCAAACTAATACATCTGACAAAATTAACTTCAGTTATGATTAGTTTGGTTATTCTATTTTTAAAGTTTAATAGCCAAAAATTGATTTTATTTGCCAGTTTAACGCATTTTGTTATTTGTTGATGGTATGGATAATGGTGTTAGATAGGGAATCGCAATATCGACGATTCTGTTCTTTTATCATAATACAGGTAACTAGAGCTGTCAGTGAAACTGACTAGGGCACCGGCAGGGCTATCAGAGGAGTAGGAAAAAAATTTGTGGACGGACAGACAGACAGACGGACGGACGGACAGAGTGATTACTATAGGGCACCCACACTTTCAGTGCGGGGCCCTAATAAGAAAGTTATGGAGGATAAAAAAATTTGTGGACGGACAGACGGACGGACAGACAGACAGACAGAGTGATTACTATAGGGCACCCACACTTTCAGTGCGTATGGTTAATATTTCTGCTAAGTAATATTTAAATCCATCCAGGTATAAGAAAGTTATAGATTGGACACAATAAAAAAGACGCTTTTTTGACCTTTTATCTCTAAGTATGACCTTGACCTTTGAGGTACGGCTGTGGGTCTTGCGTGTGACACTTCGTCACATTATGGTTAACATTTCTGCCAAGTAATATTTAAATCCATCCAGGAATAATAACAAAGTTATTAATTGGACACAGGAAAGACCCTTTTTTGACCTTTAACCTGTAAGTATGACCTTGACCTTTGAGGTACGGACCTGAGTCTTGCGCGCAACACTCCATCACATTATGGTTAACATTTCTGCCAAGTAATATTTAAATCCATCCAGGAATAAGAAAGTTATGGAGGAATAATAAAAAAAATTGTGGACGGACAGACTGACGGACGGACGGACGGACAGAGTGATTACTATAGGGCACCCACACTCGCGTGTGACACTTCGTCACATTATGGTTAACATTTCTGCCAAGTAATATTTAAATCAATCCAGGAATAATAACAAAGTTATTAATTGGACACAGGAAAGACCCTTTTTGACCTTTAACCTCTAAGTATGACCTTGACCTTTGAGGTACGGACCTGATTCTTGCGCGCAACACTCCATCACATCATGGTTAACATTTCTGCCAAGTAATATTTTAATCCATCCAGGAATAAGAAAGTTATGGAGGATAAAAACATTTGTGGACGGACAGACGGACGGACAGACAGAGTGATTACTATAGGGCACCCACACTTTCAGTGCGGGGCCCTAATGATCGCTTTCTTTAATTATGCAACAATCAAATTACCGATAATCCAAGTGTGTGTACAAAAATCCGGGAAGCAAAACATTGAATAAGTGTTACAATGTAATCAGCTGCTTGATTTGTCACAGCACACCGAGTGTCGCAAGAGTTGACCTGTAAATTTTTTTCACAGTCGCGATTGGCAATACACACCAGCCTACAGACCCCAGACATCAACTGAGCACTCGCTGTCATTTACAAACTAATCGCGACAGGAGAAAAATACTGGCGTAATAAGGAATCCACGCGGCTGGAAACCGTCCATGTATATAAACCCTATAGGTTTCATTGGGCGACAGGGCTTGAGTGTCATTTCATCACAATGTCTGGTAAAAGTCCCACGAAATAAGAAGCGACGTCTCCAAAATGACCTATACAGTGTTGCGGCCCCCGCCCATCGGGGCTTGAAGAAGTACATGGGCTGCATGATTCTTCCACGCAGAGCTGAAACCGACTGCACACGAGTGCTGGTAAACCGCTTAAGAGGATCTAAGCCTGCCAAGGCAAAGTTGTGCGAGTCAGACGGTCCACGCTTATAAACCCTATTGGTTTCATTGGGCGACAGGGCTTGTGATGCCTTTTCATCTCAATGTCTGGTAAAAGTCCCACAAAATTGGAAGCAACGTCTCTAAAATGACCTATAAAGTGCTGACGTGGACGTTAAACCTGAAATCAAACAAACAAAACAAACCTAAACAGTGTTGACGGGGACGTTAAACCTCAAGTCAAACAAATGATACTTCCACGCAGAGCTGAATCCGGCCCGCACACTAGTACTGGTAAACCGCTAAGAGGATCTAAGCCTGTCCAGGAACCGCGGTGCGAGGCGGACCGTCCAAGCTAATAAACCCTATTGGTTTCATTGGGCGACAGGGCTTGAGATGTCATTTCATCTCAATGTCGGGTAAAAGTCCCACAAAATTGGAAGCAACGTCTCCAAAATGACCTTTACAGTGTTGACGGGGACGTTAAACCTCAAATCAAACAAACAAACAAACAAAACAAAAATTATTTCTGTGATCGGTCAAATGAATATTAGAGCGTTTCCAGGTCACATTTGACGCTCCATGTTTGCAGGATGAAAGCATACACAGTAATCGTGTAATAACGGTAGAAATCTTTAACCTGCACAGGATGGGCCTCCCTGCACGTGTAGGGGATCCGAAGTTAAGGTCCCGATGTGGAGGACGGTGTACTTTGTTGCATTCATCGGGAGCATGTTCGGACAACGCAGTTTTATTACTGCTGCCGGGAATCAAACCGGGGGCCTCTAGCATCACAGGCAAGTGCACTAACCATTGCGCTACCACGCTTGATTCAATGTCGAGTGCCTGCTTGGCCACTTCACGAAAACATGCCTATATAATTTTGACCCCCTGAAACCCCACTTTTATATAGAATAACCGGGGTTTACAGAGGTACATCTTATTTTTCTTATTTCTGCTCTTAATATAGATAGTGGGTACTCGTTAGAACTGCCTCGATTAGGCGATACTATCGAGTATCCACAATCTATATTTTGAGCAGAAATAAGAAAAATTCTATGAGGCGATACGAGCATCCACAATCAATATTTTGAGCAGAAATAAGAAAAATATCACAATTTTTCTCATAAAATTTTCGTGTTTTCGATGGTAAAGTTTACAATGTATTTGTATAGGCGTGTTTTCGTAGTTTACAGGTGTACATTTATTGTTTTTTCTCGTTTCTACTCCAACGCATGGATGCTGTGACTGCTGGTTACACCGAACAGCCTCAAGGTTTTAATGAGTATCCACAGTCTGTTTTAAGCAGAAAACAGATTGTGGGTTGAGCAGAATATGAACAAGAGCTCCGCAAGTGAGGTATTATACGCCCGTAGCAAGCAATTAAACAAAAACAAAAGTTAATGGATGGACATGCAGATGGGCATAACACTGCTAATAAATGGTGGACTTTAACAAAATGCGCTACTTCAAAGTGAGTGTGAAGTGGACCACGGCACCAATGTCAAGGTTACAACAATAGCTCTGCCTGTACCGATCCTCTAGGAGACGTCTGGTCAGGGTCCACACTGCATGTATAGAAAAGTAGGTTTGAAAGTTTGCAAGAAGATGCAGCAGACAACATAAACAGACACCATTTTAAGATGCAGTTTTTCATGGCATCTTAAGGGTTAATGTAAATAATTATTGATCCTCATATATATGGGGGAGGTTGAGTGTGTGAATCTTTTGTACCCTAAGTTACTTACGTCGGCCCCCGCCGATCAGGGCTTGAAGAAATAAATGGGCTGCATGATGCTTCCACGCAGAGCTCAGAAACCGACAGCACAAGAGTACTGGTAAACCGCTCAGAGGATCTAAGCCTGCCAGGGTAAAGTGGTGCGAGTTTGACCGTCCATGCTTATAAACCCTATTGGTTTCATTGGACGACAGGGCTTGAGATGTCATATCATCTTAATGTCGGGTAAAAGTCCCACAAAATTGGAAGCAACATCTCAAAAATGACCTATACAGTGTCGAGGGAGACTTTAAACCTCAAATCAAACAAACAACTAGAGAAAGCGACCAGTGGGTCACGTATACCCCCGGCCAGCGCCATTCTCTGATATAGCTTTCAAGCTTGTATGTAATATGAATGAAGATGTCAAGAAGCTATAAGAATCTATAAATGCGCTTGTAAAAGCTAAACTAAACAAAATTTCTAAATGGACCAAGGGAGTGAGGGCATCAAAGTTACTGAAGGAGTGGGGGTATCAATGTTACTGAAGCAGCAGGGTGGGTTATGCATCAAAGAAATCTTTGGACTCGTATGCAACATCGATGCAAGTATGAATTGAATTTGTCTTAGAGTTTAGAACATACAGGCATCTATAAACTTTGTCATAAAACTTTAACCAAATGTAAAATTTCTAAGTCCATGACCTTGAGGTCCAGGTCGCCGTGGGTGGGGGAAGGGACATACATCACAAAATGTTGGTACTGGTACGCTGATGCAAGTATCAACTGAATTTGTCTTAGAGTTTAGAACATAATAGGCATCTATAAACTTTGTCATAAAACTTTAACCTAATGTAAAATTTCAAAGTCTGTGTCATTGACCTCAAGGTCACTGTGTGTGTGTGTGTGTGGGGGGGGGGGGGGGCATGCAGTATGTATCGTCAGTGTAAGTATCAACTAAATCTATCAAAGGGTTCAGAAGATACAATCTCCTAGAAACTTTGACGCAAAACTTTAACCAAATGTAAAATTTCTAAGTCTGTGACCTTGTGGGGGGGGGGGGGGCGTGGGGGTGGGGGGCATGCATCAATGAAATCTTTAGACCAGTATGTAACTTCAGTGTAAGTATCAACTAAATCTATCAAAGGGTTCAGAAGAAACAATCTCCGGAAGGACGGACGGACATCTCTACGAATGGATACTTAAGTGGCTAGACGTCAGCATATTGACTACTTAAGCGGCAAATTCTCTTTAGCGGCAAGCCACCTAGGAGCGAATTTTCGCCACTTAAGTACCAAAATTACGGAATAAACCCCATTTGGACTCACGAATATATACCTAAGTGTCAAACTGTCCAAATTTTTTGCCCCCTAAATGTCGTTTCGTTGGTGCAGATGGACAGACGGACACACGGACTGACAAACGGACGGACGAACGGCAAGACGAAAACTATATATCCCCATAGTATACTTCGTATACCGGGGCGGGGGTATAAAACTTACTTATATGTAAGTATCAAGAAGATCCGATAAAAACTGATGGGGCTACGTGATGACAAGATAAAAAAAACAGGCAAGGGACGTAACTCTATGATAGATTGGCCAAAATTGCCAGTTTTCTCTTATTTTCTTATTTCTGCAAGAAAACTTGTAGGTACTCATTAGAAGCACTTCGAATAGGCACTTCTAATGAGTAACCACATGCGTTTTTGTATAGAAATAAAAAAAATAATATATCCATACCCCCTGTCTTCTCAGGGGCTATAATTTGGGGTCTAAATGTGTGACGTCATTTGACACAGTGATGACTAAGCATGATTGATCAACAATTATGACACTTTCTCAAATTAATTTTAATTGATCACATAGCAGAAATAAAATAAAGGAACATTTTTTCATTGTTCACATGAAAATATAGGTACCCCGATTGGGTAGATATAGGTACCCCGTGTGGGTACGTACATAATGTCCATAAAGAATGTGTGATACAAAAGGAAGTGGTTGATTTAGCCATGCATTTCTACCAGGGTGGGCTGGATCCGAGACCAGTTAATCAGGATTGCTTAATAGCTAATTGCCACCATCTAACAAGCTAAATGAAGGAAAATATAACAAAACACTAACTCTTGATTGTTTTCTAGCGCTGCCATAATAATGAAATAACTTTACAGATACATCTTTTCAAGTAATGTTTTTGCAGATATTTCAACATCGGAAGTTCCCCTTTCAGGATAGCAGATAAGTAGCGGTAGAAAAAAAATGAGATTTAATGTTTTTCTATTATATAAGTTTTATCCTTCATATGAGTTATGATGTTGGATTGTGGCAATTAGCAAGTAATCATGTTGGGATCTCCAGCCTATCCTGGTGAAAACAGCTAATTTAACTAATCTTTTACCCAGTCTCTAACCAACCAAGTACCATACAGAAATAGGAATTGTAAATCTTACCGCCGAAAAAAATATTTCAAGGTGAAAAATTTTGAGGTTTTTCTTATTTCTGTTCAAGTTATAGATTTTGCGTACATGTTAGAACCACCTCGTCGAGATGGTTCTAACGAGTACCCATAATCTATATTTTAGAGCAGAAATAAGGAAAATAAATTCTACCCCTGTAAAACCTAGTTTTACCACATAAAAGTGTAGTTCAAGAGGGTCTGAATTATATAAGCCTACTTTGGTGATAACAATTGGCTTTTAACCCTTATCTTGCTGAATATTCATTTAAGTCACAGCCATTTCTGTCTATCAACCAATCAAATAACTTGATGTAATTTATTGCTACAGATTCATAAACTGAATGTCAAACAGTGTAGATCCTGATCAGATGGCTTCTTCAGAAGCAATCTGATCTGGATCTACATTGTTTGCAAAGATAAGGGTTGTCATGAACAGCAAGATAAGGGTTAAGAAATCCGGTACCGGCCTCTACATACCCCTGTAAAGCCTATATTGTACTGTCTCTTTTAAAGATGTTTGAAAGGCTGGCTCCTAAATCAGTTGAACTTATTAATGTGATAATAAAATCTGTAAGTACTTCTGAATTCCATCAACACGTCGTTGCAAGGCATGATTGCACACACCATTGATACAAGATGCTGACATTTCTTTGTAAATTGTCATCTAGACAGACAATAGAATGTGCACTGCACTTGTTAATTGCTTTTAAATAAATGTTGGTGTGCTGATTTTTAGGTCCCCATCAACATGCTAGACGCCATTGGCTCTGCAACAGAGGGTCAGTTGTTTTTTCTTCCGGTACTCGCATTTTTTTTGCCCACCTCATTAACAACAGCTTGAAATAAGTGAAATTATGATGAAAGGGCTGGAAAACTAAAACCATAATATATACCTGCCAGGGTTCAACATTAACTTTTTAAACAACTGGACAAGGGGGTCCTGTAGCTCTTGGGATGCACTGGGCCCAAACTAAATTCAACTGGGCTAAAGAAATGATGATAATCATACATTGATCGACTGATTGATCGATTTGAGGTTCAACATCCCCGTCAACACTATATGTCATTTTGGAGACACTGCGTCCAATTTTATGGGGCTTTTACCCGCCATTGAGATGAAATGGCATCTCAAGCTCTGTCCCTGCATGTAACCAATAGGGTTTATTGGCATGGTCGGTCAGACTCGCACTGCTTTGCCTGGGCATGATTAGGTCCTCTAAGCGATTTACCAGTACTCATATGTGTATGGTCGGTTTCAGCCCTGTGTGGAAGCATCATGCAGCCAATCTATATTTTCAAGCCCCATAGGGTGGGGCCATAGGGTGGGGGCCGGTATTTCATACTAAGGTGATACATTAGTTCAACAATGGTCAGATAAATGTCTGTTATTGTAGCAACAAATAAAAACAGGAACCCATTTTTCAGAGGTGGAGTTAAAACGTGGATTTCAATAACTGGTGGCAGATTTTCAACTGGACCATCCAGACCAGCCAGCCACAGACGGTATATACTAGCCCTGACTAGCTTTTCACTAGACAATGCCCATTGGTCCTTGGTTAATGTCGAACCCTGCAAGCTTGTGCACAATAAAACCTATGATAAGTCTTGTGTAGTCAGTGAAGATGCAGATCAGTCTGCGTATCTGCAATGTCAGAGCCTTCACACACATACCTTCATGATGATAAAGAGTCAGTTCTCTTACCCTCTAGGCCACGAAGGCCTTAATTGTTTATCATGCAGCAAAACATACAGTCAAACCTGTCTTGAGAGACCACCTTTGGGAAAAACAAAAAGTGGTCTCTCAAGACAGGTGGTCTCTTAAGGCAGGGAGGATAAATCAAAAAAAAATTTTTCAGTTTTTTTTTTTTTTTTTCTTTTTCTTTTTAATCACACTATGCAATTTATGACATCATTATTGAAATATATGCATTTATCTACAGAAAAGTGTTACATACTTCTAAAAGGTTATTTTAAGATGAATAAAAAGAAATGAATATTAATTTAAATGATAATGAGAAAACTATGAATGCAAAAGATTTTGGAAAAAAAAGGTTGTTTAAAAATGAAACAATTAAAAATAGATTACACGATACAAATCATGGTTGTAGTTTACCGAGCCGCCGATACAAGTCGCAATGATAGTTTGCCGAGACGGCCGTAATTCGTTCGGATTATTTTCTCGCCTATTCAAACGCTTAGTCACGTCACGCATTATGACCAAACAATCCAATTAGTGTCAATCAGTGCATGTATCAATTATAATTGGCAAACAATTAATTTTAATCCCCGCACTTGTCATAATCAGTGTCATAGTTTCGGTTTCAAAAGAAAACATGAAGAGAAGTAATTATTTGTACTGGCGCACCGGTTGATCTTCCGGTGTCACAGTAAACTTATTTGGTCGCACAAGGCAGGGAAATTTTACAATTTGGACAAGTTTTAAGCGGTCGTTGGTCGCGTTGGGCAGGTGGGCGCTCAGGACAGGTAATTTAACATTGAAAATCGCTCGGGAGGATTGCATGACGGTCGTTCAAGACAGGAAATCGCTTAAGACAGGTGGTCGCCCCCGCAGGTTCAACTGTACTTATTTAAGCTGGACTTAATTTGCACTAATCATTAACCTTTTTCCGACTGATCAGGACAACCCCTACTTTTGCAAACAGTGTAGATCCAGATCAGACGGCTTCTGCCATCTGATCAGGGTCTACACTGTCATTCAGTTTTGTGAATTTGCAGGAATAAATGACGTTAAGTTATTTGATTGGCTCAAAGTCAGAAATTGGTCTGGCTAAATTAATGAGTTCATTGTGATAAGGATTAAAAGTCTGCAAATTAAGCAGTCTTTTTATTCAACTGTTATTGAATCAAGACTGTCACTACATGCATGTACATTGCATCCAAGTCTACACCTGCATATTTTTGTTCGTTTGTATTGGAGTTTAAAGGCTAAGTCAACACTATTTAGGTCATTTATGAGCCGGTTAGTTTACATATCCACACTTTTCCTGGGCAGACTTATACATATGTTGTTAACCAGTACAGTGCACATTATTTTGCCAGAAACTGACAACTGCCCTTCTTGGATCCGCGGAAGGGAATGAATGACCATAGAAAAGATTTCATGATTAATCTCTTCAAAAAAAATGTTGCCAACCCCAGCAGGTATTGAACCCGTGACCTCCTAATCAAGTCAGACGCGCATCCGACCGAGTTACTGAGGCCGGCCTACACCTGCATATATCCAACGTGTTTGTAATAACCATTACAATCAGACTGTGTGATTGAATTCAAGCAATGCATAATGGTGTACTCCAAATTATGACGTGCCATCCGCGCTATATGTCTGGTTTTGAAAAGAGTTTTTATGTGTTGAAAACACATTTCCGCAGGATTGAGGTTTGGTGAATATGTCGGTGTGAAAATATATTCAATCCCAAGCCGGTCCAAGAATGGTGCAAGAACTTGTTGTGCCCTATTACGATGTATTGGGCAATTGTCAACAATTAAAAAGTCACCCGGCGCCAAGGCATAATCCCCATTGTTTGTAGTCGCGTTAACTGCTTCCCCAACAAACTGAATGTAGGAATCGGTGTCACTAGCACCTTGTAAAATAGTAGCATATGCCACACCATTTGCACTTATTAACAAATTAAGAGTTACGTTCGGGCGTTTCACACTATAGCTCTTTCTCCAACAAGGGAATGCCCATACTTTGGGTTATAAACATCTGGAACTGAAAAGCCACTTTCATCAAAAAACTTAATTTTACTGACGTCCAGACGATGAAGTGTATCTATGAATGCTTGTGTATACCGAAGGTTGTCATCCCTGAACCTCTCTTTCGCTGGACGCACCAAAATTTTCCTGGACAAACCAAGTTTTTTTGTTAGTACTCTTGAGATTGCTTGAGTCGATACATCCACATTACAGAACTGTAACAATCTGTCCTTAATTTCTCCACATGAAATCGAGGGCGTTTCTCTCACCAAATACTGAACAAATCGTATGTCATCGGGTTGCAGTTTTAATTCCCTGCCACCTGAATGAGGTGCCGGATGATAGGATTTAGTGACACAATATCGAACCCAAATGTTCTTCACTGTTGAATGGTGAATGCCCAGCTCTTTCGAAACAGTGTAATATACACCCTTCGGTGTAAATGTAGTATCTGTATCACCTCCCAAATTTACAATGCTTCTCACCACTAGCTTCCTGAAGTCAACACCCAAAGGGGAACGTTCTGTTCTTTTATTCATTTTCATTTAATATTTTCTTTCCATCTGAAACCAAATACATCCACAACCTCTTTACAATATGATTACAATGGTGCCCAGTGCAAGAAATGCATTGGTTAAACGACTGTTATTTGATGATCTAATGTCACGTGTACATTAATCTGGCTATCTTTAGAATCTCCCCGCCAAGGCAATTGAATAGTTATAACTGTCTCGGACAAATCAGTGTATATTGGGTCTGTGTAACTGTCATTATTGTTTTGGAATAGTCAACAGAAAAACACACAAATTGCTGTCACGAAAATGTCAATGCAGAATGCTTCGGTGATAAAGAACAAGCATAAAACATATTGACCACTAACTCAAGTCCACTACAATATAAATTAAAGGATATTTTGTCAGCTCTCCATAGTAACCTGTGCTGTGGGTATTCATTAGAGCTGCCTGGCTGAGTTGGTTCTACTGAATACCCACAAAACAAGTTTATTTGGTGAAATATGGAAAAATATTCTTTAATTATCACCAAATAGCCATAAAAGTCTGCTGTATTATTTTGTAGGAAACCTAGAAATCAAGTATTATAACATTACGAAGACATGCCTATTCAAATACATCGAAAATTTTACCAACAAAAACTGAAAATTTTCCGATAAAATTTTATGATTTCTGCTCAAAACATAGATTGTGGGAACTCATTGAAGCCGCCTCAACGAGGCGGTCCTAATGACTACCCACAATCTGTTTTGACCAGTAATAAGAACATTAATGCATAACCCTATAAACCCCAGTTAGGGTTTTATAGGGGGCGGGGGTGTGGGGGGGGGGGGGTGAAACTTATATAGGCATGTATTCGTGATGCACCAAAATGCTGTTCACTGTCACGCATTGTTGTCTTCATGCTCTACATCATCAGGAGGCGGTGGGGGTGGGCTCGAAACTGCTCTTGATATGAAACCTCCTGAAGTACATCCTGGGACTGGAAAGTAACCTCCAAATCCATGGGCATAATAAGGTGGTGTAAACCAGTTCAACTGGTTGTAATTAGCTTGAACAGGTGGGAAATCAGCATTAGCCTGGTTGACAGCAGGTGAAGAGTCAGAATTGGTTTGACTTTCAGAGCTTGTTGGCCAGTTTACTCCCGTGTTCTCTAATTCTTTTATAACACTGTTCTTTGGCAGTTTAGCTTGAAAATTATCTTCATGTGATTTAATAATTGTTTGCCAAATCTCACTTTCACTTTCAACATCGTCCGGCATCTTATTGCTGTAGTACTTTTTCAAGATATACGAGTCTGCCAAAATGATTCCCTCCTTTGGCTTATTATTGGCAGTCAAGTATTTACCAAGGTTGGTTCTAATCAATACATCATGAATACGTGCTTCAAAAGATTTTGATAGGTCTTTTGAGACCGTTTCCTTCACTGAAAGCTCTGACCTCAAGGCTTTCAGTTCAACTTCTGCCTTCTGCTTTCTTTTCCCTAGTTCTTGGAGCTCCTTTTTTCAGCTGGATGTTTATCAAGTTGGCCACACACTGCAGCAGACTCGCAGTTCGGCATTGGACATCTGAAAAAAAATCATTACCGGTACACATTCATTATGCTTTCAAACAGGAAGATGTTATTTAATTGCTTTAACAATTAATTTTTTCTGCTATTGTGGGTACTTGTTAGAACCACCGCCATTAAATTTCAATTGAAAGAGTTGTGGGTACTTGTTACAATCAGAAAATAGAGCTGTCAGTGAAACTGACTAGGGCCCCGGCAGCGCTATCAGAGGAGTAGGAAAATTTGTGGACGGACAGACGGACGGACAGAGTGATTACTATAGGGCACCCACACTTTCAGTGCGGGGCCCTAATAATAACAAAGTTATTAATTGGACACAGGAAAGACTTTTTTTTGACCTTTAACCTCTAAGTATGACCTTGACCTTTGAGGTACGGACCTGAGTCTTGCGCGCAACACTCCATCACATTATGGTTAACATTTCTGCCAAGTAATATTTAAATCCATCCAGGAATAAGAAAGTTATGGAGGATAAAAAAAAAATGTGGACAGACGGACAGACAGACCTTTAACCTCTAAGTATGACCTTGACCTTTGAGGTACGGACCTGAGTCTTGCGCGCAACACTCCATCACATTATGGTTAACATTTCTGACAAGTAATATTTAAATCCATCCAGGAATAAGAAAGTTATGGAGGATAAAAAAATTTGTGGACGGACAGACAGACAGACAGACGGACGGACAGAGTGATTACTATAGGGCACACTATAGGGCACCCACACTTTCAGTGCGGGGCCCTAATAAGAAATATACAATGTTGCTAAATTCTACTTATAACTTTCCTGTATATGAATTGAGATATTGTTTGTTTGTATTGGAATTTAACGACCAAGTTAACACTATTAAGTATTTTAGGTCATTTTTGAGCCGATCAGTTTTCCTATCCACACTTTTCCTGATAAGTGGTTAACCAGCACAGTGGAAGTTCTGTCGACAGAAACTCACAACTGCCCTTCTTGAATCAGTGGAAGGGAGAGAATGACCGTAGAAAAGTTTTCATGATCCATCTCTACGAAAAAATGTTGCCGACACCGGCAGGTATCTAACCCGCATCCTCCTGATCACCAATCAGACGCACACCCCACTGAGCTACCGAGGCCGGCTGAATTGAGATATTGAAGGTTCAATAACTTCATTAGTATCATAGAGACATGATTGTTCAATCTCGTAATAAGTATAAGGAATTCCCTATATTACAAATGTGTTTTTAGAGTTTTACCTCTCACCAACAGCTAAGGTCATATGTAGATGAGCCAGGGAGGTTGAGGGGGGGGGGGTCTCACCAACAGCTAAGGTCAATGTGGAGATGAGGGGTTTATTCTGAATTTTGACATTGTTTGGGGTTAAAAATGTAGATGTATTTGGGTACATGCCCATTTAGCACATATTTTCTTTTGATTGGGAGGGGTGGGGGGCACTCTAAAACTGACCGTTACAGTGACGGGGATGTTAAACTTCAAATCAAACAGATCAAATTTAACTGACTATTCTTATGGGACAATCCAGAATCTTTGGTATTTTTTGGGGGAGCCAGTGACTGTTTTAATAATGTTTTTTTCCTTGCTGCACAACAGTTCAATGGCTTTATGGTAATTACAGAGCATGGCCCCACCAACCGGGGCTTGTGAAGAAATAGATTGGCTGCATGATGCTTCCACGCAGAGCTGAAAAAGACACGCACACGAGTACTGGTAAACCGCTTAGAGCATCTAAGCCTGCCCAGGCAAGCGGTGCGAGTCCGCCCATCCATGCTTATAAACCCTATTGGTTTCATTGGGCGACAGGGCTTGGGATGTCATTTCATCTCAATGTCGGGTGAAAGTCCCACAAAACTGGAAGCAAAGTCTCATAAATGACCTTTACAGTGTTGACGGGGACGTAACCTCAAACCAAACAAAATTCTCTGGTCACATGCATGGGAGACACTAATGTCAGGTGGTTTTCTCCAGGTACTCTGGTTTTTGCCAACCTCTGATAAATGATAAGCTTCGTACAAGTGAAACCTTGAAAGGGCCCTAAACCAAAAACCAGAATTAACTCTTATCATGCTGTTCACAACAACCCCTTTTCTTTGGAAACAGTGTAGATCCAGATCAGATGGCTTCTGATCAGGATCTACACTGTTGACATTCTGTTTATGAATCTGTAGGAATAAATTACATCAAGTAATCTGATTGGTTCAAAGTCAGAAATGGTAGTGACTAAACTGAATATTCAGCAGGATAAGGGTTAAAAAATAATAATAAAAAGAATGTGAAGCACTTATGTGCATAGATTAAAATTTTAAATGTTAGGGCAAGCATGCAGGGTAGTGTAATCATAAATTACATGTCTTCAAAAACATTTATGTTAGCATTAAAAATAAACATTGAGTAAATTAAAGAGCATATTTTTGCCATTAATAAATGGCTTTATTTCTTAAAATGTGTATGTTCGTAAATATAATTTCTTGCGAAAAGTTTTGAAAGATCATGATGCATCATGAACTTTCAAAACATTTTTTTTTAAATCTTCACCATTAAGAACATTACAGTCGCTTTCATAATGGTGAAGATTCTAAAAAACAGACAGTAACCTTACATGTAACATACATGTAGAAACAGCATTTCAGTCTTGACAGAGAAACTTTGTAGCTTCTGTTCAATGAGGACGGCCCCCGCCCATTGGGGCTTGAAGAAATAGATGGGCTGCACGATGCTTCCATGCAGAGCTGAAACCAACTGCACATGAGTACTGGTCAACCGCTAAAAGGATCTCAGCCTGCCCAGGCAAAGCGGTGCGAGTCGGACCTTCCATACTTATAAACACCTGAGATGTCATTTCATCCCAATAGTGGGTAAAAGTCCCACGAAATTGGAAGCAACATCTCAAGATTGATCTATAAAGTGTTGACAGGGACATTAAACCTGAAATGAAAAAAAAAACAAAACTGTTCATTGAGGATAAAATTTAGTTTAAACTACAACCTGGAACAAATGATTGCATTACGATAACACACCCATGCAACATACTGCACTTTTTTTACAAATCTGTGATATTTTTTCTTATTTAACTGCAAACATAGGTTATGGGTCCTTGTTAGAACTTAGAACTGCCTCATTGATGCGGTTCTAACGAGTACCTACAGCCTTTGTATAGGCGCAGAAACAAAAACAATGTATACCCCATAAACCCCAGTTTTCTTTTTATAAAGTGGGGTATAGGGGGCTGTTCATGTCATGGACTTGTTCACATGATGGGATATTTTTTTTTTGGGGGGGGGGTGATTGACAATCTTATTTCTCCAGAAGAATGTATGCTGTGGAAACTTGTTAAAAGGCCTCATTGAGCTGGTTCCAACAAGCATCCACAACATGCCCTATCACAATGTTGCATAATTAACATGTTGTGTTAAGCTGTCCTGACAAGACAGTTGATATGGGTATCCACAACAAGCTTTATATGTTGTGGGTATTCACATGTAATTATTACGAACACATATTGAAAATTTTATCAACAAAAACTGAAAATTTTGAAAAAGAAAAGAAATAAAACATCATATGCTCAAAGCATAGATTATGGGTACAACTGTTATCTAACAAGTGCTCAAGATTTATATTTTACGAGCAGAAATAAGAAAAAATGATGTTTACCCCTGTAAACTCCAGCTTAATTAATAATGCTTATAAATGGGTGTTTTCGTGATGTCTAAAACTAGGCCTAAATTGAACAAAAGTAAAATAGCTGTGTTTCCGTTAACCCAACCGACCCTGCTTCAGACCCCTGGACTCAAATATTTTTGTCAATAAAAGAACAAAATAAAAATGAACACTGACACTACCATCAATTTCCGACCCTATTCAGTGTCGTCTTTGCATTTTCCCATAGTAATTTCGCATTTTAAGTAATTTTTGTAGTTTTTGGCATTTAGTACCTTTCAAAATACAGAGCTGACTTTTTTGAGCATCCAAAGTGAATTATGATATACATGCAGTGCAAGTCTCAACATGACAATTTTATTAACAAAAAAGATGTACAAAAACACATAAAAATACAGGCCCGGCCCTGCTTTTTATACGAGAAAAAATAAAATAATAAAAAAAGTTCCTCGTACCTACCAACCAAATTTTGTTCAGCAATTGTTAGCAGACACACAGCTATTTTTTTATGCCTTACTGAGAAAATTGCTAAATGCACCCTTTATTTGTTCTTCTGCAATTTAACTGTCGCGATCTGTATTGCTGTAAATTGTCCTCATTTAAGAATCTACAAATCAATCTGCCCTCTCATGCTGAAGCTATTTTTAAACGTGACATATGCCACGGATCACTTGAATTTTCAATCTTCTGTAAGATTTACTTCATATTAACTAAATGAGGAGTCTTCAATTTTAACCCACTTTGTACCAGAAACCCCCAAAATGGGAAATTGGCTAACAGTTGTGGCCCAGACTGAGGCATCTGATCTGGGCCTACATTGTTTGCAAAAAGTTCAGCTATTGTCCCAATAGATTTTGAATCCGTCACCTAAAAATTTTGAAATGGACACCAGCTATTTATTAGGAGGAAAATTCCATTTCATACAAAAAGGGTTAAACAGGCAGCCTTGGTAGCTCAGTCTGATGCACTTCTGACTGGTGATCAGGAGGACATAGGTTCGATACCTGCCATGGGATAGCTAACATTTTTTCATGGAGGTTGTCAACTGATCATGAAATCTTATCTAAGGTCATTCAGCTCCCAGTACTTTCCTTTGATGTTGGCAGTACTAATAAATTTTGATAAATGTATTGTTATCATGTACTGATATCATGTACTCTCATCATTTAGTTTTCAATGGACCAATCAGCTGAGCTACAATTAAAATGAGAAAGGGCTTCTAGCTCGACATGACAACATTAACATTGTGGGTATTCCTTAAAATAGCCTCTTCAGGGTTACCTGAATAAGTACCCACATTTTAAATAGCTTTTACTTAATGGCAAACAGTGCAGCCCCTGATCAGTCTGCTCCTTCTGATCTTAAAATCGGAAGGGGTTTCTAGCTCTGCATGACAAAATTAACATTGTGGGTATTCATTCAAATTGCCTCGCCGAGGTTATCTGAATGAGTACCCACATTTAAAATAGCTTTTACCGAATCAGTGCAGACCCTGATCAGACTGCTCCTTCTGATTAAGTTTCTCCAAATTCTCCATAAAATCAAATTGTAGGTACTCGCTAGAACCGCCTCATCTAGGCAGGTCCAACGAGTACCCACAACATGTTTTGTGGGATGAGGCAGTTCAAATGAGTACCCAAAACATACCTTTTTATGGAGAAAAAGTATCCCTATCACAAAATACACTCCCATTTACTGGTGGCAAACATTTTATGAAACATTTGCATGCAAAAAACACACATCTGAGTTCAAAAGTCCTTTCACTTGAAGGTTCAGCATTAAAATACCCCAGTGATACACATGTAAACATCAGGTTAAAAAGCATGATCAAATACAACAACGCAAACGGCAAGTTAGCAATAGGCCTTCTCCTAGACGCACGTTTGATGTTGTTTGAGACGAATATCAAATACGTGCCGAAAGCTTTGTAGCAGCGTGTTGACCTTTCCATCACGTGCTTCTGAACTGGTATTTGAGATGATTGACAACCGTCTTTGACCGTTATTGAGCGTGGGCCAATAGCGCCCCAATACCGCTGTCCGTCATTGTCTGCGCATGTCATATTCGGTGCAGAGCGCTTACCTGATGACGGCAAAGCGTTGTTCATTGGCCGACACTTTCAGACAGCTGACATTTCGTTGATGGCAGCGCGCGCAAGCTGTCTGGTTTCGCGGCATGTCGCAGTGAATATTCGGACAGTAAAGTAAATATTCGGACTTTTGCAGTAGATCTACGTATAATTTTATTTGAGACCATGTCATTGTCCAAGGATTTGAGAAATGATGCACTGGATATCAAAGTGCACTATCAGTATCACGGCAGTGAGAGGTGCGGGCTTGTGGATACAACTTTTAATGCCCTCTACGGGATGGACTTCGAAGCGTTCATGTCTTTCTTGAAAGACGAAATTCCACAACTAAATCGATTGGATACTTTGAGAGTCTGTTTTCAAGACGAAGAAAAAACATACATCGACATGACGGCAAAAAATTACCATAGGTTTCTGAGGCTCTCGACGTTTACCTTTCAGTCTGACATTCCAAAAATAAACATTAAAGTCTTGGAAGGAGCATCGCCCGCGATTATGAAAAGGAAGGAGACTGGGAAACCTCAGGGCCTCTCAAGCAGAGCCCTGAATTTCGATCCAGACGAATATCAAGTAACATACAAAAGTCCTTTGGAACTGGAAATGGACCTTAAAAGACGAGAGATTTCTGAAAGGAAAAAGAGACTTCGCTTTTAACAAAACAGTTTGAGAAAATGTCGCGCGAATTCAACCCAAATGTATTCCAGGACACCAGTAAGAATGTGTGTACAAAATGCCACTTAAGAATGGGCCATACAAGAAACAGGTAATTTCTCTCTCTCTCTCTCTCTCTCTCTCTCTCTCTCTCTCTCTCTCTCTCTCTCTCTGAAACATAATTGCCACAGGTCAGGCCCAACAGAAAAGACTTGAATGTCCATAACACTGATAGGCTCTTAATTATGTGTGACCAGCCTGCATGATCTTGGTTTACAGTGACATGTCTTCACTGTCCAGCTATAGAATGCGATTGTTTTGGGTTCACGACACGTCAACCCGTGGGTCATTTTGTCTCATCTCCCAGAGAAAGGGATAAGAGCTTTGGTAGAGCGCTTTGGTGCAGTGGTAGTGCATCGGATTAGTGATCGAGAGGTTGCGGGTTCGAGCCTCACACTGACCAAAGTGTTGTGCCCTTGAGCAAGGCACTTCATCCACATTGCTTAAAAAAACTACTGGTTACCACCCAGGAAATCCTGCTTGTAATGCTCAGATGTGAGCGAGTAGTAGTAATAGGAGAAAAAAAAAAGAAAGAAAAAGAGAGAGGAGAGAGATGGCATGAGAATGAAACTGAGGGATTGAATGGAAGTGTAGAAACAGATTTGTTTATTTTGGTTGATTTGAGGTTTAACGTCCCCGTCAACACCGTAAAGGTCATTTCGGAGACGTTGCTTCCAATTTTGTGGGACTTTTATCCAACATTGAGATGCAATGACATCTCAAGCCCTGTCGCCCAATGAAACCAAAAGGGGTTTATAAGCATGGACGGGCCGACCCGCACAGCTTTGCCTTGGCAGGCTTAGATCCTCTAAGCTGTTTAATTACCAGTACTCATGAGCGGGTCAGATTCAGCTCTGCGTGGAAGCATCATGCAGGCCATTTTTTTTCTTCAAGCCCCGATGGGCGGGGGGCAGAAGAAATAACAACATTACCCCTCTACCCTTAACCTGCGGCAAGGACAGCAGTGACTTCAACCAAGATAACCTCCAACACCCCCATTCAGTTAAAGAGGAGGATTATATTCATGGCTTATTGTCTCATTTCTAGGTGCACATGTAAATTTTCAGAATTTATAAAAGAAAAATGGCTCTTTATCACTGTCCCTTTTTTTCGTCAGAAGCATAGAAAAGCTTTGGAGTGCCACTGTAACATAAAATTGGGTAGATCTATTTGAAGAGGAGCCTAGGTATCTTGTGTTTAATCATTCACCTTATTGGACCTAGCTGGGTAACAAACATTTATATAACCGATCACTGCAAATTTTGTCATAATTTTACCTTTTTGGCTTTCTGTCTGAGCATAACTCTTACCACATGTTCGTATGTATTCGGACAGGCCTGAAAATTGGTGTAGACCCAGATGAGACATCGCATCACACTGTCTCACCAGGGTCTGTACTGTTTGCCACGCATCCAGCTCTTTTAGCCACAACATTGGGTAGTAAATTATACTTTTCAATCAAATAATTGATTACCTGAGCAAATCATTTGTGATATTAATCATTTTTTGTGGATTTTATCCATGGATTAATTAATTATCCAATTTATTCTGTCAGTATTATTTGATTTTTTCAGTGTTAGATCGAATTTTATTTCATCGAATGAACACAAAATTAGTATTTTCATGAGTGGCAAAGCCACGAGTGAAAATACCAGTTTTGGTGTTCATGAGTGAAATAAAATTTGATCTTACACTAAAAAAATCAAATTTTCTGTTTCTTACAATTGCTTCAATAATCGCTTCGCCCTCAGAGAAAAATAACTTTGTTCCTGGTCGTTTCGCGTCAATTTAGTTGTGTCCAACGTATTTACTGGGTATTATATGGGTGTAGATTAAGAAATAGCCTGGGATGGCATTTCTATGAATGGTTACTGAAATACAGTAATAGAGAGATTAGTTTCCCAAAGAAAGTGCGGACAGATCTAACGTCACACTACAAAATACGTGATGTCAGCGTCAAAATGACGTCATTTACGTCCTCGTGACGTGTGAACGGGCTAAGCGTCAATTCTAATACAGTTCATTAATTTTCAATCATCTGACAATGATAAAATGACCACAGAATTAGATTTCGAGAAAAATGTAGTCCCAAACAGTGCTTGAGGCAAAAGATAGGCTGCATGATGCTTCCATGCAGAGCTGAAACCGACCCGCACACGACTACTGGTAAACCGCTGAGAGGATCTAAGCCTGCCAAGGCAAAGCGGTGCGAGTCGGCCCGTCCCTGTTATTAAACCCTATTGGTTCATTGGGCAGCAGGGCTTGAGATGTAATTTGATCTCAGTGTCTGGTAAAAGTCCAACAAAATTGGAAGCAGTGTCTCCAAAATGACCTAGGCAGTGTTGCAGGGACGTTAAACCTCAAATCAAACAAAAACAGTCACTGTTTGAAACAGTGATATCGTTTTCGATTTCACAGAGAAATCTTTTTAATTTATAAATAGCAGTGAAATCAATACATATCTAGATATTTTCATAGTGTGTTACCTATAAAATAATTCTGTAAAATACCTTGAAAAGTACTGTAAAAATGCTGTATTCAAAATGGCGATCTGTTTACGTTTGAAACTGACAGTTGTGATGTCATAGCCAAGTCAAAAATTGTGACGTATGTAAGACCCAATTGATCAATTACATTAAGTGTCCTAAAATATTATAAAAGAAAAAGAAAATTTACTTTTTTCGAACACACAAAAATATTTCATTTTGTGTGTTCAAAACATCAGAATTTTCAACATACTCGATGAAATATTTTTAGTGTTCATCTCAAAAAAGTAAATACCGTATGCTCTATATATTTCATTGAAAAGCATGTAAGAAATAGTGATCATTTGTTTGAATTTGTATTGGAGTTAAACGGACAAGTCGACACTATTTAGGTCATATTTAGCCGGTCCGTTTACCTACCCACACTTTTCCTGGACAGGCTTAAATATGCAAGTGGTAAACAAGTACATGTATAGTGCATATTCTTTCACCAGAAACTCCGACAACTGCCCCCCACCCCTTGAATCAGCAGAAGTAATAGATATACCCATTGTTTTTGTGAAAATATTGGTAAATATTTGTACTGATTTATATCTGTACTGGATAATTTGACGAGCCCGCCAGGGCGAGTCTAATTATCCTGTACTGATGTCAATCAGTACAAATATTTACCAATATTTCTCAAAAACAGTTGGATATATCTGTTTTAATCCACAGCTTATTGTAAATTCCACTTAAAGGTAATAGATACAACATATTTATTTTATTTACTGTTAATTTCAATTTCTTTTATTTGACCTGATTTACCCCGTCTGGAAAATGGATTGTCCTGTCTGAAAGGACACTGTCAGTTTCTCTGCTTCATTAATATTCAATTGGATTTGATTGGTCTAAATCCAACTGACCACAGGTTTACAACAACGCAAACGGCAAGTTTGCAATAGGACATACCCCGTCGGTTCATTAAAGAGCGGATATGTCAAAAAACACTGACACGCTACACCAGAATTGCCGTTACAAGTGACAAGTTTATCAAACTAACAGTAATCAATACATAACATCACCATCCAATACCGGTTAACCCACAGGAGAGGGCGGAGCTAAGCGATTGTCAAAATCTACTCATTCCGCCTTCAGATTCGCGCTGCATATTTAATATTGTCTGGACGCCACGGGTCATGTAAAAAAATCAATCACCAGTTTGCATATATTCGCTGTGAGGGGCTTGGCAAGCAATGGAGACTCAGATCAGGCGCCACAGAACGCGGCGTCAAAGTACAACCAAATAGCGCGGATTTTTAATGACATAGGCTACTCTGTCATTCTATCGGCGTCTGATCGGGGTCTACACTGTTTACATAAAAAGTGGAATTTAGGGCTTGAACTATTTTCCCAGCCTTCACCCGGTGACAGTCGGGGACGCTTCCCCTTTGCGCTGTTCGTCTTTGTCGTCCGCTCGCGACTGCCGACGACTGTCCGGTCTGATTACATACATGTGCATACCTTTATCTATAATCTTGATATAGTGTTGCTACGTCCTAGCGCTTATCATACTAGAGAAAATTACTATTGCCTAATATTTTGAATTAACCCAACTTTGTACACAATGTATTTTTGACACGAATCCTTGTAATTTATCCTCCTTGTGCAATTCCAATACATACAGAAATTGTCGGCCCCCGCCCATCGGGGCTTGAAGAAATAGATGGTCTGCATTAGGCTTCCACGCAGACTACACGAGTACTGGTAAGGCGCTTAGAGGATTTAAGCCTGCCCGTGCAAAGCGATGCGAGGCAGCCCGCCCATACTTATAAACCCTATTGGTTTCATTGGGTGACAGGGCTTGAGATGTCATTTCATCTCAAGGACGGGTAAAAGTCCCACAAAATTGGAAGCAACGTCTCCAAAATGACCTATACAGTGTTGAAGGGGACGTTAAACCTCAAATCAAACAAACAAACAGAAATGGGCACAACAGGAGCTCAGTTAAAAAGTGGCTTTAGTGTATATCTAATCCATAACAACCCCTACTTTTGCAAACAGAGATGAGGTCCTACACTGTTTGTCATGCAGCTTGTGAATAATGTTAAGAAATTTTAATGTTTGGCAGTCAGCAATGGCTGTGGCTAAATTTATTTATTCAGCAGGATAAGGGTTAAGACTTATTGGTTGTTCTGGGTTTCTTCTCTTTTTTACCGCCCGTTTTTGTCCAGTTGTGAGGAAGGTTTCAAAATTTAAAAGGGTGTACCCATAAGGTCTCCTGGGAGCACGCAAAAATCCGCCCAAATATTTTACTAACCGTCGAGTCGAGCAATTAAGTGGCAAATATTTTTTGAGACTAATGCATATACCCTTAAGGGAGGCAACTCCTTCAAGCGTGTTTTAGTCTCCAATGTCAATACGGGTCAACTCTTAAAGGAAAGAATTTGCTCCTGAGGAGCAAATTCTTTCCTTTAAGAGTATACCACTATTTCGTGGGACAAAGCTTATAGAAAAGCAAATAGGAAGTTCCGAAAGTTGTCCCCTTTTGAAAAATGGTGGATAATCTGCCAAGTCATTCCCCTCAGATTTCATGCTTTAATTGACCAATATTTCTGCTTTTCTGTTAGATTGTTTGTTTACTTGATTTGAGGTTTAACATCCCCATTAACATTATTTAGGTCATTTTGGAGACATTACTTCCAGTTTTGTGTGAAATTTTACCCAACAGTTAGATAAAATCACATTTCAATCCCAGTGAAATGGTTTATATGCTCGGATGGTCCGACTCGCCAGGGCAGGCTTAGGGGCTTTATGGCTAAGTTAACAGACATCTGAAGGTTTGCATGCTGTGCCAGTATTATAGGCTGTTGTGTTAGGCAGCACCATGAGCATGTGTCTCGTAAGGATCCGAAAGACTTTGGGGCTTGAACCATATGTAATTCGGGTCATTTCTCCGGTCAGTCGCAATGGCGAACTTGCACACAAAAATTGTTTATTTTCAAATCAATTTTTAAAATTCAAACTAATACATCTGACAAAATTAACTTCAGTTATGATTAGTTTGGTTATTCTATTTTTAAAGTTTAATAGCCAAAAATTGATTTTATTTGCCAGTTTAACGCATTTTGTTATTTGTTGATGGTATGGATAATGGTGTTAGATAGGGAATCGCAATATCGACGATTCTGTTCTTTTATCATAATACAGGTAACTAGAGCTGTCAGTGAAACTGACTAGGGCACCGGCAGGGCTATCAGAGGAGTAGGAAAAAAATTTGTGGACGGACAGACAGACAGACGGACGGACGGACAGAGTGATTACTATAGGGCACCCACACTTTCAGTGCGGGGCCCTAATAAGAAAGTTATGGAGGATACAAAAATTTGTGGACGGACAGACGGACGGACAGACAGACAGACAGAGTGATTACTATAGGGCACCCACACTTTCAGTGCGTATGGTTAATATTTCTGCTAAGTAATATTTAAATCCATCCAGGTATAAGAAAGTTATAGATTGGACACAATAAAAAAGACGCTTTTTTGACCTTTTATCTCTAAGTATGACCTTGACCTTTGAGGTACGGCTGTGGGTCTTGCGTGTGACACTTCGTCACATTATGGTTAACATTTCTGCCAAGTAATATTTAAATCCATCCAGGAATAATAACAAAGTTATTAATTGGACACAGGAAAGACCCTTTTTTGACCTTTAACCTGTAAGTATGACCTTGACCTTTGAGGTACGGACCTGAGTCTTGCGCGCAACACTCCATCACATTATGGTTAACATTTCTGCCAAGTAATATTTAAATCCATCCAGGAATAAGAAAGTTATGGAGGAATAATAAAAAAAAATTGTGGACGGACAGACTGACGGACGGACGGACGGACGGACAGAGTGATTACTATAGGGCACCCACACTCGCGTGTGACACTTCGTCACATTATGGTTAACATTTCTGCCAAGTAATATTTAAATCAATCCAGGAATAATAACAAAGTTATTAATTGGACACAGGAAAGACCCTTTTTGACCTTTAACCTCTAAGTATGACCTTGACCTTTGAGGTACGGACCTGATTCTTGCGCGCAACACTCCATCACATTATGGTTAACATTTCTGCCAAGTAATATTTAAATCCATCCAGGAATAAGAAAGTTATGGAGGATAAAAACATTTGTGGACGGACAGACGGACGGACAGACAGACAGACAGAGTGATTACTATAGGGCACCCACACTTTCAGTGCGGGGCCCTAATGATCGCTTTCTTTAATTATGCAACAATCAAATTACCGATAATCCAAGTGTGTGTACAAAAATCCGGGAAGCAAAACATTGAATAAGTGTTACAATGTAATCAGCTGCTTGATTTGTCACAGCACACCGAGTGTCGCAAGAGTTGACCTGTAAATTTTTTTTCACAGTCGCGATTGGCAATACACACCAGCCTACAGACCCCAGACATCAACTGAGCACTCGCTGTCATTTACAAACTAATCGCGACAGGAGAAAAATACTGGCGTAATAAGGAATCCACGCGGCTGGAAACCGTCCATGTATATAAACCCTATAGGTTTCATTGGGCGACAGGGCTTGAGTGTCATTTCATCACAATGTCTGGTAAAAGTCCCACGAAATTAGAAGCGACGTCTCCAAAATGACCTATACAGTGTTGCGGCCCCCGCCCATCGGGGCTTGAAGAAGTACATGGGCTGCATGATTCTTCCACGCAGAGCTGAAACCGACTGCACACGAGTGCTGGTAAACCGCTTAAGAGGATCTAAGCCTGCCAAGGCAAAGTTGTGCGAGTCAGACGGTCCACGCTTATAAACCCTATTGGTTTCATTGGGCGACAGGGCTTGTGATGCCTTTTCATCTCAATGTCTGGTAAAAGTCCCACAAAATTGGAAGCAACGTCTCTAAAATGACCTATAAAGTGCTGACGTGGACGTTAAACCTGAAATCAAACAAACAAAACAAACCTAAACAGTGTTGACGGGGACGTTAAACCTCAAGTCAAACAAATGATGCTTCCACGCAGAGCTGAATCCGGCCCGCACACTAGTACTGGTAAACCGCTAAGAGGATCTAAGCCTGTCCAGGAACCGCGGTGCGAGGCGGACCGTCCAAGCTAATAAACCCTATTGGTTTCATTGGGCGACAGGGCTTGAGATGTCATTTCATCTCAATGTCGGGTAAAAGTCCCACAAAATTTGAAGCAACGTCTCCAAAATGACCTTTACAGTGTTGACGGGGACGTTAAACCTCAAATCAAACAAACAAACAAACAAAACAAAAATTATTTTTGTGATCGGTCAAATGAATATTAGAGCGTTTCCAGGTCACATTTGACGCTCCATGTTTGCAGGATGAAAGCATACACAGTAATCGTGTAATAACGGTAGAAATCTTTAACCTGCACAGGATGGGCCTCCCTGCACGTGTAGGGGATCCGAAGTTAAGGTCCCGATGTGGAGGACGGTGTACTTTGTTGCATTCATCGGGAGCATGTTCGGACAACGCAGTTTTATTACTGCTGCCGGGAATCAAACCGGGGGCCTCTAGCATCACAGGCAAGTGCACTAACCATTGCGCTACCACGCTTGATTCAATGTCGAGTGCCTGCTTGGCCACTTCACGAAAACATGCCTATATAATTTTTACCCCCTGAAACCCCACTTTTATATAGAATAACCGGGGTTTACAGAGGTACATCTTATTTTTCTTATTTCTGCTCTTAATATAGATTGTGGGTACTCGTTAGAACTGCCTCGATTAGGCGATACTATCGAGTATCCACAATCTATATTTTGAGCAGAAATAAGAAAAATTCTATGAGGCGATACGAGCATCCACAATCAATATTTTGAGCAGAAATAAGAAAAATATCACAATTTTTCTCATAAAATTTTCGTGTTTTCGATGGTAAAGTTTACAATGTATTTGTATAGGCGTGTTTTCGTAGTTTACAGGTGTACATTTATTGTTTTTTCTCGTTTCTACTCCAACGCATGGATGCTGTGACTGCTGGTTACACCGAACAGCCTCAAGGTTTTAATGAGTATCCACAGTCTGTTTTAAGCAGAAAACAGATTGTGGGTTGAGCAGAATATGAACAAGAGCTCCGCAAGTGAGGTATTATACGCCCGTAGCAAGCAATTAAACAAAAACAAAAGTTAATGGATGGACATGCAGATGGGCATAACACTGCTAATAAATGGTGGACTTTAACAAAATGCGCTACTTCAAAGTGAGTGTGAAGTGGACCACGGCACCAATGTCAAGGTTACAACAATAGCTCTGCCTGTACCGATCCTCTAGGAGACGTCTGGTCAGGGTCCACACTGCATGTATAGAAAAGTAGGTTTGAAAGTTTGCAAGAAGATGCAGCAGACAACATAAACAGACACCATTTTAAGATGCAGTTTTTCATGGCATCTTAAGGGTTAATGTAAATAATTATTGATCCTCATATATATGGGGGAGGTTGAGTGTGTGAATCTTTTGTACCCTAAGTTACTTACGTCGGCCCCCGCCCATCAGGGTTTGAAGAAATAAATGGGCTGCATGATGCTTCCACGCAGAGCTCAGAAACCGACAGCACAAGAGTACTGGTAAACCGCTCAGAGGATCTAAGCCTGCCAGGGTAAAGTGGTGCGAGTTTGACCGTCCATGCTTATAAACCCTATTGGTTTCATTGGACGACAGGGCTTGAGATGTCATATCATCTTAATGTCGGGTAAAAGTCCCACAAAATTGGAAGCAACATCTCAAAAATGACCTATACAGTGTCGAGGGAGACTTTAAACCTCAAATCAAACAAACAACTAGAGAAAGCGACCAGTGGGTCACGTATACCCCCGGCCAGCGCCATTCTCTGATATAGCTTTCAAGCTTGTATGTAATATGAATGAAGATGTCAAGAAGCTATAAGAATCTATAAATGCGCTTGTAAAAGCTAAACTAAACAAAATTTCTAAATGGACCAAGGGAGTGAGGGCATCAAAGTTACTGAAGGAGTGGGGGTATCAATGTTACTGAAGCAGCAGGGTGGGTTATGCATCAAAGAAATCTTTGGACTCGTATGCAACATCGATGCAAGTATGAATTGAATTTGTCTTAGAGTTTAGAACATACAGGCATCTATAAACTTTGTCATAAAACTTTAACCAAATGTAAAATTTCTAAGTCCATGACCTTGAGGTCCAGGTCGCCGTGGGTGGGGGAAGGGACATACATCACAAAATGTTGGTACTGGTACGCTGATGCAAGTATCAACTGAATTTGTCTTAGAGTTTAGAACATAATAGGCATCTATAAACTTTGTCATAAAACTTTAACCTAATGTAAAATTTCAAAGTCTGTGTCATTGACCTCAAGGTCACTGTGTGTGTGTGTGGGGGGGGGGGGCATGCAGTATGTATCGTCAGTGTAAGTATCAACTAAATCTATCAAAGGGTTCAGAAGATACAATCTCCTAGAAACTTTGACGCAAAACTTTAACCAAATGTAAAATTTCTAAGTCTGTGACCTTGTGGGAGGGGGGGGGGGGGTGGGGGGGGGCATGCATCAATGAAATCTTTAGACCAGTATGTAACTTCAGTGTAAGTATCAACTAAATCTATCAAAGGGTTCAGAAGAAACAATCTCCGGAAGGACGGACGGACATCTCTACGAATGGATACTTAAGTGGCTAGACGTCAGCATATTGACTACTTAAGCGGCAAATTCTCTTTAGCGGCAAGCCACCTAGGAGCGAATTTTCGCCACTTAAGTACCAAAATTACGGAATAAACCCCATTTGGACTCACGAATATATACCTAAGTGTCAAACTGTCCAAATTTTTTGCCCCCTAAATGTCGTTTCGTTGGTGCAGATGGACAGACGGACACACGGACTGACAAACGGACGGACGAACGGCAAGACGAAAACTATATATCCCCATAGTATACTTCGTATACCGAGGCGGGGGTATAAAAACTTACTTATATGTAAGTATCAAGAAGATCCGATAAAAACTGATGGGGCTACGTGATGACAAGATAAAAAAAAAAAACAGGCAAGGGACGTAACTCTATGATAGATTGGCCAAAATTGCCAGTTTTCTCTTATTTTCTTATTTCTGCAAGAAAACTTGTAGGTACTCATTAGAAGCACTTCGAATAGGCACTTCTAATGAGTAACCACATGCGTTTTTGTATAGAAATAAAAAAAATAATATATCCATACCCCCTGTCTTCTCAGGGGCTATAATTTGGGGTCTAAATGTGTGACGTCATTTGACACAGTGATGACTAAGCATGATTGATCAACAATTATGACACTTTCTCAAATTAATTTTAATTGATCACATAGCAGAAATAAAATAAAGAAACATTTTTTCATTGTTCACATGAAAATATAGGTACCCCGATTGGGTAGATATAGGTACCCCGTGTGGGTACGTACATAATGTCCATAAAGAATGTGTGATACAAAAGGAAGTGGTTGATTTAGCCATGCATTTCTACCAGGGTGGGCTGGATCCGAGACCAGTTAATCAGGATTGCTTAATAGCTAATTGCCACCATCTAACAAGCTAAATGAAGGAAAATATAACAAAACACTAACTCTTGATTGTTTTCTAGCGCTGCCATAATAATGAAATAACTTTACAGATACATCTTTTCAAGTAATGTTTTTGCAGATATTTCAACATCGGAAGTTCCCCTTTCAGGATAGCAGATAAGTAGCGGTAGAAAAAAAAATGAGATTTAATGTTTTTCTATTATATAAGTTTTATCCTTCATATGAGTTATGATGTTGGATTGTGGCAATTAGCAAGTAATCATGTTGGGATCTCCAGCCTATCCTGGTGAAAACAGCTAATTTAACTAATCTTTTACCCAGTCTCTAACCAACCAAGTACCATACAGAAATAGGAATTGTAAATCTTACCGCCGAAAAAAATATTTCAAGGTGAAAAATTTTGAGGTTTTTCTTATTTCTGTTCAAGTTATAGATTTTGCGTACATGTTAGAACCACCTCGTCGAGATGGTTCTAACGAGTACCCATAATCTATATTTTAGAGCAGAAATAAGGAAAATAAATTCTACCCCTGTAAAACCTAGTTTTACCACATAAAAGTGTAGTTCAAGAGGGTCTGAATTATACAAGCCTACTTTGGTGATAACAATTGGCTTTTAACCCTTATCTTGCTGAATATTCATTTAAGTCGCAGCCATTTCTGTCTATCAACCAATCAAATAACTTGATGTTATTTATTGCTACAGATTCATAAACTGAATGTCAAACAGTGTAGATCCTGATCAGATGGCTTCTTCAGAAGCAATCTGATCTGGATCTACATTGTTTGCAAAGATAAGGGTTGTCATGAACAGCAAGATAAGGGTTAAGAAATCCGGTACCGGCCTCTACATACCCATGTAAAGCCTATATTGTACTGTCTCTTTTAAAGATGTTTGAAAGGCTGGCTCCTAAATCAGTTGAACTTATTAATGTGATAATAAAATCTGTAAGTACTTCTGAATTCCATCAACACGTCGTTGCAAGGCATGATTGCACACACCATTGATACAAGATGCTGACATTTCTTTGTAAATTGTCATCTACACAGACAATAGAATGTGCACTGCACTTGTTAATTGCTTTTAAATAAATGTTGGTGTGCTGATTTTTAGGTCCCCATCAACATGCTAGACGCCATTGGCTCTGCAACAGAGGGTCAGTTGTTTTTTCTTCCGGTACTCGCATTTTTTTTTGCCCACCTCATTAACAACAGCTTGAAATAAGTGAAATTATGATGAAAGGGCTGGAAAACTAAAACCATAATATATACCTGCCAGGGTTCAACATTAACTTTTTAAACAACTGGACAAGGGGGTCCTGTAGCTCTTGGGATGCACTGGGCCCAAACTAAATTCAACTGGGCTAAAGAAATGATGATAATCATACATTGATCGACTGATTGATCGATTTGAGGTTCAACATCCCCGTCAACACTATATGTCATTTTGGAGACACTGCGTCCAATTTTGTGGGGCTTTTACCCGCCATTGAGATGAAATGGCATCTCAAGCTCTGTCCCTGCATGTAACCAATAGGGTTTATTGGCATGGTCGGTCAGACTCGCACTGCTTTGCCTGGGCATGATTAGGTCCTCTAAGCGATTTACCAGTACTCATATGTGTATGGTCGGTTTCAGCCCTGTGTGGAAGCATCATGCAGCCAATCTATATTTTCAAGCCCCATAGGGTGGGGCCATAGGGTGGGGGCCGGTATTTCATGCTAAGGTGATACATTAGTTCAACAATGGTCAGATTAATGTCTGTTATTGTAGCAACAAATAAAAACAGGAACCCATTTTTCAGAGGTGGAGTTAAAACGTGGATTTCAATAACTGGTGGCAGATTTTCAACTGGACCATCCAGACCAGCCAGCCACAGACGGTATATACTAGCCCTGACTAGCTTTTCACTAGACAATGTCCATTGGTCCTTGGTTAATGTCGAACCCTGCAAGCTTGTGCACAATAAAACCTATGATAAGTCTTGTGTAGTCAGTGAAGATGCAGATCAGTCTGCGTATCTGCAATGTCAGAGCCTTCACACACATACCTTCATGATGATAAAGAGTCAGTTCTCTTACCCTCTAGGCCACGAAGGCCTTAATTGTTTATCATGCAGCAAAACATACTTATTTAAGCTGGACTTAATTTGCACTAATCATTAACCTTTTTCCGACTGATCAGGACAACCCCTACTTTTGCAAACAGTGTAGATCCAGATCAGACGGCTTCTGCCATCTGATCAGGGTCTACACTGTCATTCAGTTTTGTGAATTTGCAGGAATAAATGACGTTAAGTTATTTGATTGGCTCAAAATCAGAAATTGGTCTGGCTAAATTAATGAGTTCATTGTGATAAGGATTAAAAGTCTGCAAATTAAGCAGTCTTTTTATTCAACTGTTATTGAATCAAGACTGTCACTACATGCATGTACATTGCATCCAAGTCTACACCTGCATATTTTTGTTCGTTTGTATTGGAGTTTAAAGGCTAAGTCAACACTATTTAGGTCATTTATGAGCCGGTTAGTTTACATATCCACACTTTTCCTGGGCAGACTTATACATATGTGGTTAACCAGTACAGTGCACATTATTTTGCCAGAAACTGACAACTGCCCTTCTTGGATCCGCGGAAGGGAATGAATGACCATAGAAAAGATTTCATGATTAATCTCTTCAAAAAAATGTTGCCAACCCCAGCAGGTATTGAACCCGTGACCTCCTAATCAAGTCAGACGCGCATCCGACCGAGTTACTGAGGCCGGCCTACACCTGCATATATCCAACGTGTTTGTAATAACCATTACAATCAGACTGTGTGATTGAATTCAAGCAATGCATAATGGTGTACTCCAAATTATGACGTGCCATCCGCGCTATATGTCTGGTTTTGAAAAGAGTTTTTATGTGTTGAAAACACATTTCCGCAGGATTGAGGTTTGGTGAATATGTCGGTGTGAAAATATATTCAATCCCAAGCCGGTCCAAGAATGGTGCAAGAACTTGTTGTGCCCTATTACGATGTATTGGGCAATTGTCAACAATTAAAAAGTCACCCGGCGCCAAGGCATAATCCCCATTGTTTGTAGTCGCGTTAACTGCTTCCCCAACAAACTGAATGTAGGAATCGGTGTCACTAGCACCTTGTAAAATAGTAGCATATGCCACACCATTTGCACTTATTAACAAATTAAGAGTTACGTTCGGGCGTTTCACACTATAGCTCTTTCTCCAACAAGGGAATGCCCATACTTTGGGTTATAAACATCTGGAACTGAAAAGCCACTTTCATCAAAAAACTTAATTTTACTGACGTCCAGACGATGAAGTGTATCTATGAATGCTTGTGTATACCGAAGGTTGTCATCCCTGAACCTCTCTTTCGCTGGACGCACCAAAATTTTCCTGGACAAACCAAGTTTTTTTGTTAGTACTCTTGAGATTGCTTGAGTCGATACATCCACATTACAGAACTGTAGGGGCTTGAAGAAATATATGGGCTGCATGATGCTTCCACGCAGAGCTGAATCCGGCCCGCACACTAGTACTGGTAAGCCGCTTAGAGGATCTAAGCCTGTCCAGGAACCGTGGTGCGAGGAGGACCGTCCATGCTAATAAACCCTATTGGTTTCATTGGGCGACAGGACTTGAGATGTAATTTCATCCCAATGTCGGGTAAAAGTCCCACAAAATTGGAAGCAACGTCTCCAAAATGACCTTTACAGTGTTGACGGGGACGTTAAACCTCAAATCAAACAAACAAAACAATACAGAACTGTAACAATCTGTCCTTAATTTCTCCACATGAAATCGAGGGCGTTTCTCTCACCAAATACTGAACAAATCGTATGTCATCGGGTTGCAGTTTTAATTCCCTGCCACCTGAATGAGGTGCCGGATGATAGGATTTAGTGACACAATATCGAACCCAAATGTTCTTCACTGTTGAATGGTGAATGCCCAGCTCTTTCGAAACAGTGTAATATACACCCTTCGGTGTAAATGTAGTATCTGTATCACCTCCCAAATTTACAATGCTTCTCACCACTAGCTTCCTGAAGTCAACACCCAAAGGGGAACGTTCTGTTCTTTTATTCATTTTCATTTAATATTTTCTTTCCATCTGAAACCAAATACATCCACAACCTCTTTACAATATGATTACAATGGTGCCCAGTGCAAGAAATGCATTGGTTAAACGACTGTTATTTGATGATCTAATGTCACGTGTACATTAATCTGGCTATCTTTAGAATCTCCCCGCCAAGGCAATTGAATAGTTATAACTGTCTCGGACAAATCAGTGTATATTGGGTCTGTGTAACTGTCATTATTGTTTTGGAATAGTCAACAGAAAAACACACAAATTGCTGTCACGAAAATGTCAATGCAGAATGCTTCGGTGATAAAGAACAAGCATAAAACATATTGACCACTAACTCAAGTCCACTACAATATAAATTAAAGGATATTTTGTCAGCTCTCCATAGTAACCTGTGCTGTGGGTATTCATTAGAGCTGCCTGGCTGAGTTGGTTCTACTGAATACCCACAAAACAAGTTTATTTGGTGAAATATGGAAAAATATTCTTTAATTATCACCAAATAGCCATAAAAGTCTGCTGTATTATTTTGTAGGAAACCTAGAAATCAAGTATTATAACATTACGAAGACATGCCTATTCAAATACATCGAAAATTTTACCAACAAAAACTGAAAATTTTCCGATAAAATTTTATGATTTCTGCTCAAAACATAGATTGTGGGAACTCATTGAAGCCGCCTCAACGAGGCGGTCCTAATGACTACCCACAATCTGTTTTGACCAGTAATAAGAACATTAATGCATAACCCTATAAACCCCAGTTAGGGTTTTATAGGGGGCGGGGGGTGTGGGGGGGTGAAACTTATATAGGCATGTATTCGTGATGCACCAAAATGCTGTTCACTGTCACGCATTGTTGTCTTCATGCTCTACATCATCAGGAGGCGGTGGGGGTGGGCTCGAAACTGCTCTTGATATGAAACCTCCTGAAGTACATCCTGGGACTGGAAAGTAACCTCCAAATCCATGGGCATAATAAGGTGGTGTAAACCAGTTCAACTGGTTGTAATTAGCTTGAACAGGTGGGAAATCAGCATTAGCCTGGTTGACAGCAGGTGAAGAGTCAGAATTGGTTTGACTTTCAGAGCTTGTTGGCCAGTTTACTCCCGTGTTCTCTAATTCTTTTATAACACTGTTCTTTGGCAGTTTAGCTTGAAAATTATCTTCATGTGATTTAATAATTGTTTGCCAAATCTCACTTTCACTTTCAACATCGTCCGGCATCTTATTGCTGTAGTACTTTTTCAAGATATACGAGTCTGCCAAAATGATTCCCTCCTTTGGCTTATTATTGGCAGTCAAGTATTTACCAAGGTTGGTTCTAATCAATACATCATGAATACGTGCTTCAAAAGATTTTGATAGGTCTTTTGAGACCGTTTCCTTCACTGAAAGCTCTGACCTCAAGGCTTTCAGTTCAACTTCTGCCTTCTGCTTTCTTTTCCCTAGTTCTTGGAGCTCCTTTTTTTCAGCTGGATGTTTATCAAGTTGGCCACACACTGCAGCAGACTCGCAGTTCGGCATTGGACATCTGAAAAAAAAATCATTACCGGTACACATTCATTATGCTTTCAAACAGGAAGATGTTATTTAATTGCTTTAACAATTAATTTTTTCTGCTATTGTGGGTACTTGTTAGAACCACCGCCATTAAATTTCAATTGAAAGAGTTGTGGGTACTTGTTACAGAAAATGGAGCTGTCAGTGAAACTGACTAGGGCCCCGGCAGCGCTATCAGAGGAGTAGGAAAATTTGTGGACGGACAGACGGACGGACAGAGTGATTACTATAGGGCACCCACACTTTCAGTGCGGGGCCCTAATAATAACAAAGTTATTAATTGGACACAGGAAAGACTCTTTTTTGACCTTTAACCTCTAAGTATGACCTTGACCTTTGAGGTACGGACCTGAGTCTTGCGCGCAACACTCCATCACATTATGGTTAACATTTCTGCCAAGTAATATTTAAATCCATCCAGGAATAAGAAATTTATGGAGGATAAAAAAAAATTGTGGACGGACAGACGGACAGACAGACCTTTAACCTCTAAGTATGACCTTGACCTTTGAGGTACGGACCTGAGTCTTGCGCGCAACACTCCATCACATTATGGTTAACATTTCTGACAAGTAATATTTAAATCCATCCAGGAATAAGAAAGTTATGGAGGATAAAAAAATTTGTGGACGGACGGACGGACGGACAGACAGACAGACGGACGGACAGAGTGATTACTATAGGGCACACTATAGGGCACCCACACTTTCAGTGCGGGGCCCTAATAAGAAATATACAATGTTGCTAAATTCTACTTATAACTTTCCTGTATATGAATTGAGATATTGTTTGTTTGTATTGGAATTTAACGACCAAGTTAACACTATTAAGTATTTTAGGTCATTTTTGAGCCGATCAGTTTTCCTATCCACACTTTTCCTGATAAGTGGTTAACCAGCACAGTGCAAGTTCTGTCGCCAGAAACTCACAACTGCCCTTCTTGAATCAGTGGAAGGGAGAGAATGACCGTAGAAAAGTTTTCATGATCCATCTCTACGAAAAAATGTTGCCGACACCGGCAGGTATCTAACCCGCATCCTCCTGATCACCAATCAGACGCACACCCCACTGAGCTACCGAGGCCGGCTGAATTGAGATATTGAAGGTTCAATAACTTCATTAGTATCATAGAGACATGATTGTTCAATCTCGTAATAAGTATAAGGAATTCCCTATATTACAAATGTGTTTTTAGAGTTTTACCTCTCACCAACAGCTAAGGTCATATGGAGATGAGCCAGGGAGGTTGAGGGTGGGGGGGGGGGTCTCACCAACAGCTAAGGTCAATGTGGAGATGAGTGGTTTATTCTGAATTTTGACATTGTTTGGGGTTAAAAATGTAGATGTATTTGGGTACATGCCCATTTAGCACATATTTTCTTTTGATTGGGAGGGGTGGGGGGAGGGGGGTGGGGGGCACTCTAAAACTGACCGTTACAGTGACGGGGATGTTAAACTTCAAATCAAACAGATCAAATTTAACTGACTATTCTTATGGGACAATCCAGAATCTTTGGTATTTTTGGGGGGAGCTAGAGACTGTTTTAATAATGTTTTTTTCCTTGCTGCACAACAGTTCAATGGCTTTATGGTAATTACAGAGCATGGCCCCACCAACCGGGGCTTGTGAAGAAATAGATTGGCTGCATGATGCTTCCACGCAGAGCTGAAAAAGACACGCACACGAGTACTGGTAAACCGCTTAGAGCATCTAAGCCTGCCCAGGCAAGCGGTGCGAGTCCGCCCATCCATGCTTATAAACCCTATTGGTTTCATTGGGCGACAGGGCTTGGGATGTCATTTCATCTCAATGTCGGGTGAAAGTCCCACAAAACTGGAAGCAAAGTCTCATAAATTACCTTTACAGTGTTGACGGGGACGTAACCTCAAACCAAACAAAATTCTCTGGTCACATGCATGGGAGACACTAATGTCAGGTGGTTTTCTCCAGGTACTCTGGTTTTTGCCAACCTCTGATAAATGATAAGCTTCGTACAAGTGAAACCTTGAAAGGGCCCTAAACCAAAAACCAGAATTAACTCTTATCATGCTGTTCACAACAACCCCTTTTCTTTGGAAACAGTGTAGATCCAGATCAGATGGCTTCTGATCAGGATCTACACTGTTGACATTCTGTTTATGAATCTGTAGGAATAAATTACATCAAGTAATCTGATTGGTTCAAAGTCAGAAATGGTAGTGACTAAACTGAATATTCAGCAGGATAAGGGTTAAAAAATAATAATAAAAAGAATGTGAAGCACTTATGTGCATAGATTAAAATTTTAAATGTTAGGGCAAGCATGCAGGGTAGTGTAATCATAAATTACATGTCTTCAAAAACATTTATGTTAGCATTAAAAATAAACATTGAGTAAATTAAAGAGCATATTTTTGCCATTAATAAATGGCTTTATTTCTTAAAATGTGTATGTTCGTAAATATAATTTCTTGCGAAAAGTTTTGAAAGATCATGATGCATCATGAACTTTCAAAACATTTTTTTTAAATCTTCACCATTAAGAACATTACAGTCGCTTTCATAATGGTGAAGATTCTAAAAAACAGACAGTAACCTTACATGTAACATACATGTAGAAACAGCATTTCAGTCTTGACAGAGAAACTTTGTAGCTTCTGTTCAATGAGGACGGCCCCCACCCATTGGGGCTTGAAGAAATAGATGGGCTGCACGATGCTTCCATGCAGAGCTGAAACCAACTGCACATGAGTACTGGTCAACCGCTAAAAGGATCTCAGCCTGCCCAGGCAAAGCGGTGCGAGTCGGACCTTCCATACTTATAAACACCTGAGATGTCATTTCATCCCAATAGTGGGTAAAAGTCCCACGAAATTGGAAGCAACATCTCAAGATTGATCTATAAAGTGTTGACAGGGACATTAAACCTGAAATGAAAAAAAAACAAAACTGTTCATTGAGGATAAAATTTAGTTTAAACTACAACCTGGAACAAATGATTGCATTACGATAACACACCCATGCAACATACTGCACTTTTTTTACAAATCTGTGATATTTTTTCTTATTTAACTGCAAACATAGGTTATGGGTCCTTGTTAGAACTTAGAACTGCCTCATTGATGCGGTTCTAACGAGTACCTACAGCCTTTGTATAGGCGCAGAAACAAAAACAATGTATACCCCATAAACCCCAGTTTTCTTTTTATAAAGTGGGGTATAGGGGGCTGTTCATGTCATGGACTTGTTCACATGATGGGATATTTTTTTTTTGGGGGGGGGGGGGTGGGGATTGACAATCTTATTTCTCCAGAAGAATGTATGCTGTGGAAACTTGTTAAAAGGCCTCATTGAGCTGGTTCCAACAAGCATCCACAACATGCCCTATCACAATGTTGCATAATTAACATGTTGTGTTAAGCTGTCCTGACAAGACAGTTGATATGGGTATCCACAACAAGCTTTATATGTTGTGGGTATTCACATGTAATTATTACGAACACATATTGAAAATTTTATCAACAAAAACTGAAAATTTTGAAAAAGAAAAGAAATAAAACATCATATGCTCAAAGCATAGATTATGGGTACAACTGTTATCTAACAAGTGCTCAAGATTTATATTTTACGAGCAGAAATAAGAAAAAATGATGTTTACCCCTGTAAACTCCAGCTTAATTAATAATGCTTATAAATGGGTGTTTTCGTGATGTCTAAAACTAGGCCTAAATTGAACAAAAGTAAAATAGCTGTGTTTCCGTTAACCCAACCGACCCTGCTTCAGTCACCGAACCCAAAGAAGGTAGAAGCAATCAGAAATCTAGACCCCCCTCAAGACAAAACAGAACTCAAACGGGTTCTTGGCATGATAAATTACTTGGGAAGGTATGTAGAAAATTTATCAACAATAATCAGCCCAATATCTGACCTGCTTAAGGATGACACAGCCTTTTATTGGGGTCCTGATCAGAATAATGCTTTTGAAAAAGTCAAACATTTGCTCACAGAAGCCCCTACATTGGCGTTTTATAAACGAAATAGCCCCATTGTAGTTAGCGCAGACAGTTCTCGTGTCGGACTCGGAGCAGCAATATACATGCAGGAAGGCAAAGAGCTCAAACCAATCGCGTTCGCATCGCGCACGTTGACGGAATCAGAGAAAAAATGGGCACAAATCGAGCTGGAATGTCTTAGCCTAGTCTATGCATGTGAAAAATTCTCTAGGTATTTAATTGGCCTTGAATCATTCAAGTTAATCACGGATCATAAGCCTCTTATCCCGTTAATTAATAAAACAGACATTGACAGGGCACCGATCAGATGCCAGAGGCTGCTTTTACGGTTACGCAGATTTAATTGCATAGCAGAGTTTTCAAAAGGTACTTCAAAAGACATGATAGTATCTGATTGTTTATCTAGATCGCCGTTAAAGCAAATCGACTGAAAAATTGAAAATGAGGTGAATATGTATGTTGATTCAGTAAGTGCTTATATGCCAATTAGTGACACGCGCTTGAAAATGATCTACGATGCTACGCTAAATGATTCAGAAATTCAGCAGGTCATCTCGCTCACGAGAAAAGGATGGCCAGAAACTGGAAAAAATCTGTCAGATTCTATCAACGAGTATTTCAGCGCTCGAAATGAACTTTCTGTTGTTGATGGTCTGTTAATGTACAGAAATAGACTCGTTATTCCAGTAAGCCAGTGCATGGAAGTGTTAGACAAACTGCATAGGTCGCACCAGGGACTCACAAAATGCAAAGACTTTGCAGCACAGTGCGTGTGGTGGCCGACAATCAATAAAGAATTAACTAAAAAGGTGCAAAATTGTACATTTTGCCAGGAATCTAGACCTACACAGCGTCGAGAGAATAAAACGTACCTCATTGTCATGGATACATATTCTAAATACATAGAAATTGGATATCTGAGTACATTGACCAGTGATGCTATGTTCCCACTATCACGATTCGCGCCACGATTGCAATCGTGTTCTTAATCGTGGATTAATCGTGGTGATCCTATGAGATCTTATCAGATCTTGGGGTCAGTCGTGGCAATCGTGTTAATCGTAGAAAATTTTTGAACGGTTCAAAATTTTTCCACGATCAACACGATCGATTTCAAATCGGGATCATCGTATCACATCGTGTTGCATCGTAACAAAGCGCGACGGATCGCATCTAATCGTGCTTCCAAATCGCGGTGATCGGGGCCAATCTTCGACAAAACAAGCACCGCGTTCTGTTGAGATGTGTTGCGATCTCACAAGATCTGTCACGATTTGTTACGCTCTGTCGGGTCCCATTGCTCAAGACCTGTCACGAATGACTCGTGATCAGATACGAGATCATACGAGTAAATGCGATTAGATACGAGTAGGCTACGTTTTTATACGAACGTTCACGATCTATTTCGAGTTCTCAAGATTTAATGTGACTCATCCAGCGATCTGCTCATGAGTGAGTTAGTGAGTGAGTGAGTGTATTTCAGTCTTACGCCCCACCAATAACTAAGGTCATACGGAGACGGAACCTCGGTTTCTAGACTCATCCGAAAGTCTGGAGAAGCCCGGGATCGATCTTGCAATCCCTGGTTTATACAAGCCTTTGCTAGTATTGTTAAAGCCTATGAAAGATGCCACCCAAGGGTAATGGAAGCTAAGAATGGAAACGGCAAGCCTGAACCATTCCAGCCAGAAAAATTGCCACATTGTCATCATCCGCACTCCTACCATCATCAATGGTTGGGGGTCAGTCGGTTTATGCTGTAAAAGTTCAAGAAACAATTAAGTCCAAGGTCAGTCCGGCTGTATTTATACCAGTCGGGGTCAAGTCGTAGCTCAAATCATGATCGTGAAAAACATCGAGACGACAGTCGTATGCTTTCGTAACGGAGCGCATCGGCTCGTGATGAGCGAATAAGAACGTATCTGCACGTATCAGATCGTCCCAATTCGGGGTACTCGATCGTGATGATCGTTCCAGATCGAGACCAAGTCGTAGACTCGATCGCAACAATCCTATTGGAACGCATTTGGTCGTATCTGAACGTGAGAGCAGACCGTGGCTGATCGTGATACCTGAAATTGACAAATCGTGATTGGATTGCATCCGAGCGCAACGAATCGTACCAGAACGTATCGAATCTCATCACCTCGTATCCAAACCTGAACTTTCAGAGAATATTCCACGACCAGCTACGAATGGCCAATCGTGGCGTTCGTAACGGATCGCACGACAGTGGGAACCTAGCATGAACGTGTAGTGGACAAAATGAAAAACATGTTTTCGCGCTGGGGAGACCCTGAAGAAATCACGTGCGATGGCGGCCCTCAGTTCATAGCCAAGTGTTTTAAGGACTTTGCAAAGGAACACAACATTAAAGTAACATATAGTTCTCCTTATTTTGCGCAGGCCAATGGTGCTGCAGAAGCAGGCGTCAAAATCGCTAAAAACATTCTCAAACAAAAGGATTCGTACAGTGCACTAAGGACCTATCTTTGTACACCGACCGTAGCTACCAGCTATAGTCCTTCGGAACTAATGATAGGTAGACAAATCCGGATACATGTACCGTGTGCTATAGAAAAACTTAGACCTAAGTGGCCAAGTCATGAACTTGTGAAAATACATCATGACAAATCGAAGGGAAATCAAACATTCTTCTTCAATAGGAGACACGCAGCCCATTCACTCCCAAATTTGGCTGCCGGAGACAAAGTGCGGATTAAACTTGACAGTGAGAAACGGTGGCAAAAAGAAGGGACAGTAGTTGATGGTGATACAGAAAATAGAACATATACGGTAAAAACGAATGACGGAACTTACAGGCGAAACCGTGTTCATCTTCAGAAAATTCCCTCGCACTATGATCAGGGAAACATGGGAGAAAATAAGGCAAACATGGGACAAAATATCGACACGGGAAATTCGCAGAAACCGCAGGAACTTGATACAGGACAGCATCGAAATAAAACACGATGTGGCAGACAGATTAAACCCCCGCAGAGGTATGCTGAGTGGTACTAATGTACATTATCTCTTGGGAACTTGGTGTTAAAATTATGCACTGGAACAAACTGTAAATTCTTATCAACCACAAGAACACATGTAAGACTTGGATTTCAGTCACGATTCGATTTAATCTAACAAAACTCATAAATATAGCCAATTAATGTCTTGATGTTTGACTAGAATTTTTAAGCCGAATAGGATTTACAACCTTTCTGTGTTCACGGCATGACTTTGAAATAGTAAAACTGTCAGAGAACTTTATCTACGTTACATTGATGAAAGTCATAAGTTTTCAATAAGGGGGGAGATGTTTGGATAATGCAAAAACCATTACCGCCTCTAAGCTCCTCCCACTAGCTAATATACATGTGTCAGTCTTGTTAGCATCTCATAATGTATGCATGATATTCTGTTATATGTTCAGTAGTTCTTGTAAACAAATAAAGTTAAGAAACCAGCTTGGTTCTTCTCTAATAATGTGTTACAAACACAAAACACCCTGGACTCAAATATTTTTGTCAATAAAAGAACAAAATAAAAATGAACACTGACACTACCATCAATTTCCGACCCTATTCAGTGTCGTCTTTGCATTTTCCCATAGTAATTTCGCATTTTAAGTATTTTTTGTAGTTTTTGGCATTTAGTACCTTCCAAAATACAGAGCTGACTTTTTTGAGCATCCAAAGTGAATTATGATATACATGCAGTGCAAGTCTCAACATGACAATTTTATTAACAAAAAAAGATGTACAAAAACACATAAAAATACAGGCCCGGCCCTGCTTTTTATACGAGAAAAAATAAAATAATAAAAAAAGTTTCTCGTACCTACCAACCAAATTTTGTTCAGCAATTGTTAGCAGACACACAGCTATTTTTTTATGCCTTACTGAGAAAATTGCTAAATGCACCCTTTATTTGTTCTTCTGCAATTTAACTGTCGCGATCTGTATTGCTGTAAATTGTCCTCATTTAAGAATCTACAAATCAATCTGCCCTCCCATGCTGAAGCTATTTTTAAACGTGACATATGCCACGGATCACTTGAATTTTCAATCTTCTGTAAGATTTACTTCATATTAACTAAATGAGGAGTCTTCAATTTTAACCCACTTTGTACCAGAAACCCCCAAAATGGGAAATTGGCTAACAGTTGTGGCCCAGACTGAGGCATCTGATCTGGGCCTACATTGTTTGCAAAAAGTTCAGCTATTGTCCCAATAGATTTTGAATCCGTCACCCAAAAATTTTGAAATGGACACCAGCTATTTATTAGGAGGACAATTCCATTTCATACAAAAAGGGTTAAACAGGCAGCCTTGGTAGCTCAGTCTGATGCACTTCTGACTGGTGATCAGGAGGACATAGGTTCGATACCTGCCATGGGATAGCTAACATTTTTTCATGGAGGTTGTCAACTGATCATGAAATCTTATCTAAGGTCATTCAGCTCCCAGTACTTTCCTTTGATGTTGGCAGTACTAATAAATTTTGATAAATGTATTGTTATCATGTACTGATATCATGTACTCTCATCATTTAGTTTTCAATGGACCAATCAGCTGAGCTACAATTAAAATGAGAAAGGGCTTCTAGCTCGACATGACAACATTAACATTGTGGGTATTCCTTAAAATAGCCTCTTCAGGGTTACCTGAATAAGTACCCACATTTTAAATAGCTTTTACTTAATGGCAAACAGTGCAGCCCCTGATCAGTCTGCTCCTTCTGATCTTAAAATCGGAAGGGGTTTCTAGCTCTGCATGACAAAATTAACATTGTGGGTATTCATTCAAATTGCCTCGCCGAGGTTATCTGAATGAGTACCCACATTTAAAATAGCTTTTACCGAATCAGTGCAGACCCTGATCAGACTGCTCCTTCTGATTAAGTTTCTCCAAATTCTCCATAAAATCAAATTGTAGGTACTCGCTAGAACCGCCTCATCTAGGCAGGTCCAACGAGTACCCACAACATGTTTTGTGGGATGAGGCAGTTCAAATGAGTACCCACAACATACCTTTTTATGGAGAAAAAAATATCCCTATCACAAAATACACTCCCATTTACTGGTGGCAAACATTTTATGAAACATTTGCATGCAAAAAACACACATCTGAGTTCAAAAGTCCTTTCACTTGAAGGTTCAGCATTAAAATACCCCAGTGATACACATGTAAACATCAGGTTAAAAAGCATGATCAAATAAACCTGTGGTCAGTTGGATTTAGACCAATCAAATCCAATTGAATATTAATGAAGCAGAGAAACTGACAGTGTCCTTTCAGACAGGACAATCCATTTTCCAGACGGGGTAAATCAGGTCAAATAAAAGAAATTGAAATTAACAGTAAATAAAATAAATATGTTTTATCTATTACCTTTAAGTGGAATTTACAATAAGCTGTGGATTAAAACAGATATATCCAACTGTTTTTGAGAAATATTGGTAAATATTTGTACTGATTGACATCAGTACAGGATAATTAGACTCGCCCTGGCGGGCTCGTCAAATTATCCAGTACAGATATAAATCAGTACAAATATTTACCAATATTTTCACAAAAACAATGGATATATCTATTACTTCTGCTGATTCAAGGGGTGGGGGGCAGTTGTCGGAGTTTCTGGTGAAAGAATATGCACTATATACATGTACTTGTTTACCACTTGCATATTTAAGCCTGTCCAGGAAAAGTGTGGGTAGGTAAACGGACCGGCTAAATATGACCTAAATAGTGTCGACTTGTCCGTTTAACTCCAATACAAATTCAAACAAATGATCACTATTTCTTACATGCTTTTCAATGAAATATATAGAGCATACGGTATTTACTTTTTTGAGATGATCACTAAAAATATTTCATCGAGTATGTTGAAAATTCTGATGTTTTGAACACACAAAATGAAATATTTTTGTGTGTTCGAAAAAAGTAAATTTTCTTTTTCTTTTATAATATTTTAGGACACTTAATGTAATTGATCAATTGGGTCTTACATACGTCACAATTTTTGACTTGGCTATGACATCACAACTGTCAGTTTCATACGTAAACAGATCGCCATTTTGAATACAGCATTTTTACAGTACTTTTCAAGGTATTTTACAGAATTATTTTATAGGTAACACACTATGAAAATATCTAGATATGTATTGATTTCACTGCTATTTATAAATTAAAAAGATTTCTCTGTGAAATCGAAAACGATATCACTGTTTCAAACAGTGACTGTTTTTGTTTGATTTGAGGTTTAACGTCCCTGCAACACTGCCTAGGTCATTTTGGAGACACTGCTTCCAATTTTGTTGGACTTTTACCAGACACTGAGATCAAATTACATCTCAAGCCCTGCTGCCCAATGAACCAATAGGGTTTAATAACAGGGACGGGCCGACTCGCACCGCTTTGCCTTGGCAGGCTTAGATCCTCTCAGCGGTTTACCAGTAGTCGTGTGCGGGTCGGTTTCAGCTCTGCATGGAAGCATCATGCAGCCTATCTTTTGCCTCAAGCACTGTTTGGGACTACATTTTTCTCGAAATCTAATTCTGTGGTCATTTTATCATTGTCAGATGATTGAAAATTAATGAACTGTATTAGAATTGATGCTTAGCCCGTTCACACGTCACGAGGACGTAAATGACGTCATTTTGACGCTGACATCACGTATTTTGTAGTGTGACGTTAGATCTGTCCGCACTTTCTTTGGGAAACTAATCTCTCTATTACTGTATTTCAGTAACCATTCATAGAAATGCCATCCCAGGCTATTTCTTAATCTACACCCATATAATACCCAGTAAATACGTTGGACACAACTAAATTGACGCGAAACGACCAGGAACAAAGTTATTTTTCTCTGAGGGCGAAGCGATTATTGAAGCAATTGTAAGAAACAGAAAATTTGATTTTTTTAGTGTAAGATCAAATTTTATTTCACTCATGAACACCAAAACTGGTATTTTCACTCGTGGCTTTGCCACTCATGAAAATACTAATTTTGTGTTCATTCGATGAAATAAAATTCGATCTAACACTGAAAAAATCAAATAATACTGACAGAATAAATTGGATAATTAATTAATCCATGGATAAAATCCACAAAAAAATGATTAATATCACAAATGATTTGCTCAGGTAATCAATTATTTGATTGAAAAGTATAATTTACTACCCAATGTTGTGGCTAAAAGAGCTGGATGCGTGGCAAACAGTACAGACCCTGGTGAGACAGTGTGATGCGATGTCTCATCTGGGTCTACACCAATTTTCAGGCCTGTCCGAATACATACGAACATGTGGTAAGAGTTATGCTCAGACAGAAAGCCAAAAAGGTAAAATTATGACAAAATTTGCAGTGATCGGTTATATAAATGTTTGTTACCCAGCTAGGTCCAATAAGGTGAATGATTAAACACAAGATACCTAGGCTCCTCTTCAAATAGATCTACCCAATTTTATGTTACAGTGGCACTCCAAAGCTTTTCTATGCTTCTGACGAAAAAAAGGGACAGTGATAAAGAGCCATTTTTCTTTTATAAATTCTGAAAATTTACATGTGCACCTAGAAATGAGACAATAAGCCATGAATATAATCCTCCTCTTTAACTGAATGGGGGTGTTGGAGGTTATCTTGGTTGAAGTCACTGCTGTCCTTGCCGCAGGTTAAGGGTAGAGGGGTAATGTTGTTATTTCTTCTGCCCCCCGCCCATCGGGGCTTGAAGGAAAAAAATGGCCTGCATGATGCTTCCACGCAGAGCTGAATCTGACCCGCTCATGAGTACTGGTAATTAAACAGCTTAGAGGATCTAAGCCTGCCAAGGCAAAGCTGTGCGGGTCGGCCCGTCCATGCTTATAAACCCCTTTTGGTTTCATTGGGCGACAGGGCTTGAGATGTCATTGCATCTCAATGTTGGATAAAAGTCCCACAAAATTGGAAGCAACGTCTCCGAAATGACCTTTACGGTGTTGACGGGGACGTTAAACCTCAAATCAACCAAAATAAACAAATCTGTTTCTACACTTCCATTCAATCCCTCAGTTTCATTCTCATGCCATCTCTCTCCTCTCTCTTTTTCTTTCTTTTTTTTTTCTCCTATTACTACTACTCGCTCACATCTGAGCATTACAAGCAGGATTTCCTGGGTGGTAACCATTAGTTTTTTTAAGCAATGTGGATGAAGTGCCTTGCTCAAGGGCACAACACTTTGGTCAGTGTGAGGCTCGAACCCGCAACCTCTCGATCACTAATCCGATGCACTACCACTGCACCAAAGCGCTCTACCAAAGCTCTTATCCCTTTCTCTGGGAGATGAGACAAAATGACCCACGGGTTGACGTGTCGTGAACCCAAAACAATCGCATTCTATAGCTGGACAGTGAAGACATGTCACTGTAAACCAAGATCATGCAGGCTGGTCACACATAATTAAGAGCCTATCAGTGATATGGACATTCAAGTCTTTTCTGTTGGGCCTGACCTGTGGCAATTATGTTTCAGAGAGAGAGAGAGAGAGAGAGAGAGAGAGAGAGAGAGAGAGAGAGAGAGAGAGAGAGAGAGAGAGAGAGAGAGAGAGAGAGAAATTACCTGTTTCTTGTATGGCCCATTCTTAAGTGGCATTTTGTACACACATTCTTACTGGTGTCCTGGAATACATTTGGGTTGAATTCGCGCGACATTTTCTCAAACTGTTTTGTTAAAAGCGAAGTCTCTTTTTCCTTTCAGAAATCTCTCGTCTTTTAAGGTCCATTTCCAGTTCCAAAGGACTTTTGTATGTTACTTGATATTCGTCTGGATCGAATTCAGGGCTCTGCTTGCACAGGAAAAACTCGCCAAAATAAACAGAAATACGCAAATACGTGTGTGACAAAGTTTACGCGTGCAAAAGCATCGTGCGTATATGAAACGAATACGCATTGCGCGTATTGCGAAGTTTAAATCATGCAGACGCATTGGGCGTATCGATAAACAATACACATTGCGTATGCATACTGACCCAGATGCACTTTTTGAAAAACAATACGCATTGAGTGTGTGATAGAGTGTCCATACACACACGCGTATTGCGGATTTGAAATACGACAATCACAAATACGCAGTCGCCTCGATGTTTAAGAATAAGTGTTTGCACAGGCGTAAAAAAAAAGTTGTGTTTCTACTATCATGCTGAAAAAATATTGGTAAGTAGGTGGGAGAAACTTGTTTTTTATTATTTTATTTTTTTCCCTCGAAAAATACAGGGTCGGGCCTGTATGTTTATGAATTTTTATTTGTGTACATGTTTTTTATTATTAGTAATAAAGTTGTCATGTTGAGACTTGGATTGTATATAATTATTCATTTTAAATGCTCAAAAAAGTAAGCTCTATTTTTGAAGGTACTAAATGTCAAAAACTACAAAAAATGTACTTAAAACGCAAAAATACTATGGGAAAATGCAAAGACGACACTGGGTAGGGTCGGATATTGAAAATGGTAGGGTTTGTGTTTTATTTATTTATTTATTTATTTTTTTTTTTTTTTTTGGTTTTGTTCTTTATTGATAAAACTAGTAGTCAGTGTCTGATGCAGATTGGTTGGGTTAGCGAAAAACACGGCTATTTTTTTTTATTTTTTATTTTTTTTTTTTTTTGGGGGGGGGGGGGGGGGGGGAAGCTTAGTTCACTTTTTATTTATTTTGGCTTTTATTTTCTTTACCACCGCGGTCTGTATATTGTCACAAATTACGAGTACATCTATATAACTCTGACCCCTTAAATCCCATTTTGAAATAGTAAATCTGGAGTTGACTGGGATAAGCATTATTTTTCTATTTCTGCTCAAAAACATAGATTGTGGGTAATCGTAAAAACAGCCTCAACGAGGCGATTCTGTCGAGTGTCCATCACGTGAACAAGTCCGTGAAATGAAGACCCCCCTAAACCCCACTTTATATAGAGAAAACTGGGATTTAAGGGGGTATACAATATTTTTCTTATTTCTGCTCCAAGACATAGGTTGTGGGTACTCGTTAGAACCGCCTCAATGAGGCGGTTCTAACGAGCACCCACGACCTATGTTTGGAGTAAAAATAAGAAAAATATCACAATTTTTCATGAGAAAATTCACCATTTTGGAGATATGAAAGAATACACTATTTCGCACGGATGTGTTATCGTAATGCAAGATCTGTGGTCTGAGCAGAAGCATGAAAAATATCAGGATTTTTATCTCAAAAACATAGATTGTGGATAGTCGTAAAAACAGCCTCGCCGAGGCGATACTCTCGAGTGCCCACGGTCTGTGTTTCGAGTATAGCATGAAAATGCAAAATGTCAGGATTTTTATCTGAAAAGTTTAGTTCTTTATTTATTGATTTATTGATTGATTTATTTATTTTTTTTGGTGCTAAAATTTTACCAGTATATTTGAATATGCATCAAATGTCAAAGAATGTAGATCCTCTCGGATCTGGGTCTGCATTGTTTGCCCAGACATGAACGTATAAAAAAGTATTTATTCGTTTTGTTAAGAGCTGGCTTGCAGCATCTTGTGTATTTCTCGCTGACTCTTAGTCATTAGGTCTTTCACCGCTGTGCGTTCGAGCCTCGCTGGGGTTACATATGAGGCGCCAAGTTCTGCAACAGAAGGTCGGGTGGTTTTTCTCCGGGCATTCCGGTTTTCGTCCACCTCTGACTAACGATCGGCTCGATTTGAGTGAAATAATCTTGAACGGGCCGTAAAACCCAAACCAAAGTTCATGCCATTGACATCAGTTACATATTGCAACATTGTGTAAGAAATCAACAAATCGCCAGGCACTACAGCTGACAAGTACAACAACATAAATTATATTAAAGTCAGATTAATGATCATTTCTCTGGGATGCCACTGATTAAGCATTTAGATCGCTAGGGCTTAATTGCCCTTTGGGAGACATTATCACTGCATTGGGTCATTGGTTAAGAATATCTGTGAGTAACGGAAGTAATTTTGTTTGATTTGAGGTTTAACGTCCCCGTCAACACAGTAAATATCATTTTGGAGACGTTGCTTACAATTTTGCGGGACTTTTACCCGACATTGAGATGAAATGACATCTCAAGCCCTGCCGCCCAATTATGAATCCAATAGGGTTTATAATCATGGACGGGCCGACTCGCACCGCTTTGCATAGGCAGGCTTAGATCCTATAAGCAGTTTACCAGTACTCGTTTGCGGGTCGGTTTCAGTTCTGCGTGGAAGCATCATGAAGCATATCTATTTCTTCCAGCCCCGATGGGCGGGGGCCGATAACAGAAGTTACGTTTATTTATCTATTCATTTATTTTAAGTATACGTGCACAGCCTTCTCATCAGAAACTCAGAAAACTGCGCTTCTTGAATCAGAGGAATTGAAAGAACGACTAGGAAAAGATTTCAAGATCAGTCTCAACGACGGAATGTCGCCAACCAGACTACCGCCTGATCACCAGTTATAGGTTCATTTTTACAATGTCTACCTTTGCAAACAATGGAGATCCAGATCAGATGTCTTCTACACCGTTTGCCATCTAGCGAATACATTTTATCATCAGGAAAGCACGCATATATAATTGTGACCCCACTTTTATACAGTGAAACTGGGGGTTACAGTGGTATACATTATTTTTCTTTTTTTCGGCGGAAAAAGATAGATTGTGGTACTGGTTAGAACCGCCTCGACATGGGCCATTATACTCAAAATAAATATAAGTAGATGAATAAACTTTACTTTATTCTTAGCCAGTGCAGTGATAATCTCTCCTAACGGGCAATATTAACAAATATTTATTATAATATTATTATTTTCTTTGAGTAATAAAAGAAATGAAAGTACTGAGGAAAGTTGATTTATGAGGAATGATTGTTATATAACAATGTTAGTCGTAGATCAAGCAGTTACCTAGATATTTTGTTGAATGAATAACTAGCTTCACATATCACAGGTCCTGGTGTATGAATGTCATTTGACGTGTCACCGGTAACAATGACAAGGTCCCAGAGGGTTAAAAAATTCGACAAAGAAAAAAATGATTCATTGATTGTTTTGAGTTAAACGACAGGTCAACCCTAGTGGATCACTTTTGTCGTCTCCTAGAGAAAGGGGGAAAAGAGATAGAAGAGAAGTAGAGGAGATGATTTGTTTGTTTGTTTGATTTGAGGTTTAACGTCCCCGACGATACTGTAAAGGTCATTTTGGAGACGTCACTTCCAATTTTGTGAGACTTTTACCCGACATTGAGATGAAATGACATCTCAAGCCCTGCCGCCCAATGAAGTTTATAAGAATGGACGGGCCGACTCGCACGGCTTTGCCTGGGCAGGCTTCGATCCTCTAAGCAGTTTACCAGTACTCGTGTGCGGGTCGGTTTCAGCTCTGCGTGGAAGCATCATGCAGCCCATATATTTCTTCAAGCCCCGATGGGCGGGGGCCGTTGTCGAGGAGATGAAAGTGAGGGACAGAGGAGAAAGAGGAAAATGAATGGAAGTGTAGAAACTGAAGAAATAACAACACTCCCCCACTCTACCTTTACCTGCTGCAAGGACAGCAGGTGTTGCCCAACTGTAAGTCAATATTAGCTGGACTACCCAGTGACACAAGATACACATCGCCATTGCCTCCTCACTCAACTACCCCCACGAAGAAAAAACGGAAGAAAGAAAAAATAAACGTATCTGTCAATTTCTTCATGGTCAAACCATAATTTTCTGAATTAGCTCAGTACCTGCTAATAATCTTACAGTGGGCACATGGTGTCTACCAACGTCGCATCAACGTCGCATTGAGACGACGATGCACATACGTTGTGCAGCCGCTTGGAGCTATGTTCCTTCGGACGTCGGAACATAAAAAAGGAGAATAACTTGACAAAAAAGATCATTTTTAAACCGTTTGATTTAGACATTATAACCCTGATCAGACGCCGCGTTTACCCAAGGAGAATTAAAATACGTTTATTCCAACCTGTACGGGGTCCTAAAAACATTCACCCAGTAGGCGAATTGTAGGTCAGTAAAGGGTTGTTTAGTTGGTCACTGATAAGCTAACCCTTTTAACCCTGGAGACCGGGGCAGATTCTATCAAAACCAATCTAGCTCTTTGTGACTACAGTGTTGTAGGTCATTTGAGGGTTTGGATATTTTAGCTCTGGTGGCTATCATGTTCATTTGAGCAAAATCGATCCCTAAGCCTAGCTACAGTGACCTTGTCCTTCAGTCCACGACCCTGAATGTTGATCTTGCTGGAGAATATTATCATACAAAAAAATCTGATTTGTGTGAAGTTACATAAAAGTCCATTGATCTAAGCTAGAGCCATAAAAAAGTTTTTTCTAAAAACAGCCACAGAGACCTTGACTTAAGCTCACAACCCTGAAAGTCGAACTTGTTTCATATTATCAAACCCAACATTTGTGTGAAGCTACATCAAAATCCATGAATAAATATTATCGATTGCAAAAACAGCCGTACAGCTGTCAATCTATTGGGCTCGCGTAATCACAGGTTGTTTAAAAATTATAACTACGTCATACTGGTCAAGCATAATAGCCAATCAGAAGTAGTTTTGTGCAAGAGCGTCACCTATGATTATCTATAGTCCGTTTCGTTTCACGCACGTTTTCATTGACGTTATCCATAGCATCAGCCCTTATTTTGACGAAATTGGATTTTAACTGATTGATTGATTTTAGGTTTAACGTCCCTGTCAACACTATTTATATATGGGCTGCATGATGCTTCCACGCAGAGCTGAATCCGGCCTGCACACTAGTACTGGTAAACCGCTTAGAGGATCTAAGCCTTTCCAGGAACCGCGGTGCGAGGCGGACCGTCCATGCTAATAAAATAAACCCTATTGGTTTCATAGGGCGACAGGGCTTGAGATGTAATTTCATCTCAATATCGGGTAAAAGTCCCACAAAATTGGAAGCAACGTCTCCAAAATGACCTTTACAGTGTTGACGGGGACGTTAAACCTCATATCAAACAAACAAATGTCATTTTGAGGAAGTTGCGTTCGATTATGTGAGACCTTTACCCGACACTGAGATGAAATGACGACTACTCAAGCCCTGTCGCCCAATGATACCAAAGGCTTACATGCATTGGACGGTCTGACTCACAACACTTTGCCTGGGCAGGCGAGCGGCCCCGATAGCTCAGTTGGTAGAATGTCCGCTCCGGGGAACGGGAGGTCACGGGTTCGATCCCGGGCCGCGACATACCAAAGTCGTTAAAAATGGACCTTTTATTTTGGTACTAGCTGCTCCTCGCTTGGCAATCAGATTTACGGGGTAGAGCTAGGACTGGTCGACCCAGTGTCAGGATAATGTGACTGGGTGTTGAATCATGTAATGTGTCTGGGACATGATACTTCAGTGAGGCAGCTCTATAAAAGTGAGCATTGAGCTCCCTGTCACCGTCGTGATATGACTAAAAAATTGTTGAAACCGATGTTAAACCCGAATTCACACATACACACACATTGCCTGGGCAGGCTTAGTCCTTCTAAACGGTTTACCAGCACTCATGTATTGCCAGTTGCAGCTCTGCTTGGCAGCATTATGCAGCCCATTTTTTCTCCAAGCCCCACTGGGCGGGGCGGACTGTCGCTTGTCCAGTGTCACCAAGAATATGTACATTCGCGAAAGGGGGAATTAGCCTTTGAATTTCTCCGCGGGCAGAAAACTCAATTTGCTTATTAGAGTATACGGTATCTCATACGCAAATATTGTTTAATTTGAGGTTAAACGTCCCCGTCAACACTATGTAGGTCATTCTGAGATGTTGCTTCCAATGCTGTACGACTTTTACCAGACATTGAAATGGAATGACTTCTCAAGACCTGGCGCCCAATGACACAAAGAGGGTGTAAATGCATGGACGGCCCAACTCGCATCACTTTGCCTGGACAGTAATCGGTCGGTTTCAGCTCTGCGTGGAAGCATCATGCAGACCACCTATCTCATTAAGCGCCAATACAGATACGTTTTTGGATTTTTTTTCCACGAGGCCTTGCATTCATTTGACAATAATGGAAAGATGTGTTTAAATCCAGAGGATCTGGTTATAATAGACAACAACTATATACACCGTTTGTTGTGTTTGTTTTGAGGTTTAACGTCACCTTCAACACTGTGTAGGTCATTTTGGAGACGTTACTTCCAATTTTGTACGACTTTTATTCGACATTGAGATGGACTGACATCTCAAGACCTGCCGCCCAATGAAACAAAGAGGGTGTACTTGCATGGCTGGTCCAACTCGCATCACTTTGCCTGAACAGTATGTGGTCTTGGTTTCAGCTCTGCGTGGACGCATCATGCCGCCCATTTATTTCATTAAGCCCGATGGGCGCCCCACCCCTCCCCGCAAATATTGTGGGTGGGGCCAACAAACACAGATACATTTTTTTGGATTTTTTTCTTCACGAGGCCTTGCATTCATTTTACAATAAGGGAAATATGTGTTTAAATGAAGAGGACCTGGTTATAATAGGCAGCTGTGTTATAAACCGTTTGTTTTGAGGTTTAACGTCTTCTTCAGCACTGTGTAGGTCATTTTGGAGACGTGGCTACCAATTTTGTGGGCATTTTCCGAGTCGAACAGTGTAGGGTTGTAGTGTTGGGGCAAGCAGGCACTGAATACGTGTTCACGCCTGTTTTTGCGCCAACATTTAACCCTGTGGAATTGTGTAAGCGAACTTCGAGTTGTAGTTAAACATAACATAACATAATATTCCTTTATTAAGACAAACTCAGGTCATACAGATGACATATGAGTGTAAAGAAGAAAAAGAAAGAACATAAGCAAGCACTCAACATAGGATCAGCTCCCATTCAACGCTTGATCAACGCTTTCGACACTGAATCAGCTCTGAAACAACGCTGAAAACGTCGTTTCAACGTTGTGTGTGCGTTTTTGTTCCTGTCGGAAATACATAATTATGCTAAACGCAATACAGTGACAATGCAAGATTGTTTTGGAAAAGCATAAAATCATAATTTAACGATCACTGGACTAGTTTAATAAGTATTTTCGCGAAAATACAGATGCTACGTAGTTCGTTCTCATTTTCGCAGTTCAACAATTCTCTAAATTTTAGCACGTTGGCTGACCTATAGTAATAGTTATCTATATATTTTTGTCTTTCAGTTTTGAAAAAAGGACAGATTAATATATAATGAAATTCATCTCCTACTTCTTGTAAGTTACATAAAGTGCACTTTCTGTCATTTAGTTCGAGTCCGAGCCAGCGACCGCGTTCGCAAGGAAATCTATGGTTACCGGTCCGGAGTTTAGCGAAATGTAGATAAAAGCTGGGTGGTACTTTCAGGAGATAGGGTTCTAGTTTTATTGTATCTTTAAAGAGTCTGTAGTTTAATCCTTTGGAAGAATTATCTAATTTGGCGCTCCAAGTTTGCAAAAATTGTCCTTGTAAAATTTGTTTAATCAGTGAGCCACTATGAGGGCTTGCAGACTGGTTTATCCAAATATCTGGTCTGCCGCAATCCTCAAAAATTTTCTGAATACTAGCAGCCCATTTCGATTGGATGTTATTGGTGCGGAGCCTTCGATATAAAAGAGAAGATAATTTGTGTTGTTTTCCGCTTATTAATTTAGCCCAATAGTTAACCATTCTACATTTGATAGTGATTTCAATTGGGTATCTGCCGAGCTCCCCATAGAGCATGTACAGTGGAGTGCTTTTACGTGCACCGATAATAGACCTTAGGAATTGGATATGAATCGATTCAAACAGTCCACAGTTTTCAAATCCAAGGACTTCGCATGAGTATGTCAAAATAGGCAATATTGTTTGGTCGAATAACTTAAGCTGAAGGTCAACTGGGAGATATAAATTCTTGATTCTAATCTGCAATAAATGCATAGCTTTCTTAGCTTGTTCGGCAATATATTTTCGTGCTTGTAAAAAACTTCTGTTTTTAGAAAAATAGGTTCCTAAATATCTGTAGTTATCAACAACTTCTAAAGGTGTGTTTCCGAGATGGAAAGGAAATGAGTCTGTTTTCCTTGCTCCGAAGATTATTACTTTTGTTTTACTTTCATTAACTTTGAGCTTCCAAAGTGAACAATATCCCAGGAATGAGTCAATACTTTTCTGTAGATCTTCGGCAGTTTCTCCTAAGATCACCGTGTCATCTGCATAGAGCATGACAAATAATTTAATTAGGTCAAGGGTCGTTCCATTAATATATTCGAGTGAAATTCCTTCATTTCTGTCAGCACGTAAATGATCCTCCAAGTCGTTCAGAAATATAGAGAACAATACAGGGGACAGGTTATCTCCCTGCCTTACCCCTCTATTACTTACGAAAAAAGGAGAATTTTCTCCCTTGAGCGTAACACATGATTTTACCTCAGCGTACATATTTTGCAGTACTTTTAAAAACTTCCCATTTACAGACGAGTTTAGAAGTTTTCGCCAAAGTCCTATATGCCATACCGAGTCGAACGCTTTTGAAAAATCTACAAAGCAACAAAACAGTTTTTTCTTCTCAAGCTTCAAAATTTCTATAAGCGAGTATAGACTATAAATATGATCTACTGTAGAATATTGCTTCCTGAACCCCGCCTGATTTTCTTTTAATAATTCGTTTTCTTCAAGGAAATTGCTTAGTCGGTCATTTAAAGTGGCTGTGAATAATTTCCCAAGGCAACTTGAACTTAGCAATGTAATGGGGCGATAATTATTGGGGTCAAGAGAGTCTCCCTTGTTTTTGTAAATGGGTTGTATTTTCCCTTCCAGCCATTGATCTGGGATGTGCCCTGTGTTAAGAATAAGATTAAACAGGGATGCGTATATAGGTAACATGCAGTCTTTAGTGATTTTCAAGTATTCGTTTAGGATTTCGTCACCCCCCGGGGCTTTTGAATTTTTTAACTTTTTTAAACACCGTTCTATTTCGTCACATGTGAATGGTCGGTTAAGACATTCGTTATTGATCTCGGAATCGGGTTCGTAAGAATTGCTGAATCCAGCCTCATCGGGTTCATTATCTGGGTCTCCAGAGTAAGTTTCTTTAAAATAATCATAAAAATCTAATAGGGATGGGGTTTCTGCCCTTTTCTTATTTTTCAGGCTATTTAGAAATTTCCAATATTCTTTTGGTTGACCTGTCTGCATTTTGCGCAGTTTACGTTGTTTATTGAATTTGTGCTTATTTATGAAGATATTCATGGTGCGCTTGTAGGAACGACTAGCCAGGACCAGGGCATTTCTACTTGAGTTTGATTTATTTACATTGTGTCTACGCTTAGCTAAATGGTATTTTCTTCTTGCGGTCTGACATTTAAAGCCAAACCAAGGCCGATTTATGCCGCATTTCGGTTTGTAACTAACTGTTCTTGAAGATTTGGTTTTTGAAGCAGCCGCTTTAAAAGCATCTGAAATTTGACAAGTTATATTATTTATAGTCTCTTTACTACAATCATCATTACACGACTCGAATAATGATAGAATTTCAGAGACTTTGTCTTGGTCAAAATTAAACGCGAATGTGTCGAATTCTGATGGTTTGATATATGTAGCAGGCCTGACGAGCTGTGCATTATTATGTGGTTTTTTACATTGCATTTCAATATCTACTTTGAGTAAAGAATGACCATCCGAGAACAAACGGTCAACTTCTAGGATTTGAAAATCAGATAAAATGCCTATTGTCTTAGAAGATACTAATGTATAGTCAATCACCGAAGTATTTCGGAAGGTCATCTCTCCGATATTTCTATCCCGGCCGTAACGGCCGTTTAAAATAAATAAGTATTGTTTTTACAAATGCTAATTAGGCGTTGACCGGAACTATTTTTCTTGCTATCCTTCGAGGTTCTAGTAACTTGTATATTATGCTTTTCCAAAACACATTTTTGGTCGAAAAATTCAACAGTACTGCTATCAAATTGAAAATACTCTGAAAGAAAATTGTCAGCTGATGTAAAATCTTGTAATTCACCTGTCTGGGCATTAAAATCGCCAGTTAAAATTACATAACAGTCTTTAGTGCATTGTGACGAAATTTCCTGTTCAAAGCGGTCAAACTCGTCGTCATTAAAATATTTTGACTGTTGCGGTGGGACATATACCGCTCCGATTAAGATATCTTTGTCTAATTTATTAATTTTCTTTGGAATTTTTATCCATGCAACATATTCTGAATGTGAATCTATGACATGGATAGAAGCAGATAAATTTTGTCGAACAAAAAAGCCAATGCCCCCAGACTTTCTAGAATACGGTTGTGATCTAGGTTGATTATAAAATACATAGCCGGGACAGGAAATAACGTCATCATTGTCAAGTTTTGATTCAGAAATGCACATAATATGATACTGCTCAATAAGGTTTTGGAACTCAGGATATTCTGTTCTTCGTTTTAGCCCGCATGTATTTAAACTACCAATGATAAATTTATCACAAATGTTTGATGCTGTATTTCTTGTGTTATTTGGTTTATCAACAAAACATGGGTTTGTGTGTCCAATATCCGTATCGGGTGAATTCGTGCCAAGCGTGTTGGGCGAGCTCACCGGCTCAGTGATAATTACAGTAGAATTGTGATAGCCCTCGCAGACGTTCTGTGTTGTGTCACAGATTGTAACCCTATCATAAAAACTACCATGACTATTAATCGAGCTATCATCTGAAGTACAACAAATTGTAAAGAAAATCTTCAGTATGCTATTATGACTGCGGTAAACAGAGTTACATCTTCAGATTGTGCTGGATAGCAGATATAAACATTGACACTATGCCCAAGTGATTAACCGGGCCTTCCTGGCTTGATGGGTAAGGGCGCTTACTCTTTATCTTTGGGTCTCTAACCGCTGTGATTCGAGCCCCACTCGGATCACATGTGAAACCCCAAGTTCTGCAACTGTAGGTCATGTGTTTTTTCTCCGAGTTCTCCCGTTTTCGCCCGACCCTGAGTAAGGATCGCCCCGATACATGTATGTGAAATGATTTTAAAAGTTCCGTAAAAGCAGAACAAAATATCCAAGAGAAAATGGTTAAAAATGCGGCACGCATTTTAGCGGGATTTGGTTCATAATATTATAGATATTTTAGCTCACACGTTCTCTCTTAGGCTTCCCATCTATTTTTCTTTTCATGTTGTTTTTGGGTCTAGCAACACTTAAGAATGCATATCTGTCGCACTGAGTTCGGTAAAGTTACACTCATGATCGAGTAGCCAAAAGTCCCACAAAATTAGATGCAACGTCTCTAAAATGGCCTATACAGTGTTGACGGGGACGTTAAACCTCAAATCGAACTCTCATTCTCTCATTCTCTCATTCTCTCTCTCTCTCTCTCTCTCTCTCTCTCCCATACTCACACGTGCGTGCGCACGCACACACGCCCACACCACCCCGCCCATCGGAGCTTGAAGAAATAGATCGGGCTGAGCGCACATGAGTACTGGTAAACCGCTTAGTGGTTCTAAGCCTTCCCAGGAAAATTGATGTGCGTCGGGACCGTCCATGCATATAAACCCCATTGGTTCATTGAGCGGCAGGGCTTTATATGTCATGTCATCTCAGTTCCACACAAGTGGAAACAACGTCTCCAAAATGACCTATAGAATGTTGACGGGGAGGTTTTGTTTGTTTGGTTTGAGGTTTAACGTCCCCTTCAACACTGTACAGGTCATGCTTTGGAGACATTTCTACCAATTTTGTGGGACTTTTGTTTGTTTGTTTGATTTGAGGTCTAACGTCCCTATCAACACTGTAAAGGTCATTTTGGAGACGTTGCTTCCAATTTTGTGGGACTTTTACCCGACCTTGGGATGAAATGACTTCTCAAGCCCTGCCGCCAATGAAACCAATAGGGTTTATTAGCATGGACGGACCGACTCGCACCGCTTTGCCTGGGCACGCTTAGATCCTCTATGTGGTTTACCAGTACTCGTGTGTGGGACGTTTTCAGCTCTGCGTGGAAGCATCATGCAGCCCATCTATTTCTTCAAGCCCCAATGAGCGGGGGCCGTTTGGGACATTTTTCCGACATTGAGATGAAATGACATCTCAGACCTTATCGCCCAATGAAACCAATCGGGTTTATAAGCATGGATGGTCCGAAGCACACCACTTTGCCTGGGCAGGCTTAGATCCTCTAAGCGGTTTACCAGTACTCATGGACGGTCTGTTTCAGCTCTGCGTGGAAGCATCATGCAACCTATCTATTTCTTCCAGCCCCGATGGGCGTGGACGTTGACGTAAAAACTCAAATCAAACACACACATAAACGTACGCATGCATGTTCGTTCGGACCCCGCCAATCGGGGTTAGGAGAAATTGACTCGGTTTCATGGTGATTTCACACCGAGCTCAAATTGACCGCACATGAGTACTGGTAAACCGCTTAGGACGTCGAAGCCCTCCCAGGCAAAGTAATACGAGTCGGAACGTCCATGCATATTAACCCAGTCGGTTTTCAATGGGTCGCACGGCTTGAGATGTCATTTCTTTTTCTTTTCTTTCTCTGTACACTGCAATACGCCATCGCGCACATTCTAGCCATGTGTACTACTGAGCTACCACTCTCCCTTTGATATTTAATCTCAATGTCGGGTAAAAGTCCAACACAATTAGAAGCAACGTCTCTAAAATGACCTAAAAAGTCCTGACGAGGACGTTAAACTGATATTCTGGCCCCCGCCGATCGGGGCTTGAAGAAATAGATGGGATGCATGCTTCTTCCACGCAGAGCTGAAACCGACCGCACACGAGTACTGGTGAACCGCTTAGAGGGTGTATGCCTGCCAAGACTAAGCAGTGCGAGCCGGACCGTCCATACTTATAAACCCTGTTGGTTTCATTGGGCGACAGGGCTTGAGATGTCATTTCATCTCAGTGTCGAGTAAAAATCCCACAAAATTGGAAGCAGCGGGGGACGATAAACCTCAAATCAAACAAAACAAAAACTGATATTCATTCGGAGCCATTGATCATCAACCGATCGACGCGTATGACCCACAAAGAGGGAATGCGAAATCAACGTTCATAGGCTATAGTTACGCTCCAACTTTCCATCCAAAAATAACTTGTCTACGTGAAAAAAAACAAAAAAAACGACAGATCAAGTGGAGTTTGTGGGTCAGTGCAATTGCTAAATCTTTCTGCAATAAATAGTATAGGTGCTAGTTTTTTCTCTCCATAAAATAGCCACAGTGACCTTGACCTTGAGCCAAGACTCTAAAAGTCAAACTTGCTTGAGATATCATTATCATACCCAACACTAGGTGACAGGTGAGCTAAAAATTGGAAGCTATATACGAAGAGAGTTTAGAGATGAAGCCCGCCAATCGGGGCTTGAAGAAATATATGGGCTGCATGATGCTTCCACGCAGAGCTGAATCCGGCCCGCACACTAGTACTGGTAAACCGCTTAGAGGATCTAAGCCTGTCCAGGAACCGCGGTGTAAGTGTCGGACCGTCCATGCTAATAAACCCTATTGGTTTCATTGGGCGACAGGGCTTGAGAAGTCATTTCATCTCAATGTCGGGTAAAAGTCCCACAAAATTCGAGGCAACGTCTCCAAAATGACCTTTACAAAGTTGACGGGGACGTTAAATCTCAAATCAAACAAACCCTAATATGCCATGAAAACATCTATCTGAAAATGTTATCTGTTTGTGTCGTCTGCTGCGTCTTGTTGCAGGTTTTGCATCCCGTCAAACAGTGTGGACCCTGATCAGACTGCACCTCTTACAGTGATGACCTTGATCAGACTGCTCCTAGCACATTTTAGAAGCTTCCGTGGTGTAGTGGTTACGCTACTCGCCTTGTAAACCAGGGATCGCAGGATCGATCCCGGGTTTCCCCAGACTTTCGGAAGAGTCTTTAAACCGAGGTCCCGTCTCCGTATGACCTTAGCTGTTGGTGGGACGTAAAACTGAAACACTCACTCACTCCTAGCATATTTTGTTTCTCTTTTTTACGTTTCCTTACCCAGGTCGATAGTTGCTAAATGCAGTATCTGAGAGAGTCTACGATGTATGAAATTGTGCTACAAAAGATGGAAACTATTATTACTGTCAGATTCCCCTCAAACTGGAAACGCCTCTGCCCATCCAGTAAGAATTCATTTGGCAGAAATGTGTGAATATATAGAAAAATTAACCAGTGCTTCAGCTGAAGTGCACGACCCGCTGGATGCTTTTAGCTTTATGAGTGTTACCATTTATGGGTATGGCGGCCATTTTGGTCATGTGACCTTGACATAAAACGGTTCCCCCAATAAATGCGCCTTATCGTAAGGAGCAAAAATATATCCTATACTTTAGTACTGTATTCTGAATCGTTTGCAGGATAAAATGCATCCTCACTTTTCCAATACAAAAGCATATGTGTCAAAGTTTGACCTAGGCACAAAGAAGGTCAAGGTCAACCCAGGGTCACTATTTTAACAATTTATGATGGGCCTACGTCCCAGATGCTATTTATCAAGTTTCGTGGAAATCTGCCCAGTGGTTCTGGAGAAGTCTATTTTTGAAGGTTTTTTACAATATATGGCTTGGCGGCCATTTTGGTCATGTGACCTGGACCCCATGAGCAAATTTTGGTTTCCCCCATCCCATAGAGGCTCCATATGAAATTTGACTTCAATCGGCCCAACGGTTTCCGAGCAGAAGCAGTTCGAAAATTTTCACATTTTTCGCCTCGGCGAGGCTTTACTAAATGGAATGTAATATTTCTCAAGTTCATTGGTAAGATATCATTGATATCTATCAATATGCCAAAAATTGTTTAACTATTCCAAGCGGTTAAGTCACTATCACCAATTTTCACAAACGGGTTACGGACGGACAGACAGACAGACCATATATGGCTTTGCGGCCATTTTGGTCATGTGACCTGGACCCCATGAGCAAATTTTGGTTTCCCCATACCACAGAGGCTTCATATGAAATTTGATTTCAATCGGCCCAACGGTTTCCGAGGAGAAGCAGTTCGACAATTTTCACATTTTTCGCCTCGGCGAGGCTATACTAAATGGATTGTAATATTTCGCAGGTTCATTGGTTAGATCTCATTGATATCTATCAGTATACCAAAAATTGTTTAAATATTCCAAGCGGTTAAGTCACTATCACCAATTTTCACAAACGGGTTACGGACGGACCCAAAGAAGGTCAAGGTCAACCCAGGGTCACCATTTTAGTAATTTATGATGGACCTACGTCCCAGATGCAATTTATCAAGTTTCGTGGAAATCTGCCTAGTGGTTCTGGAGAAGACTATTTTTGAAGGGTTTTTACCATATATGGCTTGGCGGCCATTTTGGTCATGTGACCTGGACCCCATGAGCAAATTTTGGGTTTCCCTATCCCATAGAGGCTCCATATGAAATTTGACTTCAATCGGCCCAACGGTTTCCGAGGAGAAGCAGTTCGAAAATTTTCACATTTTTCGCCTCGGCGAGGCTATACTAAATGGATTGTAATATTTCGCAAGTTCATTGGTTAGATCTCATTGATATCAATCTGCATGCCAAAAATTGTTTAAATATTCCAAGCGGTTAAGTCACAATCACCAATTTTCACAAACGGGTTACGGACGGACAGACAGACCATATATAGCTTGGCGGCCATTTTGGTCATGTGACCTGGACCCCATGAGAAAATTTCGGTTTCCCCCATCCCAAAGAGGCTCAATATGAAATTTGACTTCAATCGGCCCAACGGTTTCCGAGGAGAAGCAGTTCGAAAATTTTCACATTTTTCGCCTCGGCGAGGCTATACTAAATGGAATGTAATATTTCGCAAGTTCATTGGTTAGATCTCATTGATATCTATCAGTATGCCAAAAAGTGTTTATATATTCCAAGCGGTTAAGTCACTATCACCAATTTTTACAAACGGGTTACGGACGGACAGACAGACTGACAGACTGACAGAATGACCGATTGACCGAATGACAGAATGACACGGTGATTTTAGGGCACTCTTAGAAATCAACCGACTTCAGTCGGTTGCTTTTTCTGCGGGTCGTGCAATAATGCAATAACAGTTGAAAAAAAATCAGCTTGCCTTAAAAGTGGGACTTGGTCGATTTTCACTTCATGACTAATATATCTAAAGCATGATCTCACAATGTGCGAATAACTTATCCTGTTCAGGAACAGTGAAGGGAACTGACTGGCCCAACACAACATTTTGACTGGGTATTGAAACAAAAACTGTATAGAGAACCCTTTTATTCTGTTTATTTTGTGTACTACAAAAGTCTGCAGTGAGTTGGAATTTATCTGACTGAATACCAGGGAACTTAATAAATTAAGAAGGGCAAGAGGTTGTTCGCTGCAGTTTAATTGCTTCAGCCCTGGCTGACACTAGAATTTACTAGAATTTAATGATGAATCAAACTGAACCAAGAATCTATGGCTATTCCTCAGCCTGGTACTGTTCTTTTCTCAGTCTGTTAGAAGGACGTGACATAAAAAGAGGCAAAAGTGCTAAATTTTCTTTGTCAGACTCTTTAATTCTGCATTTTAATTTAAAAGTGTAGGACATGATCAGATGACGTGCATTATGAACTTCAACTTTAACTGATTCGTCTCATCACGATCGTATTAACGCGTTCACAGATTCTGCAGCTTATTTGCCCATAAATGCCAAGCGTCCCTTTACTTGGACATTCGAAAACATCAAGGATCCTGATTAGGGGCCACAGAATGTGGCGTCTGATCAATATCTTCATTATTTGTTTAAAGTACGGAACTTTCATGTAAAACTCACAGCTGATTTCTATTAGACCTCTCCAAAGCGGTCGGAATGCTATGTATTATCACAGAGACGCGTTTCAACCCTGAACATCACTTCAGAAACCGATACAAGTACAGATACTGATACAAACCTTATAGATCCAGATCAGACTGCGTGTGACGAGCAGTCTCATCAGAATCTGCACTGTTTGTCAGCTGTCAGTGACAAAACGCATTTCTATAAGAATTGGGACACCGAATGGTTCTGGTCAGAAACTGGGGGATGAAAGGGAATGATTTCAAGAATAAACAGCAACTGTATAGGAAAATTACGGAACCCGGCAAGGGACATGATTTTTTATTTTTATTATGTTGTGCGAACAAGATAATATCTTGAGTTCGCACAAAATATTATCTTGTTTGCAAAACATAGATCTTGGGAAGTTGTGCGGACAAGATATTATCTTGTGCGGACAAGATAATATCTTGTGCGGACAAGATAATATCTTGTGCGCACAAGATCTTTGTTGTGCGGACAAGATATTATCTTGTGCGGACAAGATAAGCTTGTCCGCACAAAATAATATCTTGTCCGCACAAGATAATATCTTGTCCGCACAAGATATTATCTTGTGCGCACAACTTATAAAATAAAACAACTAGACATGTGTCCAAAGTACACAGATGCCCCCGCCATATATCTTTGTCGATATGGCTTGTACCCATTCTCTAGAATGGCACGGGGGTGTCCGGAGGGACCCGGAGCTGTCCACAGGGACCCAAGGTCTGTGTCAGTGAATGCATCTTATCATAAGGAACAATAATATATATGGTTAAGTGGTGGGGATGTGAATTGTTTCTGAGATATAAGGCCTTTTATGAATTGAAGGGGGCGGGGCATGGTCCGGGGTTGACCAGAGGGAGACAAAGTCTGTGTCTTAGAATGAGTCATATCATAAGGAACAATAATATGTATGGTTTAGGTGTTCGAATCTGATTAAGTCTGTGTCAGTCAATGCATCTTATCATAAGAAACAATAATATATATGGTTTAGGGGTGGTGACATGGATCGTTTCTGAGATATAACGAAGGGGGGCGGTGCATGGCCCAGGGGGGACCCAAAGTCTGCGTCTTGGAATGTGTCATATCATAAGGAACGATAATATATATGGTTTAGGTGTTCGAATCTGATTAATTTTCAAGATAATTAGGCGGGGCATGGGCCGGGGGTGACCGGAGGGACCCAAAATCTTTGTCTTGGAATGTGTCATATCATAAGCAACAATAATATATATGGTTTAGGTGTGTGTGTGTGTGGGGGGGGGGGGGGGGGGTGGGGGTGGTCGGGATGGACCCAATGTCTGTATCAGTCAATGCATCTTATCATAAGGAACAATAATATATATGGTTAAGGGGTGGGGATATGGATAGTTTCTGAGATATAAAGACTTTAATGAAGCAAAGGGGGCGGGGCATGGCCCAGGGGTGACTGTAGGGACCCAAAGTCTGTGTCATGGAATGTGTCATATCATAAGGAACAATAATATATATGGTTTAGGTGTTCGAATCTGATTAATTTTCAAGATAATTAGGCATTTTGACAGTTTTGCATACAAATTTCTATATAAATGGGGGGGGGGAGTCGGGATGGACCCAATGTCTGTATCAGTCAATGCATCTTATCATAAAGAACAATAATATTTATGGTTAAGGGGTGGGGATATGGATAGTTTCTGAGATATAAAGACTTTAATGAAGCAAAGAGGGCGGGGCATGGCCCAGGGGTGACTGTAGGGACCCAAAGTCTGTGTCATGGAATGTGTCATATCATAAGGAACAATAATATATATGGTTTAGGTGTTCGAATCTGATTAATTTTCAAGATAATTAGACATTTTGACAGTTTTGCATACAAATTCCTATATGACAATTTTGACCTGTTACGCAATCAGACCATTGGGCCCACCCAGGGGCATGACCCTGGGTCAACTTGAACATGAACTGATAGGTCTTGGTCTGAGTAGATGTCATACCAAATTTCAACTTTGTTATATGGATAGTTTCTGAGATAAAAAGACTTTAATGAAGCAAAGGGGGCGGGGCATGGCCCAGGGGTGACCGTAGGGATCCAAAGTCTGTGTCATGGAATGTGTCATATCATAAGGAACAATAATATATATGGTTTAGGGGTTCGACGAATCCGATTAATTTCTATATAACGGGGGGGGGGGGGGATGGACCCAATGTATCAGTCAATGCATCTTATCATAAGGAACAATAATATATATGGTTAAGGGGTGGGGATATGGATAGTTTCTAAGATATAAAGACTTTAATGAAGCAAAGAGGGCGGGGCATGGCCCAGGGGTGACTGTAGGGACCCAAAGTCTGTGTCATGGAATGTGTCATATCATAAGGAACAATAATATATATGGTTTAGGTGTTCGAATCTGATAAATTTTCAAGATAATTATACATTTTGACAGTTTTGCATGCAAATTCCTATATGACAATTTTGACCTGTTACGCAATCTGACGCCTAGGCCCACCCAGGGGCATGACTTTGGGTCAACTTGAACATGAACTGATAGGTCTTGGTCTTAGTAGATGTCATACCAAATTTCAACTTTGTAGCACAACAGGTAAAAAAATTATGAGCTCTAATGCGAGTCCGAGGTTTCAGCTCGACATTTCAGCTCGACATTTCAGCCCGAGGTGGTTACGAACGTGACATACGCACGAACGCACGTACGCACGTACGGACGTAACATCACGGCGAAACGCTATATGCCCCACTCCTGTCAAGGCAGGCGGGGGCATAAAAATCATGTCCCTTCCCGGGTTCCGTAGAAAATAGTGCCGATTTTTTTTTACCCAGCTTTCAGCGCAAGTTTATTGTGAAATCTAACACAAGCATTTTACAATACTTTGTCATTTTTCAAACAGTCCAGCCGAACTTGATTGGTTTTGTTTGTTTGATTTGAGGTTTAACGTCCCCGTCCACACTGTAAAGGTCATTTTTGAGACGAGATGAAATGACATCTCAAGCCTGTCGCCCAATGAAACCAAAAGGGTTTATAAGCATGGACGGTACGTCCGACTCGCACCGCTTAGCTTTGGCATGCTTAGATCCTCTAAGCGGTTTACCAGTACTCGTGTGCGTCAGTTTCAGCTCTGCCTGGACGCTTCATGCAGCACATCTATTTCTTCAAGCCCCAATGGGCGGAGCGATAACTTTATTGGTTTCATTGCGTGTTCTTTTATATATTAAGATATGCTTTTCTTTTTCTTGAGCAGAGTACTACAAGAAGGAATGTCTAAAGAGGTGGACAAATTTTGATGCTGTACGATGACTATAGGCGGACTTACGCCCGCCTTATAAATACACTTTTTCTCAGAGTCAGAATCAGAATCAGATCACAAGAAATGATATATGAGAACACACCAACTAGTGAAGACATAACAAACAATAACATATGTTTCTTGGAGTAATTAAAGGGTATCATCATAATCATTGGCGTTCTTTATAAAGTCCTTGTTAAGGCAAAATGTTAGGAGAGAATGCCGCCGTTATAACGAACTGTGCAACATAGTTATATATAATTTCTCAAAGATAAAACAATTATCAGATCTGATGTTTTATCAGCTTTTACCCCAGATTGTGATTTGGAATTCTCATAAGGGCGATTTAATGAGTACTTGTAATTCTTATTTTTTTAGCAGAAAAAAATGTGGTCTTAACAAAATTTCATTTGTTAAAACCGTTTGATTGATCTGAGGTTATATGCTGTATTATATTCAAGTGAGGTTTTCCATGGTGTCCATTATATGGACTTGTTAACCCTTTTTGTACTGAATGGAATCCCCCACATTGTATAATGCAGCAGTCCATTTCAACATTTAAGGGTGTAAGAGGTAATTTCAGAGATGGTTAAACTTTCTGCCAACAATTAAGGCCCTGATCAGATGTCGCATTCTATGGCGTTATGTGGGTCTGCACTATTTGCTAGTATCCAGTACAAAATGGGTAAACGCATCATGAAGGTATTGCTATTCATATTGTGTGTGTGTGGGGGGGGGGGGGGGACGGGGGCGGGTATTTTCTTGTAGAAAAAATTAAGTTCGAGTATCTGAAAGGGTTAGAAAACTGCCCAGATCACGTTACTGTTTAGGGAACAGCCATAGATTCTCTGTGGAATAGCATTTCTAGCAGTAACTTATAATGATTATTTAGTCATTCAGAAGCAAGAAAACCCCAGCATCATAATCTGAAGCTGACCACAAGGGCACCTGTTGATTTTCCTACACAGGAGAGAATGGAATATTTTATTAACATTGTGTTGAACAGCAGATGCAGAATATATTCAGCCTATAAGGCCGCTTGATGCTTTTATTTACTTCATCTCCTTGCAAAGCAGGCATGTCCATGGATGTATTAATTTTTCTTCATAAACAAGCCTTCTGCCACATCTGATCTGGGCATACACTGTTTGCTAAGAACGTTGGCATAATGTTTTATTGATCCAATTGAAATCCAAGCACTACACGTCTGCCGACGCAAACGAAGTATGCGCGGGGGTGGGGTGGGGGGGGGGGGGATAATACTGGAATTAGCTTGTCTGCACTCTACAGTCAGTCCTTACCTACCCATTTCCACCAAACTTCATACATGGCTTTGCATATGTGAGGCCTCGTACGGGTTCGATCATCGTCAAAATCTGACGCGTATCATGGGAGTTAAAGCCCTTTTCTTAAAATAATGCTGAAATTAGCCGTTTCCAGACACTACAGTCTATGTTTCCCAACTAATTTCAACCAAACTTCATGCATGGATAGCTTTGCATCCACGAGACCCTCGGACGACTTCGATCATCGTCAGAATCGGAGTTATGGCCCTTTGTTCTTCAAATAATGCCGAATTTAGCCATTTCCGGACTCTAAATATCTTCCATAAAACGGTTATCCTTTGGAAACAAGGAATACACCTCAGAAGTGAAAAATATGGAGTGTACATGTTTTCTTGGCCAGACTAGCTAGTTTCGGCCATTTAGGCCTCATCAGTTACCCTCAGATATTTTCAAAATTCCACAATGGAATCAATGATCCCAAAGGACAAGAAAAAATAATCTACACTATGATGTAGGGCAGGGAGACGTTTTATCGCCGCCACACATTCCCACACACCAGCTGTAGTGAAGTTAAATATGTTCTATAAAAGGGTTATCCTTTGGAATAAAGTATGTTTCCCAGCCGATTTCAACCAACCTTCATACATGGCTTTGCATCCATGATTCCTCGGATTATTCCAATCATCTCCAAAATCAAACGCGTATCAGGGGAATTCTTTAAATCATGCTGAAATTAGCCGTTTCTGGGCCCTATAGTCTATGTTTCCCAATTTTCAAACCTCGCTTTCCGGGGCACATCCGGGGGGGGGGGAGGGTGGGGGTGGGGGGGGGGGTGGCAGGTTGGTGTTACTTAATGCATCTTATCATAAGGAAGAAGAATATAATATACGGTTAAGGGGGTTAAGGGGTGAGGATCTGTAAGGTTTCTGGAATATTGGCCTTTTATTAAGTGGAGTGGGTTGAGCATGGCCCCGGCACATACCGGGTGTCCCCCAGTTTCGTGTCACTGAATGCGACTTATCATAAGGAACGAGAATATGTAACTGGGATATTAAGCCTTTTATGAAGTGGAGGGGGTGGAGCATGGCCCCGGCACATCCTGGGGGACCCCCAGATTGATGTCACTGAGTGCGTCTTATCATAAGGAACAAGAATATTTATGGTTTAGGGGTAGGGATTTGAATGGTTTCTGAATTAAATAGCATTTTATGAAGTGGAGGGGGTGGAGCATGGGCCCAGAATATCTGGAATCCCTCAGGTTGGTGTCACTTAATGCATCTTATCATAAGGAACAAGAATGTATATGGTTTAGGAGTGGAGATCTGTAAGGTTTCTTTTATGAAGTGGAGGGACTTGGGCATGGCCCCAGGTTGATGTCACTGACTGCGACTTATCAAAAGGAACGAGAATATATATGATTTAGGGGTGTGGATCTGTAATGTTTCTAAGATATAAGGCATTTTATGAAGCGGAAGCGGAGGGGACGGGGCATGGCCCCGGCACAACCTACGGACCCCCAGGTTGACATAAAAGCATATGGCTGAGAGAAGTGTAGTCAAGGAACATTTCTATGAAAGTTTTGTCAAAATATTTGCTAAGACTTGGTCGTTAATGCCATTTTTCAATTTTCCCCATTATAAGTCTATGGAAAATCTAAGTTGACATAACAACCAAACTAAAGAGCCAAATTCATAAAAAAACATAAAACCTATCAATGCAAATATGGTGAATATTTACAAACGCTCTCAGCCTCATAGAGCATACGGTTACTGAGGAGATGATGTTTTAAGTATTTCCCCCCTTTTTTGTTTCCATAGCAACGAATACACACGCAGATAGTAGATTGCCGAAGGAACATTTCTATGAAAGTTTTGTCAAAATATCTGCAGAGGCTTGGCAGTAAATGCCATTTTTCAATTTTCCCCATTATAAGTCTATGGAAACTGTATGAGCCTAATTTCATAAAAAACACAAACTATCAATCCCCAAACCCAAGGATGCTACTGATGAAATTTGGGCCCAATCGGCCTAGAGGCTTCGGAGGAGATGTCGTTTGAAAGTGTTGACGTCACACGACATACGACGACGACACAGATGACGACGCAGCTGGACAAATGCTTATCCTATAAGCTCCCCCGTAACCTTCGGCTCTGTTGAGCTAAAATTGCTCAAAGTTGGCAGTGTCTAAGCTCAAACTTGTTTACTTTTCTACGCACTTCTCATTTGCTCAAAAATGCCTGATCGACATTCAATTTATTGTCACTTGCTCATGGTTGGGGAGTTGTGCTGGTGGTGGTGGCGTGTGTGTGTGTGTGTGTGTGGGGGGGGGTATTTTAGTCGTTCTTCAACGACATCTTGATCCAGTTTTTATTTATTTATTTATTTATTTATTTATTTATTTATTTATTATTTTGTTAGACATTTAACAAGACCCGTCATTGGACACCGTAGGTCGCCTGAACGTGTTTGTCATCATATAACAAGAGGGCCATGATGGCTCTGGATCGCTCACCTGATCCATACTGTGGGTAATATAGTGAGGTGGAGTGGAGTGTTTGAGCAATTTTGATTGACAGTGACCCAAGGAACATTTCTGGGAAACTCAAAATCAATCTAGCTGTTTATGACTAGGGTCATTTGAGGGTTTGGATATTTTAACTCTGGTGGCTATCATGTTCGTTTGAGCATAATCGATCCATAAGCCTAGCTACAGTGACCTTGACCTTCAGCCCAGAACCCTAAAAGTTAATCTTGCTTGAGAATATTATTTTACCTAACATTTGTGTGAAGTTACATAAAAATCCATTGATAAATCTAGGTGCTAGCTAGAGCCATGAAAAAGTTTTCTGTATATAAGTCTATGTAAAAGCCAAAGGCCTCGGCGCAGGGGCAGTTTTGGCCCCAGGGCTATAATTTGAACAATCTTGGTAGAGGCCCACTAGATGAAGCTCCATACCAAATATCAAAGACCTGGGCCTTCTGGTTTCAGACAAGAAGATTTTTAAGGTTTTCCCTATATAAGTCTACGTATTATGGATGTACAAAAATCGAATTATGGATATCTATAGATCGGGCCGAATTATTGATATCCATATTTTAAATTATGGATGTCCATAATTCACCGCAAAAAGCATTTGGTTTCAGTCATTATTTTTTGTATTTATTTGTCAAGACGAATTATGGATATCGAATAATGGATATCCATAAATGGACCCAATTTCGGATATCCATAATTCGAATTAATGATATCCACAATTCAAATTATAGCTATCCATAAATCGATCAGAATTTTGACTAGCCACAAATCAAACTATTGTTATCCATTATTCGATTGTTGGATATCCATAATTCAAATCATGGATATCCATAATTCAAATTATGGGTATCCACAATTTGACTGATTTATGGATATCTATAATTCGAATTATAGAAATCATTAAATCGAGTAATGGATATCCATTCTTCGATTTAAGGATATCCATAATTCAGATCGATTTATTGATGCCCGTAAATCGAATTATGGATATCATCAATTTGAATTATGGATATCCATAAATAATTATGGATATCCATAATTCGAATTGTGGATATCCATAAATAATTATGGATATCAATAAATAGGGGAAAATAGTAAAAGGGTGCCTCATACAAATTCACATTATGATGTGTCTATCCATTTCCGCGACCCCCAACCATCGGGGCTTGAAGAAATATTTGGGCTGCACGATGCTTCCACACAGAGCTAAATCCGACTCGAAGTCGAATACTGGTAAACCGCTTAGAGGATCTAAGCCTGCCAAGGCAAAGTGGTGCGAGTCGGACCATCCATGCTTATAAACCCTATTGGTTTCCATGGGCGACAGGGCTTGAGATGTCATTTCATCTCAACGTCGGGTAAAAATCCCATAAAATTTGAAGCATCGTTTCCAAAATAACCTTTACAGTGTTGACGGGGACGTTAAACCTCAAATCAAACAAAAACAAACTCTTCATTTGTGTCTGTCCACAAAATTAAAGATACTTCTACGTTGTGTCATTATACTAATTGATCTATAAAACCTAACAAGAGTAGACATTATTCACCTATTTCTGCCTCTTATAACATAGATCGTGGGTACTCAACTGTTGCCAGTTAGTGTCGGCTGGTGTGTGTGTGTGGGGGGGGGGGGTGG